>SIJG01000043.1:231119-667879 GCA_023374025.1 Heterodera schachtii
CAATAAGGAATAAAGGTAATAATATTGGGGGACTGGACTCAGTGAAATCCAAATTTACAATTAATGAGAATATGCTTCCCATTTATAGGTGGTATAAACCTAAACAAAAAGCAAAAATATACCGGAGAAGGAAAATACAAAAGAATAGGAAACAGAACGGGAAGAGGAAGAAGAAAGGGAAGATGAAAGAAAAAAGAGGAAGGGTATGAGGAAATAAAGGGGAAAGAAGCGGAACAGGAACAGAGGGAAAGAGGAACGGGATGAGTAAAAAGAAATGGATGATGAAAGAAATAGAGGAAGGGGAAAGGAGGGGAGTAGAATCGGAAGAGGGAGAGAGAAAGAGGGAGAGAAAAAGGAACAGAAAGAGGAAGGGGAAGAGGAGTAGAAAGAGGAAGACAAGGAGGAACTGAAAGAGGAAAAAGAAGGGGAACAGAAGCAAAAGAGGAACAGAAGGGATAGAGAATGTGAAAGAGGAAGAGAAAGAGAAAGCCAACGGGAAAGAGAAAGAAAAGTGGAAGAGGAAATGCGAGAGAGAGAGAGAAGAAGAGAAAGGGGAAAAGAGGAAGGGGAAGATGGACAAGAGTGGAAGAGGAAGAGAAAGTGGAACACTAAGATGAATATGAGGGACAGAAGAAGATAAAGGGATAAGAAAGAGGAAGGTGAAGAGGAACAGGAACAGAAGGGGAAGAGGATGGGAAGGGCAAGAGGCACATGAAGCGAAGAGGAAGGGGAGGAAGAAGAGAAGGGGTAAGCGTAGGAAGAACAAGGGGAAGAAAAAAGGCAGAGGAACAGGAGGGGAACATTAAGGGAAACAAAGGAAGCGAAAAGGGAAGGGTAATAGGGAGAGGAACAGGAAGGGAAGTGGAAGGGTAAGGGGAGGAGGAAGATGAAAAAAGGAACGGGAAGAAGAAGGAAGACAGGAAATGAATTAGAGAAAGATGAACAGAGGGGAAGAGGAAGGAAAGAGGAACAGGAGCATGAAAACGAGAGGAGGGGAATAGGCAGAGAAAGGGGAGGGTAAGAACAACTGGAGGAGAAGAGGAAGAAATTTTTAATTAAGGTCATATTCAAAAAATTTTTGGCGCGGTGCGCCCATCATGTATGCTGAATTTTTTTCTCCACCCAAGAGAATACCTTCGCCGCTAAAATCTCTGCTTTCTCGTCGTCGTCCTGGTCGTACAGCAGCTTTTTGCAGAAAATCTCTTCTGCTACAAGGCCTGCTTGAAAGTGGTGGGACCCATGACGACCTTTTTGGTTGTTTATTTTTTTGTAAAAGCATGCAACCAAACCACAGCAGCATCCGCCGCAAATAAATCCAATGAGAAAAACAAGAGCAATAAGGAATAAAGGTAATAATATTGGGGGACTGGACTCAGTGAAATCCAAATTTACAATTAATGAGAATATGCTTCCCATTTATAGGTGGTATAAACCTAAACAAAAAGCAAAAATATACCGGAGAAGGAAAATACAAAAGAATAGGAAACAGAACGGGAAGAGGAAGAAGAAAGGGAAGATGAAAGAAAAAAGAGGAAGGGTATGAGGAAATAAAGGGGAAAGAAGCGGAACAGGAACAGAGGGAAAGAGGAACGGGATGAGTAAAAAGAAATGGATGATGAAAGAAATAGAGGAAGGGGAAAGGAGGGGAGTAGAATCGGAAGAGGGAGAGAGAAAGAGGGAGAGAAAAAGGAACAGAAAGAGGAAGGGGAAGAGGAGTAGAAAGAGGAAGACAAGGAGGAACTGAAAGAGGAAAAAGAAGGGGAACAGAAGCAAAAGAGGAACAGAAGGGATAGAGAATGTGAAAGAGGAAGAGAAAGAGAAAGCCAACGGGAAAGAGAAAGAAAAGTGGAAGAGGAAATGCGAGAGAGAGAGAGAAGAAGAGAAAGGGGAAAAGAGGAAGGGGAAGATGGACAAGAGTGGAAGAGGAAGAGAAAGTGGAACACTAAGATGAATATGAGGGACAGAAGAAGATAAAGGGATAAGAAAGAGGAAGGTGAAGAGGAACAGGAACAGAAGGGGAAGAGGATGGGAAGGGCAAGAGGCACATGAAGCGAAGAGGAAGGGGAGGAAGAAGAGAAGGGGTAAGCGTAGGAAGAACAAGGGGAAGAAAAAAGGCAGAGGAACAGGAGGGGAACATTAAGGGAAACAAAGGAAGCGAAAAGGGAAGGGTAATAGGGAGAGGAACAGGAAGGGAAGTGGAAGGGTAAGGGGAGGAGGAAGATGAAAAAAGGAACGGGAAGAAGAAGGAAGACAGGAAATGAATTAGAGAAAGATGAACAGAGGGGAAGAGGAAGGAAAGAGGAACAGGAGCATGAAAACGAGAGGAGGGGAATAGGCAGAGAAAGGGGAGGGTAAGAACAACTGGAGGAGAAGAGGAAGAAATTTTTAATTAAGGTCATATTCAAAAAATTTTGGCGCGGTGCGCCCTCTGGAGAAAATGCTAAATAGCGAAGCTATTTCAATTTCCAATACAAAATGAAAAATAACTAAAAAAAAATTTGATTAAAAATGTACAAATGATATGTAAATGGCGAACGAGCCGCAAAAGCACTGAATCCCCTCCGCACCCCCCCCTTTTTTTAAATCGTAGCAACCGCAAAAACAGCTGAATGAATTCCGCCCAGCTGTCCCCTGCGTTAATGGTACCACTTACAAAGGAAGGTCCCCAGGGGTTTTCTGATTGAAATTTTTTAAACAGATAGAGAACTACTGTCTCTTAAGAGAAATGTTTTTAATTTTTGCCAAATGAGCAAAACATCGGGTTATGAAAATGTTTATTATTAACTTGCAAAATTTAACGAAATTGGTTAATTTTCAAAAAGAAGGCCAAAAAATCGAAAACCAGGTTGAGAACTTCTTAACTTTTTTGAAATGGAATTGTTGAAACCATGCTGGTCTATCAGATAGGGTTATGAAATGATAAATTTGTTGCCTTGATGCAAAGGTTATGGACAATTTTTTGTAAATGTATTGATGATTTTTTAAATAAAGTCTATTATAATGCTTTTAAAATAATGAGTCAGAGACTTCCAAAATTGCATAATATTTAACTGATTTGCGAAGACAAGGAAAGGGAAGAGGAAAGGGAACGATAAGAAGCAGAGGCTGATAAAGGAACCGGAATAAGGGGAAGGGAAGAGGAAGTGAAAGAGGGAGGGGAAGCGGACTAAATGTTGTTGAATTTTAATTCTTTTGATTTCGTTTTATTTAAGTAATTTAACATTAGTGCTCTTATATGGCGCGTCAAAAAACAATGGAAAACGGAACCATTAAAAAATCTTCAAAATAAAAAATCGTAATAATAAAAATAAATGATAAAAACAAATAAGTAATTTGCAGGAAAAAATTGTATATATAAATTTTATATAAATAGAATTTTAATTATTGATGATGAAAAAAGGATAAAAACTGCTAAATAGAAAGCCCATTCAAAAGGTGCGTTTAAGAAAAGCGGTGCTCTCGAGAGTTAAAATGGGCCCTTTCTGCAAACAAATTTTAATTGAAATTTATGCTGGCAGATTTGTGTGCGGGAAGGGGAAGTATGCAGCAGGTCCTTTACGGAATACGCAAATTAGAGCTTTTTGGACCCCCGTGTAATTACGGATTCCGTAATCAAAATCAAGTGACGAGGTCGTAGCCCTCGGCCGGTACCCGGAGCAAGTATTTAGTGGTGCTAGGACGAAGTGACAAAGTATCAAAGATTGTAAATTTAAATTAATTATTTAAATTTTTCTAAAAAAAGAATCATAACACTAATTTTGTCCCTACCTTTTTTAAATTGAATAAAATTTTTTGAAATTTAGCAGAATAATAAAAAATCCTTAGACCATAAGTAAATTAAAATTAGTTGTTTCTGAAAAAAGTTACAGAGGTATTAAATGTGTCATATTTTTATAGTAAAATGTAAGGTTGTTTAAATCCATGAAAATTGCTCAAACTTCAGTGTGTCTAAATTCTTCGGGAGTTTTTGGTTAAAATTTTTTTGTAAATTATTGCTAGATTTTAAATTTAAAAATTATAATATTAATAGAGTTACGTAGAGCACCTTCTAATATCAGAAATGATTATAATAATTAGATTAGTTGTGGTTAATTTGTAAGTTATGATTTATTAGTGAGACAGAGATAGAGGGGGAGAAAAGGAAGAGAGAGAAAGAGAGAAAAGAGAGAGAGAGAGAGAGTGCGAGAGAGGAGAAGGAAACGAACCGTGATAATGAGGGTTAGATGGATGAGAGAGAGAGACGAAGAGAAAACTAAAAAGAATAATTCATTTGATGGACAAATATCGGTCATAGGTCCCAAACAAAAATTGCTCTAAAACGGTCAGAATCGATTTAAAACGGCGCAGAATGAAGATAAGAATAATGCAAATTTGGAGCGCGTTTGCCATTTTAATTGTAAAAAAATCGGGCACAGAAGTGTTAGAGAGAGCGGAAGAATGAGAGGGGGAAAAGAAACGAGAGGGACAGAAGGGATAGAAAGAGAGAGAGAGAACGAGAGAGGGAAAGAGAGAGAGAGAGAGAGAGAAAGAAAGAAAGAGGGAGAGAAAGAGAGACGGGGAGAGACAGGAAAGGGATGAGGATAGGGGATGGACTATTAAAATGATGAGAAGGTAAACATAAAAAATTGGGGAGGTGGGAGTGGGCAGCCAATCTTAAAGAAAGATTGGAAGACGTAGGGAGGGACATATACATTTTACATTCATCAAAAAATAGTGAATGGGGGGGGGATGATAGTAATGGTATGGTGGGTGATGGTCAAATTGCACACCAACGGCAGCGCCGACGACGGAGGGCGGCAGGGGGGGGGGGGAAATTCAAAAAATGTGTGGCGTTCTGTGGTGAATCCTACAAATTGCAAACGGCGGAATGAATGAATTTGTGTCTCCGTCGTCAATCCCAATTTACCCACCCACCCATCCACTTTACTCATTCATCTCTCTTTGATGATTGACCGTCCCGCATTAATTAGGGGGTCATTCAGTTCAGTACCGCCTGTGCAGAAGAGTACCGGCCCGATGGGTGGCAAAATGAAATGCGTCAGTGATACAGTATTTTTTTTAGGAAGCGAGAGATACGATAAATGGGATATGGTCGGACAATTTTTCAGCATAAACTCCCCGACCTTCGGCGGGTAGTGAAAAAGGCGCGGATGAAATTCCACGAATGTGATTCAAGCTTCCCTTCCTCCAATTGAGTAAGGGGGTCAAAATTTTTCTCTTGAGCGCTTTGGGCGAAAAAAAAACATTTTTCAAAAGTTTTATTCCATAAACTGAGAGACCAATTTTGAGCGGTTTTAGGAAAATTATTAAGATAGATAGGTTGTAAATTATTTGCTATTAACTATTTAATCGATTTAGTTTTGTAAAATTTTTCTCATTTCCTTCGTTTTTATTTTCATAAAAATCCATGGAAATATTCAGCAAATTGTACAAATAAAAAAAAATTTAAAAAAAAAATATTTTTTTACAGAAAATGAATTTTTATGATAAAATTTTTATTTTCTTCTTCATAATTTACTCAATCAAAGAAAATATTTATCAGTTAAATTCTCTGAAAAGTAGGCAAAGCAATATTTTGATGAAATATTTGGCCAAGGATGGGAAACTGAGCAAAATTCAAATGGCCAACAAATTGATCAAAATGAATAATATAAAAAAAGAATTAATTTCGGCAGACTCAATTGGCATTGATCAGAACAAAAAATTGAATGATCAAAAAATTTCAAGTCATAAAAGAAGGGATGAGGAAAAAAGGGAAATATTCGGCAAAATTCCAAAATAAAATTGAGCAAAAAATTGCCAAAAAGTTAGGAATTTCTCGAAACAAAATTTATGAATGGAAAAAGAATTTAAATTAAAAGAAAATAAAATTTATAAGAAAAATCAGCAATTTGCTGATCAAATTGATATATTTAACAGATACAAAATTTATGCCACTGAACAGATGGAAAGGGTAAAAATTTTGTAAAATTTTTATTTATTTTTTCTAGGGCTCGAAAAAATATGGAAATCTGGGAGGCCTGAAATTCAATATGCACTTTTCCTATTTTTCGCGATTTATGTCCATATTTTGGCATTTTAAAAAGCTTTATTAGAACGGTCCTCATCAGATGAATTGGCTTTTTTGACCCCCTAAATATAGGAGAAATTTCCGAAAAAAAAAACCATTTTTTTTTGTAAATTTTCTCTAGAACATTTGTTTATATTTTCACCTTCCTTAAAAATTTGTAAATTTATTTTCTATAGTAGATGTGGCAATATAATGGAGATTTTAAGGTGACTATGAAAAAACGTGAATAAATATTATAAAGAGTATATTTGTTGTCGTGCAAATGGCGTAATGGTTAACGCGCGCCACTAGATTCGATCGAGCAGGTTCAGATCCGCGTGAAATTTTCTCGATTTATTATCACAAAAAAATTTGCAAAGCGACAAGATCCCCCCTTTGGTTGTTAGTAAAATTCAAAATGTGACACTTTTAAAGTAGCACCACCAATTTTTAAAAAGCCCACTTTGTGCGTTCCCGAAAAAATTGTAAAAATAAAAATTTTCTTCATTTTTAAAATTATAGTTTTCGGAAGGGGGTCGGTCCATGGACTGGGGACCTGCTGCTGCTGGTCCATTCCAGCAGCAGGGAGCAGTTCGTCCACATCCCCCCCCCCCCCCCCCCCCCCCCCCCCCCCGCAAGGGCGTTGCCAGACCCTTGGCTTTGGGGGGGGGGGGAGCTGAAGTCAAAAATTCGAATTTTAGGGGTGTATTTTTGCTATTTTGAAATCCCGAATTAGAGGGTGTTATTTCGCCACTTTTCGCCAAAAAATTACTATTTTTGCCATTTTGGCTTCAATTTTTCAAAAATTTTTGAGTATTTTAATGCAATTTTTTAAGAAAATTGCTTAAAATTTCAAAAAATTTACTGAACTTTGATCGAGCGAATTATGAAGAAATAAATTATAATAAAATTTATTTCATGAAAAAATATAAATTTTTTATTTAAATTTTGTTTTTATTTGTATAATTTCGCATAATTTCCAAATTAATGGATTTTTATGAAAATAAAAATGAATGAAATGACAAAAAATTTATTTATTTAAAGTGAAGAATTATTTACAAATAATTTATAAATAATCTTATTAATTGTCCTCTAAAAATGCTCAAATTGAATTAAGTTTATGGAGTAAAACTGCTGAAAAGTGATTCTTTTTACGCCCATAGCGCCTAAAAATTAAAAAAAAAAACAAAAAAAAAATAATCCCCTTCCAATTTGAGGAGGACTTCGGTCACATTCGGAGAAATTTGCTCTTCCCGACTTCTCACTCCCCGCCGAAGATCGGGGTGATCATACTGAAAATTGCCCAAGACCATATTACCATTTATCGTATCTCGTGCTTCCTAAAAAAATACTGTAAAGAAGGGCGGCGGGGCTGGCGACCGTGAACGGAAAATGCGTCAGTGATACAAATATTTTTAAATAAAGCTCTGTAGCAGGGATGTGCCGAGCCAGAAAAAATCCGATTCCGATTAAATCGCCGATTCCGATTATGGCCAAAAATCCGATACGGTTTTAAAACCGATTACGATTATGGCCCAAAATCCGATTAATTGCGATTCCGATTACGATTCCGATTTTTTTTTAATAATTTTTTCCCAAAAATTTTATTCATAATCAAAAATATTTGCTAAATAACAAAAAACTTGATTATATCGGGGAGAATTAATCCGGCACTGCTTTGTGAGAAAAATTTAATTTCAGTCATTATTAGGGTTGTAAATTATATGGACTATAAAAAGGCAAATATGGACATAAAATATGGACTAAAAAAGCCCGAAATATGGACTAAAAAGCTCAAAAATGGCCAAATATGGACCAAAATATGGATTAAAAACTGCCAAAATATGTGTTTTAAATCCTCAAAAATTCCAAAAAGGTGTATGTATTCAATATTTGCTCTAATACACTTAAAAAATACAATAAACAACCAAAAAATGGATTTAAAACATAAAAATGCAAATTTTTTTATTGTCGTCCATCGTAAAAAAATATTTCCAAGTTTGTCAAAATTTCAAAAAATTCTCATTTAAAAAATGAAAGGTTCACAAAAATGGCAAAAATATTTATTAAAAATGACGACGAAAAGTCAAATTTTTCGGATTTTTTGGGCTGTAATTTTTAAAAATTTCCAAAAAGTCCATCTTTAGGGGTGTATTTTTTCGCTTTTTTTTTGCATTTTTATAGTGAAAATTTGCCAAAAATGGTCGAAATATGGACTAAAAACACAAAAATTGAGAAATATGGATTTATTCCCAAAAACCCCCAAAATATGGATTTACATGGTCTAAAAACCTTCACCAAATCAAAAAATTTTAATGCAGAAATGCTATTTTTGAGCCCCTTTCTTCATTGCATATGCGCAGAAAAAATATGTTAATCCATATAATTTACAACCCTAGTCATTACGTTAAAATAAGATTAAAACATTCGTTTCAGAAAACTTTTTTTTTCAAAATTCATTGGTATTCTCGCTAAAAAAAATTCTTTCAAAAGGTCAATTCTTAGGGGTGTAATAATCGGATTTCAAGGCAAAATCCGATTACGATTATCCGATTCCGATTATGGCCCAAAATCCGATTAATTGCGATTCCGATTACGATTACGATTCCGATTCGGCACATCCCTGCTCTGTAGCATTAAGTACAGACTCGCTCAGTTGGGCGCGAACGGTTGGGCGCCAGCACGTTTTTCCATTTTAGCTTTTTTTAAATTTGTCATCAAAATCCAACAATCTTGGTATCATTCGAAAGCTCTTACATGCTCTATTAGCCTTACAAAAAGCATAAAGATTTTCAAGCCTGAAATTTTTTTAATTAAGATTCCAAATTTTGACTTTTTTGCAATTTTCATGTATAACTTTCTTGGTAAGTGTCTAATCGCGAAGCGATATATTAGAAAAAGTTTATAAAAATGTTAAGCTTTCGATTTTCGGGTAGGTATTGTTAATTCTGATTAACTAAAAAATCTAGGCGGAAATTCGACGGCAAAAAATACGCGAATGCGTGAAAGCCGAACCCCGAATCAAACCGACAAGGCTTCTGGCGGAAGTGAGGCGTTCAACCGCAGACGAGACGTATGTGGCGATGGGCTCAGACAACGCGCTCAGCTGCATGATGAGACGTCAGAAAAGGAAAATTTTGGGGAACGTCGACTGCGCAGACCCATTAGCTTTCGTGATCCCCGACAAATTGCGGAGCAAGGATGGCGAGGACATCGTGCTGTACGACAGTCGCACTGCCAGAATTGGAGAAAAGGACGTTGTGCTTGTTTTGGGAGCGAACGGGTAATCATCAGGACCGAAAACAGAATTTAAATTTAAATTTTTTAGACTTTGGACATTTTGAGCAAAAACAGTGCAACTTGGCATTTGGACGGGACATTCAAGGCAGCACCAAACATGTGGGAGCAATGCTTTGTTGTGGGCGCGTCTGTCAACCACCGAATGTGCATTGGAGTCTGGGGCCTTCTGCCCGGGAAACACCGACGCTACTACGAGGAAGTGCTGAACTTTCTCCGTAGCCGAATTTTACCGGCCGCACCAAGAAAGGTGAAAACTAACAGAAATTTATCTGAAAATTTTAGTTTTCTTTTAGTCATTTGCGATTTTGAGAAAGCCGAAATGAACGCCGTGTCAGCTGTTTTCCCCGCCACAAACATCCTTTGCTGCATGTTTCATTACGGTCAAAATCTCTACCGCAAAATGAAGGCGTTGAAATTGGTGCAAATGTATGGCCAACAATCAATACATGGTGAGGCGGTCCGAAACTCATTCAGGTAAAAGAATTCTAAAATTTGACCTAATCTCCTAAGATTTTCAGACATATCCTGTCTTTACCACTGTTGCCACCAACTTACGTCAGACGAGCGTTCAGCGTCATTGTCGGCACCGCCCCTATGGAAATGGAGCAGTTTCTTCTCTACTTTGCGAGGACTTACATCGGAATGACGCAGCGCCAGCTGCTTGACGGCGCCAACGCGTTTGGAGTTCGTCCGGGTGGTCTTTCTCCACATTTTTCGTGTTTGTTTTCAGATTTACTCGTTTTATTTTCTTTCATTTGCGTTTTAAGCGTTCGCGGGGACATCATTTTCTTCTGTTGAATCCGACCACGCATACTCACGGCAGCCCTTGCAATTTGGCATCAACTCGCCCGCCCCCTCAACACTATCATGGCCGTCAACAATGGAGCAAAATTCGCCGTTGGTGCAGTACTCATTGAGTCCATCGTCAACGACGACATTGCAGCCAGGCACAGCAAAATTCACAAAATTGTTGAATTTTAAATTTTTTAAGCCCGTCCTTGGGAAGAACCCGTCGTCCGCCGCGCAATGTTCCCAATTCCATATTGGAACGTGCACTCGCATGCGGCTTCTGCCCTCGCGAGGACCAACAATGGACTCGAAGCAACCCATCTTCATTTCTCAGTATTTTTTTTACTAAAAAACCCAAAAAAACTTCAATTTTAGAAAGGTCTTTGTCATCACCCTGCCCTTTCCGACTTTATTTATGAAGTCAGCAGAAGTATTGACAGACAAGTGGACGCAGCGAGATCAGCCCGAAACTTCATACACAAACGACACAAACGCTACGTGCTGCAGGACGCAGTCATCATGCGAATTTTGGCCGATGCAACATACAACAACGACGCCGAAATTCATGAGCTTATGACCGCTCTTGGCCTGCAGGTCGAAGGATACGCAGGAAAACTAAAGGAATATGAAAATTTGGAAGATTTGACCATGCATGCCCCTTAAAATTGCTCATTTCAGTTTTTTGTTATTCCTTCAACTATTTAGAAATATTGAATTGTTTTTTCAACCGGTTTTTTTCATTTTGTTTATGTGATTATGATAAATTTTTAATAAACTTCGTTTTCTGAGGCCTTAAAATTATTACGTTTTTTTCGCTAATTTTAATTGGGGACATTTTGACTGTTTTTAGCTTGGGGGACATTATGACGCGGGGACATTATGACGCGGGGACATTTTGACTGTTTTTAGCTTGGGGGACATTATGACGCGGGGACATTATGACGCGGGGACATTATGACGCAGGGACATTTTGACAGCGCGCCGTGTAAACGTTCTCACTCAAACACGCATACCAACACGCACAAACGCACGCACAAGCGATCATGCGCACCAATTCGCAGTGCAGGCTATACATGCGCAAATTCCGCAATGTGCGTGCGTTTGTGTGTGTGCGTGTTTTTTTATTAACGCTTTTATGCAGCAAAACACATAAAAACTTAATCAAAACACTTAATTTTAGTTAGCTTTCAACTACAAATGAAATGATTAAATATTTNAAATTAAAAATTTGGTTGCTTTTGAGCTAAGTTATAAATAATTTTTCATCAAATCATAATGATAGTTTTTTAAGTAACGACATAGCACCTGTATAAAAGTTTCGGCTCGACAATTTCTCATTTTTAAAAAATTCTTTCTTACAATGGAGCTTCCGAGCTGTGAGTATGAAAATGCGTGTGAGATAGAGAAGAAGAAGAAGCTTCCCCCAGAGAAAGATTAATGGATCAATTAAGGCGACAATTGATCCTATATGATTGAGCAAGGTGGGCAGCTGGAGAGGGCAGGGTCGGTAGTTCCGGTGCACCCCAAAACGTCGTGTCGGCCGAAACGTCGTGCAAAATTTCAAAAATTTTCGTTAAGCTTCAAAAAAAAAAGTTATGGTCATAAGGAACTCAAAAACCTAGTATTTCGAACTTTTTTTTTGCTCTAATTTTTTTGTGCATGAATAAAAAATTTGAAAAATTTGCAAGCTAATAGCATTTTTCAAATGCTTTCGAATAATACCAAGAATGTTTAATTTGGTTGAAAAAGAAAAAAGTTTTGGTCCAAAAATTCGTCCGACGACGTTTCGGCCGACGACATTTTGTCCTGCTTCGCGGTAGTTCAGCTGGTAGAACACTGGTCGAAAAGCCAGAGACGCCGGTTCAAATTCGGCCCGCCAAGCGAACAAGAAGAGAGAGGATAAAGCTGTCACTGGAAGTGATCGAAATTTGCAACCTTCAGCCGAGCAGCAGCTGACGCAGAGAAGAAGAAGAAAATGGACGAGGCTGTACATAAGAAGAGAGGCCCGGAATGAGACAGAGAAGAAGAAGCTTCCCCGAGAGGAAGATTAATGGATCTAAGCTATATATCAACAGGGATGGCCATGACCGGAAAATGCGTCAGTGGAAAATGCATTGAAACTTTAATAATATGTTTTTAATTGAAAAATAATTTAGTAATTATTCTTTATTTCCATTCTTTACTTCTTCTTTCTTTAACTCGATCTGAACCACTTGACCAATACTGAGGAAAAATGAAATTTAAATATTTTAATGTTTTTTTGATTTATATTTCGTCTTCGGCAATTTAGGATACTTATTTTCGAAAACAATGCCACCTTTTGAAATGTTTTTTTTTGCCGTTAAACAAACTTTATTTTAATTTATGAATTTAACAAAAAAAAACTTCCAATAAAATAGACTGTGATTTGAAGTTAAAAAATGAAAAATAGTAATGCATAAAATTTTTCGGATGTCAATTGTAAATCTCATCAGCAATTTCGTAAAAAATTTTGCATGCAAAATAAACATTTTTTTTAAATTAATGGTTGCTTGGGCCGGGAAACAAATTGTGGAAGATTTTGCCGGTAAATCAAGTCTATAGGCCTAAAGAACGCTGAGCCCAAAATTATGAATGATACCGCGTAAGAAGTAAAGGATTAATCAGCCAGTGATAGTACAGTAATGTTGTTGTAGCCTATACAGTAGTTTTTTTAACTATTATTTTTGCGTTAAGCCTTGGAAAAGCTAATTAACCAAACTGTACATTTTTGTCTTTAGGCAATTAACCATCGCCTTACACGGAATATGTGCACAAATATCTCAATTAAAATGCAATAATTTAATGCACAAAAAAATTTCCGTAATTAACATACCTAATTCAGCTTAATATCATAGCCACATGAGGAAGGGAGAGGGAGGCTAAATTCTAATGCTGCTCGAGACCGAAAATAACGAGAATCGAGAGTGAAAAATAACAAGAATCGAGAGTGAAACTTATAAATGAGACCGAGAGCAAAAAAAATGCAATTTTTTTTTATCGAGACCGAGACATTCGAGCAGTACAAGAGAAAATAAATGTTACGTCGCCTCTGGCAGTCAGCCTTTGCGCAGAAGACGGTCCCAAATTTGCACTGTTCTTCCAACATGCCAGACAGATCATCGCCGATCCAACATTTCAGTGCTAAATTAAATATTTATTACTACTTAAATCATTTTAAAAATGCCATTTTTCCAAAAAAAAAATCATTGTTTTTAAAGTTACTTTTCCGTAATATTATTTTCTGATTAAAGACACTTAGATATTTTTCTTAAAAATAATTTAATTTCTTTTAAAAATATTTATACAAAGAGCGGCAAATTAGTCATCAATTTTACGAGTCCAACAACTCTCTGCTGCTAATTACTCACCTCACTGCTTGCACACATCACCAAAGATGCCAAAGCAACAACCAAAAAAAGGGGCGATGAAGCCGACATTTTTATTTAATATTTAAAACTGCTTGGATGTTGAAAAAATATCAAAAAAAGAGGAAAAATTTATAATTAAATAAAGAAAAAAGAATTTTTGTTGTTTTGCTTTTTCATTTTACTTAAAAAAGCAGTGATTAAGATTTAAGCTTTAGAAACCGAGACAATTTTATACATTTCTAAAATAAATGCATAAATAATAAATTCAAAATTTGCGATGCTTTTATCCTGCTAATGCTTTTTGTACCTTTTACAAGATTCACGATCCTGCTAATGTTTTTTGGGCTCTCAATAAAATTTATATTTTTTTTAAATTGCTTTTTTTAAATTTTAATAAAATTTTTGGGCTCTCAATAAAATTTAGTTTTTTTAATGTGTTTTAAATTTCTTAAACAAAAAATCTAAAAAGGTGGACAAAGGGTTAAAAAAAATTCCACCGGTAAAAATACGAAACCAATTGAATAATTAACTTTATAAACTGATTTGGCATTTTTTGCTAAACGAAAAACAAAAACTGTTTTCCAGTTAAGTTATGGACATGAGATTCTGTATACGGCGGGTACTGTAATAATTTATTAGTTATCCCGTCTAATTAATTGGTGATGGTGGAGAAATTTATTGTTCAAAGTGCTCTTGATGAGAGACAAAATGGATTAATTTATTTAGAATAAATTTTAAGTGAATAAATAAATATATTGTTTTATTTTTGTATTCTTAATTGACAAATAGTTAGTTTTAATTGTTCGTTCGTTCGTTCTTTCTTTCCATTCCACCTTTTCTTCATTCTTTAATCCAATCAGAACCACTTGACAGATTCGGCTTAAAAGTGAAAATAAGGGAAATGATTAATGAGTCATTTGTACAGTTAATTAGCCAGTGATACAGTAATTTTTCAAACTTTTATCTTTGCATTATGCCGTGGAAAGCTCAATTTACCACTTCTGCACATCCAATTTGTACACTTTTTAATTGCTTTACACTACTGCAATACATAAAATATTATAGAGTCAGTTTTTTAAGATTGCGCTTTCCCACATATTAATTAGCCCGATTCCGTTACTGTTTTTAATTGCTGCACACTTAGTTTTGATTTACCGGAAAAAATGACGGCAATCAACGCGGCAAAAACGATGCAGCCGGTGCCAAGCGGGGTGTGCAAGCCGATCACTCCGCTAATGATCACAATAGGAGGCCTAAACTTTTTGATTTCGAAAATATAAATTTCAAAAAATATCTCTTTTCAACTAAAGCCCAACCTTTTGGATAGGCCTAGGCCCAGTTTCAATGTTTGACCTGAGAAAACCCAGGCCTGGTGCCAAGCCTAGCTTCATTGTTTGGCCTGAGAAAACCCAGGCCTTTACCCAAGCCTAGGTTCAATGTTTGACCTGATAAAACCCAGGCCTGGAGCCAAGCCTAGGTTCGTTTGGCCTGAGAAAACCCAGGCCTGGTGCCAAAGCCCATGTTGTTCTTTATTGACCTACTTCGGGATCACACGGTCCGGCACGTAATTGCAAATGTCGTCGCGACAGCATTAAATTTTTTCGCATTTCGAATATTGGTCTTCAAGGTAGCCTTGGTCACAAAGCGAGCTATCGTGTTGACAAATCATTATAGTGAATTGGGTTTGGTAAGCTCAAAAATTCATACGTTTTACGCTTTTTATTTGCACAAATATCTTAATTAAAAAGGTAAAATTTTGTGCGCGAGAATTCCTTAAATTACATACCTAATTCAGATTAAGCTCATAGCCACCTAGGGGGGGGGGGGGGAGCTGAGTCCTAGTGCTTCTCGAGACCCAGAATTTTCCGAGACTCGTTCAATCATTACCTCGACCCAAAAATAATAATTTTGTGCGCGAAAATTCCTTAAATTACATACCTAATTCAGATTAAGCTCATAGCCACCTGGGGCCGTAGCAGAAGAAGGTGGTCATTTGACGAGGTCATTTAACCATTGTTATTTGACCTGGTCATTTGACCACGAAATACGAGAAAAACGATAGCAAAAGAAGATGGTAAATTTTCTGCTGGAGCAACCACCAGCCACCGTTTTTTAACCATCAACTAAGTTCTTTTGCTATACCACCAACTTAAACTTAATCAAATTAATAAAACTTGGTATTCGGCGAGAGCTCTATGTCTTCTCTTCAATGTATATAATTAAAAAATCTAGGAAATTTTTTACAAAAAGTTGTAACTAAGAATTTCGTAAAAATTTAGACTCAATAATTTTTTCTCTATAAACTCATTAAAATTCTTAAAGAATTTTGTTTGAGCAAAGCTCCAAGTATCTTCTACTATTTATGTAAGTTTTTAAAAAATCTAAAAAGCTCGAAAAATTTTGACTCAACTATTTTAATCATAAACAATAATTTTTTTTGAAATTTATCTGCATAATAGAGAAATCTTTGGGCTTTCTAAATATATAAATAAAATTAAAATTGGTTGTTTCTGAAAAAATATATTAATGTAATATTTTATTGTCATCCAAAAAATGCAATGTCGTTTAAAGCATGAAAATTATTCAAACATTCAATTAATCACACTACATTTGTTATGAAAGATATCCCCAAAGATTTCTCTGTTATTCATTTAAATTTTGAAAATTTTATTGGATATCAAAAAAGTTAGGGTCAAAATTGTTGAGTCTAAATTTTTTGGAATTTTTAGTCACAACTTTGTAAAATTTTACTAATTTTATAAAAATTATATAAATAATAGAGAAATACCAAGATGATTAAACTGATTAACTTTAAGCTAATTTATGCTTTATTTTTTAGCAATTAAAATTTAAAAAATAAGTAAATTTAATCATTACGAACATTGGTACTTTGTCACTTCGCCGATTTTAATTTTTTATACTCATTTTGGAGCTCATTCAGTTCTTTTAAAGAACTCTAATGATTTCCTAAGGGTGTGATGGTACTATTAATGATCCATTTGGCGCAAAAAATTAACTGTGCTTAGGCAATTAAAAACTTAAATTTTCGTAGATAATCCTTTTAGTGAACAGGGTCTTTGTTAATTATCATAAAAAAGGTTTATTTTCATTAAGCCCTACTTCGGAAAATTGCCAAAATATTGGTACGGGAGTTGCGTGCCATGTAAAAATTATTGGCACTTTTTGTCTCTATCTTATGACTCTTTAAAGATATGATAAAACTATTAAGTAACAATTATTCCCTAATTTTTTGTGAACATTTTGACTATATTTAGTAATTTTTGGTTGCATTTGAAAAAAAGTTGAAACAAAAAATTAGATGGTGCCAAGATTTATTTGTCACCCTGTATTTATGCATTATTTTTTTGTAAATTTTTTTATCTCTATTAAGATATTTAGGCATTTTAGAAGGCTATTTAATTAAAAATGATATAAATGCATTGATTTTTATTTAATTACTTTTTTAAAAATTAGAAAAAAACACAAATTGTAAGAATTTTGGGTAAATTTGTTTTTTTAACTTTTAAAAATATTTAACATTAATATTAATTGAAAATCTTTATACATATCGATAGTGGAGACTTTTCTCTATTTTATAAATCTTATTTGATATTTTTATCATGCTTGACTGATTTTTGGCATATTTTTAAAAGTTGGTGGTTAGGTCTGCAACCATGGGTAGGGGCAGGGTTGCAATTTAACCATGGTAACATGGTTAAGTAACCATCAACCATGTTCTTTTGCTGCGCGTTCGCAAACCACCAACCATCATGGTCAAATGACCATCTTAAATGACCATGAACTCGTGGTTGCACATTTGCTACGGGTTTACCATCATGGTTATGGTCATTTAACCATTACCATCTTCTTTCGCTACGGCCCCTGGGGCCGTTAGTCAAAGAAGGTGGTTATGGTTAAATAACTACTACCATCATGGTTTACCCGTAGCAAATGAGCAACCACGGGTTCATGGTCATTTAACCTGGTTATTTGACCATGATGGTTCGTGGTTTTTGAACGCACAGTAAAAGAACATGGTTGGTGGTTAACTAACCATGTAACCATGGTAAAACGCCAACCCTGCCCCTACCAATGGTAGCAGCCGTAACCACCAAGTTTTAAAAATCTGCCAAAAATCAGCGAAACAAGATAAAAACCCCAAATAAGATTTATTAAATAGAGAAAAGTCTCCGCTATCGATCTATATAAAGTGTTTAAATTAAATCTATCGTTAAATATTTTTAAAAGATAAAAAAACAAACTAACCAATAATTTTTATATTTTGAGTGATACTTGAATTTAGATTATGTAATTATATCAAAAACAATGTATTAATTAAAATAATTTTAAAAAAAACCTATGTAAATTTTTAATAAAATAGCTTCTAAATGCCGGAATATCTTAAATATTAAAAAAAAAATTTTACAAAAAATTTAATTGATAAATAATAATTATTTTTATTTATTCTACAAATTTTCTATGTAATTTAAAATTATTTTGCCTATTTATTTAAAATAATCAGTGCAAATTTTAATCAGTTCATGGTAGAAAGTTGGCTGGTCAAATAACCACCTTCTTTGACTACGGCCCCTGGGGGGGGGGGGGGGGGGGCTCAATCCTAGTGATGCTGGAGACCGAGAATTTCCCGAGACTCGGGACTAAAACTGAGAATTGCACCAAGATTCGATACCGGGGCCTAAAAATCAAAGCTTTTTCTCGAGTCGAGACTAGAGACTTTCATGAACCACTCGTAAATGCCTCTTCCACAAAAAATTTAAAAGGATAAAATATTTTAAAAAATAATTATAATAAATTATATAAAATATTGTAATTTCTTGATACTTTTATCCTGGCAGTGCACCTTTGTACAGGATAAAGTCCCAGGTTCGCACTCCATTTTATTCTTAGGCATCTGTTGTGCGACATCACTACCATTCCAACACTTCAGTGCTAAATGTAAAACATGCTTTTTTCAAAAAAAAAAAAAAAATTAAGATGTCATAATAAATCTAAATTAACCATTCGTGAGTCATCAAATGTTCAAAATTTTTGACTATTAAAATGTTAAATTAGAAATAAAAATAATTTGGAATAATTAAATTTTATTTTTACTCACTGTTAGCCGAAATCACCAAACATTCCAAAGCAACAGCCAAAAAAAGTGACGACGAAGCCGACATTTAAATTTAAAAATTTAAACAATATTAAAAAAGAGGAAAAATTTTAAAAATATAATAAATAAAAATGACAAAAACCATTCACATATTTTATAAAAATGAGTCAATCGGTTGGGAAAGGCATTGAAATAATGGGACGTTACAGAAGGAATTTAATAAATTAATTATGATTCATTCATTCATTTGTGAAAATGCGAAAAGAAAAATTTACAAATTGAGGAAATAAAAAATATTATTTAGTTTCGAAAATTATAAAAATTAGAAAAAGAAATTAATTGGAAAGTGTGTTGAATTTATAATTAAAATTTTGTTTCAAAAACCGAGATAATTATACATTTCTAATAATAACAAAAAATAATAAATTCAAATATTCGCAATGCTTGTGGGTAGGGCTCCAATTTATTGTTGCTAAAAACTCCCAAAAAAGTTAGTTTTTAGGTTCTAAAAATCCCCAAAATAGGTGCTAAAATGAGAAAATAGTTGCAAAAAATTTCAAATTTATGGGTTTAAAATCTGAAAATTTTATCCAAAAAGTAACAAAATTATGCCAAATCAGATTGAGATAAATAATCTTTAAAATCAAAAATTCTTGTCAAGAAAGTAAATAAATAAATTTTGGAGATGAATTTCTGAGATTTTTCATAGGGGTGTATTTTTGAAAAATTACGGTTCGATTCTTAGGGGTTTATTTCTTATTGTTCAATGCGCTCTTGATGAGAGACAAATGGATTAATTTATTAAAAATTTTAATAATGTGACATTCAAATAAATTTTAGCGAATAATGATTTTTGCTTAAATTCCCCATTCTCTAATTGACAAATAATTAGTTTTAATTGTTCGTTCGTTCGTTCTTTCCAATCCCCTTTGTTCTTCATTCTTTAATCCAATCAGAACCACTTGACAAATTCGGCTTAAAAGTAAAAAGAATGATAATTTAATAATTTTTAAATAATTTTTGGTATTCCGTTTTCAGACAATTTGGGGCCTGTTTTACGATAGTCGTCTCCCCTTACATACCAAATGATTAATTAGCCAGTGATACAGTAATTTTTCCTAACTGTTTTTTATCTTTGCGTTATGCCGCGAAAAAGCTGAATTTACAATTTCGGTACATTTATTTATACAATATTTTTTACCTCACCAGAAAAAATGGCGGCAATCAATGCGGCAAAAACAATGAAGCCGATGCCAAACGGCGTGTGCAAGCCGGTCACTCCGCTCAAAACAATAATAACATGGGGCCTGAATTTTGCGATCAATAATAAAATCTAAAAAAGAAAAATATTTTTTCAACTAAAGACCAACTTTTTGGGTAGGCCTAGGCTTAGTTTCAAGGAGGGGGCTGAGGGGGCTAAAGCCCCCCCCCCCCGAAACCCAAAAAAGGAAAAATTTTCAGTAAATTTTCTTGAAATTTTAAGCAATTTTCTTAACAAAAATGCATTAATATACCCAAAAATTTTCCGGCGGCGCCTACCGGCACATCCGGACCCACATTTTACCATATTTTGGAAAAATGGGGACCAAACTGAAAAACGAAAAATACACCCCTAAAAACCGAATTTTTGACTTCAGCCCCCCCCCCCCCAAAGCCAAGGGTCTGGCTACGCCCTTGGTTTCAATGTTTACCTGAGAAAACCCAGGCCTGTGCCAAAGCCCATGTTGATCTGATCTATTGACCTACTTCGGGAGCACACGGTCGGGCATGTAGTTGCAAAAGTTTTCGCGACAGCATTGAATTTTTTCGCATTTCGAATATTCGTCTTCATAGTAGTCTCGGTCACAAAACGAGCTATCACCGTAATGACAAGTCATTAGTGTGTATTGGACTTGGACATCTGAAAAATTTCATACATTTTGTCTTTTTATATGCACAAATGTCTTAATTAAAAAGTAATCATTTTATGCTTCTCGAGCCCAGAATTTTCCGAGAATCGAGACTCAAACATCATCAGTTCGACCCAAAAAATTGTTTTTCTCGAACCGACACTCAAAATCATCATTTGATACCGAGGCCTAAAAATCCAAGCCTTTGTCGGTTCGAGACCGAGACTTTCGTGAAGCACAAGCAACAAATCCCTCTCCCACAAAATTTTTAAAAGGATAAAACATTTAAAAGACACAAAAATAATTTATTATATTTGTAATTTTTTTATACGTTTCTGCAGGCAGTCCATCTTTAAACCAGGGCTTCGATCTGTTCTGATTTATCAGAAATGTTCTGATTTGGAGGGTCCAAATCTGATAAAATAAAAATGTTCTGATTTGTCAGAAATGTTTTGATTTTGGGGTAGCGACCAAAATTTGTTCTGATTTCTCAAACATACTCATAATTTTGATTTTTTGTGGCATAATGTCACTATTTTATAAGAAAATATAAGATTTGTGGCGGTTATTTTTTGACAAAAATCTGTTATCAAATCGATTAAAATCGCAAAAAAATTTTCCCGGCGGCGCCTATCGGCACCGCCGGACCCACTTTCCTCAAAAGATTTTGGGAAAATCGCCGCAAAAAAAGCGTTTTTAAAAGCGAAAAAAAGGCGTCGCTTGGCTTTTAATTGCAAATTTGGCCTTTTTTGGTGAAAATCTGTCAACAAATCAGAACTAAATTACAAAAAAAATTCCGGCGGCGCCTATCGGCACCGCCGGGCCCTCACCCCTCGCCCACCCATTTCCCAAAAGTTTTTGGAAAAATGCGCCGCAAAAAAAATTGTTAAAAATCTGATTTTTGATCCCGAATGCACTGAAATTCACGATTTGCTTATTTCCTCCCCAAAATTGTTAAAAATTATCATGGGAGGTGAAAATATAATATTTGATACATTTTTGATCGAATAATTGTAAAAATAACTGTTTTAAAGCAATTTTGCAAAATGTTCTGATTTTCGACCCTAAAATCTGATTTTTTGGGCATGATGTTCTGATTTGGAAAAATTTTTGATGGAAGCCCTGCTTTAAACAGAAAACAGTCCCAGGATTGCACACCATTTTATTCTTGGGCACATGTTCAGCGAGATCAGTGCCGTTCCAACACTTCAGTGCTAAATGTAAAAAGATCCTTTATCCGAAAAGAATCAGATTTTCATAAAATCCAAGTGACTATTGGTGAGTCATCAAAAAATCTCTAACTTGCTGACTATTAAAATGTTAAATTTGCAAAATAAAAATAACTTTAGAACAATTAAATTATATTTTTATCTTAAAATAGTATTTCCTAATTTTATGGAGACAACTCTCTTTCTGCTACTAATTACTTACTGTAAGCTGAAATCACCAAAGATGCCAAAGCAACAGCCAAAAAAAGTGAAGATGAAGCCGACATTTTGTTTAAAACAAATGATGGCGGTGGAAAATAATATGAAAAAAGGTACAATTATAAAATGAAATACTTAAATAAAAATGAAATTTTTGTTGTTTTTGCTTTTTGCTAACACAAAAAACAGCTCTTTAGCCTAACATTAAAAAAAAATTATTCACATATTTTATAAAAATGAATCATTCGGTTGGGAAAGTCACTGAAATAGTTGGGACGTAACAGAAGGAATTTAGTAAATTAATTATGATTCATTCATTCTTTTTTTGTGAAAATGCGAAAAGAAAAATTATCAATTAAGAAACAAAGAAAATAAATGTTTTTTAGTATTGAAAAAAATAGAAAATTAAAATAAGCAATAAATATGTAGCAATTTAATTAAGACTTAAAGCTTTTTAAAACCTATATATTTTTATTATCCAGATTTGGAAACAGTGTTGTTGGACCATATGTATATACCATACATATCTTGGCACTGACGTGGAATTTTTTGTTTTCGGATACTTAATGAGTTATGCATGCTACTGGTGGCGGTTATGTTTTTGTAAAAAAAAACAGTTGCATATTAGATTTTAAAATTAAAATTTCCATTTTTTTTTTTTTTTTGCTTCATTTACTGTACTTTTTTTTAGGTTTTTAAATATTTTTTTAAATATTTTTTAAGAAAAATCCCCAGTCCTTTGATCTTAAGAAGTAAATAAAAAATTTGTTTGTTGCACACTCATTGTTTACATATTATTGCTTATTTGTTTCAAAATAAGAGAAAAGAAATGCAAATTGATTGTGAAAATTTCTATAAGAAAGAAAGAGCGAAACTATTATTATATTTTAACAATGTTCTCTTTGGATTTATCAATTATATTAATAATAAATAAATTAATTAATTAAATTTTTAATTACTTTTTGTATAATTCAAGACCATTATGTTCTTTTTTTGCTTTGAGTTTTCCATTCTTAATACGGTAATTGATTTTCTTAAATATTTTAGATTTGCACTTTTATTTTGCCTCTTTTTGTTTTATAAAAAAAAATCGCTTTTATCTTAAATTACATTTGTTTATTCCTTTATAAAATTTAGATTTAATCAAATCCAAATTTTTCACTATGGCTGAAAATATCTTTGACCAATTTATTGTTGTTGACGAGAAAGCATTCACTGATTTTATAAGCGAGATGGACGAAATGGATTGTTACCGTCATCATAATTACAGCTGTGATGAATGTACTTATCCACGTAAAAACAAAACCAATTTTGTTGCTTTGGCTCATTCCGCTGCATCATTGTATGTAATTTTAGTTAATTTATTTTTAATTGTTGCAACAATATTTTTTATGGCTTCCTAAAATTTTGAGATAAACGCGAGTTAGGGGCGCATTTGCCATTTTTCATGTAAAAAAGATCGGGTACTGAAATGTCCATTTTCGAACATTACTGAATCGTCCGGCGTTTAGGCATTTTTCTCATCATTTTGGGGGGCCCTTTTAAATTGGTTTCAAATTTTGCGTTTGGAAACTATGATAAGAATATTTACATTTTTTTTTTCATTTTTCAGTGAGTTTATTTTGGATAACCGCTGCCTAATTTTGGAAATCAAATGCATTGGCAATGATTCCGAGCCGCCGGCTGTGCCATTGGCACAAATTATTCAATGGCAATGGGATGGGAATGGGAAACAAGTGATCCAAGAAGTGAGCTTATTCGTAATAGGGTTTTTTGTGTATTTTGAAAAATTAATCGTGAAAAATGCTGGTAATTTTTTGTACTTTAAAGCATTTTGTTTAATAATTCCACCTATAATATGATTACTATGTTCTTTTAGAGTAAAATGATCAAAGCGGGCGGGACCGTTCGATTCAGCGTCATTTCTCTGTGTTCATTTGTGATCAGAATTCTCAAAAAACGGGAAAGTGCCGAGAAGTAATGCCAATTTGTTGTTTATTTGTTAACAAAATATGAATGTTTCTTGTTTTTAGTCTGTGCCCACCGTTCAGCAGTTTGCCTGACGACCAATTTACTGTTCACATTGGTGAGAAAAAGGTAAAAAAATAAGTAAAATTTAATTTTAAATGATTGGAAAATTTTAACAAATTTTTTATTTATTATTTTCAAAAATAAAAGACGTCCCCTTAAATCACAAATTAAATATATTTTATTAAAAGTAACATTAAAAGAAAGTTTTTCAACTTTTTAGATCGATCTGTCCTCCCATTTTCTTATGTCCATTTCGCCGGTGATCAATCGAATGCTCAGCGTGGAGATGAAGGAAAAGCAGCAGCGATCGCTCACTTTGGACGAGTTGGGCGTCGACATGGAGCAGTTCATGGAATTTATGGAGGCCATCTCAACCACAGCTATCCACAAGCCAATTTTACCAAATCGTAAATCATTATTTGTAATTGGAACAGTTTGTGGCTTTGAGGGCCCATTTTTTAATCTCCCTAAAATTTTGCTACAAAAATATTAGGGGAATTATTAAAGTCGCTCTGATCATGAAAATATGCCATCCATTTTAATCAATTTTGAACACGGGCACCGAAATTTCTTATAAAATTATTAATAAATTCCGTGGATAGAATTATTTGGCAAAAATTTGAGACCGATTCAAATAATCAAATACATCCAAAAAATCGCTATTTTTTTATGTAAATTTCCAATTTAGCACAAAATGTGCTCTTTCTGCTCAAATTGGCCGATTACTTCCAAGTGGACTGGCTGAAGAAGCGCTGTGAGGCACATCTGATCAATTGCCCCGAAATTCCACTAATGGACCGTTTTTTGTTGACCGATCACTTTCGTCTCGACAATTTAAAGGCATTTAAACCCAAATTTAAAAATTTAAAATTATTTTTCTCCCATTTAGAATTACTTTTTGAATTTGGCGGTTGACAAATTGCATTGCATTTTACAAGGCCAATCGCGACCAATTGTCACCAGGCCAATCGGCTGTCAGTGATCAATTGTTAGGGGAATTGGTCAACAAACTTTGTGGATGAATTTTACAAATCCAAAATGGACAAGAATTGAAAGGAATTAATTATCCTATTTTAATCATTATGTCAATAATTTTTGTTATTTTTTAACTTAATTATGAGGTTTTTTGCCTTTGTTCAGAGATTCTGAAATAAATTTTTCATTGGATTAATTTTACGCTATTAATAAATAATTTCACTAATTTATTGATACAATTTTAAATGTTATAAAGTATCTTAAATTTATTAATTAATATTTTAAATGGTATACAGTCCGATAAAATTCCATAACAAAAAAAAATGAAATTCAATGGGACGCGTATTTTTGCAATTAAACTAATTTTTCGATTATTTATCGCAAAAAACTACTGAAAAAAGGTTAGAAAAATGTTTTTTTTACATTAAATAATACATACAAATTCTGCTTCCATCGTTATTTATTTATTCATTTAATTTCTTTTCAAATTAAAATTTTTGAATATAAAAGGTCAACTTCAATTTTTTAAAATGCATAAAATTAAAAATATGACAATTTAAAATTCCATTGACTAAAAAACTCTTAAGCCCTTTCTTTATAGCTATGATGATTAGCTAATATACAAATTTATACAGAAAAAAGTTAATTAATGACAAATCTATTTCAGATAAAAGCAAAATATTTTTAATGAATTATTTGTAATTAATTATCTCCCCGTTAGTTGTTTGTTCGTGTTTATTTTTTGCAATTAGATAATTAAATGCTGAAAAATTATAAAACCCTTTTTGTGAGTAAATCCTACATCATTTGCGTGTTGTCAATTTTTGTAGCTAATAAATTAAAAAAAAAATTAATTATCCCTCGCTTTTAAATGTGTGTGCTTTTCTTTCTACAAAATCATAATAAATTTCTAATAAAAGATAACAAAATAGAAAATATAATATTTTTATTATCCATTTTTAGGTAATATAAATTTTCAAAAAATAACTTATTTCCTTTTCAATTGCACACGATATATTCAAACATTTTAAAAATTAAAATTACTCAAGTTTTTAATGATCAAATTTTAGTTAAGAAAATGAATTTTTCCTGATAGTTTTTTCTAAAATTTTTCCATTTTTTTTTTGAAATTTTTTAGCTCGGATTCTTATAAATGGGTGAATTTTTTCATTTTTTATGCTTTTGTTAAGGAATTTTGTTGAAATCTTAAAAATTTATATCAAAAATGCCGAAATATGTTCAAAAATACATAATTACCTACATAATGGTAGAAAAACATTGAGGAATAAAAACTTCAATTTTCGCGCTTTATGATTTTCATAATTTTTTTTTTGTTTTTTTCCCATTTTCCGATGAATTGCAGTGGCACAAATCCGTCCTCAACACTTACTGTAATGCGCAACGGCTTTTGGATCTTAAGCTTGTTGCTTTGCACCATATTTGTCATATTGTGCACTTTTCCCATGATCAAATTAGCCCGAGAACGCATCGCACTGTACATATTGGTCAGCAAAGTGAGTACTACAATGGGGTCGGTAGCAGTTCATAGATGGCGTTTCGTACAATTTCAAATGGGAATGACCATAACTTTTTTAGGCGTCAGTTAATTTCTTCAAAATTGGTATCATTCGAAAGCACTACATGTTTGGAAGCTATCATTAAGCAGAAGCTAAGCGATTAATCATCTCAACGGAAACTTATGATTTATAGTTTACAAAAAATTAGGATTTTCTTGAATATTAAAGTCTTATAAATCATAACTTTTTGGTGAGATGATTAATCGCTTAACTTCTGCTTAATGATAGCTTCTAAACACGTAGAGATTTCGAATGATAACAATTTTTAAGAAATTAACTGACGAAGAAAAAGAGTTATGGCCATTTTCATTTGAAATTGTACGAAACGCCATTGTACGAAATGCCATTGTACGAAATGCCATTGTACGAAATGCCTTGACGCCATTTTACAAGAACAAAGCCATTTATAGAACATAAAAGGTAACTTGCCCGGTGGGATTCGAACCCACGACCCCAGCAATCCGTGCCGTGCTCTCTAACCGACTGAACAACGGGCGCTCGCACTTTTTAGATGTTCTCCCATGTCCTTTATCCCACTTTCTGCCACACTCCATTTTTGGAAACCTGGATTTACTGGATTTTAATCAAGAAAACCCTGATCCAAATCAGATTCAAGGTCCATATATCCAGGTTAAAGCACACAAAACCTGGATTTCATGTATAAAATTTTCAAATTTTTTGTTCCAAGGACCAAGGTTTTGTTTCATTTAACCATCGAAAAAAATGAAAAAATTTAGAAATCTATTATTGTGAGTTAGATCTGGGTCCCATTCGTACTTGGATGCGAATTACATGCTTGGATTTCGGCTTCCATGCTTGTTTAATATTTTTAGTTGTTCCTAGGCAATTAGCGATTTTTAAACCATTTTGCATTTTTAAAACAAATTAAAAAAAAACCGGTCCAAGCCTGGCTCTAGACCCACGAAGAATTCAAAATAATGCTTTTTTTTCTCGGAACGTTTTGCCAACAAAAATTGGCGCATACAAAAATTACATAAAAAATAATGCAATTAGAGAAAGGCAAATCAACATTTTTCTCTTAGCGGATGTTGTTTTAATAAATATCAACATTGATGTTGATATTTAATTAAATCAACATAACATTAAGCCATCAACGCAAATATCAACGTAAATTTTTAAAATTTCGATAATTTTTTAAAATTTATTCGAACGGTTTATAATTTTATGTAGAGAGATAGTGTAAAAATGAGAGAGTGCTGAATTTCAGTCCCAGTCATACAAAACTTTTTTGATGAAGGAGGGTAGAGAAAATAATTTCAATAGAGAGTGCTATGGGAAGAGAATTCTCTTCCCTTCTTCGATGAATCTTTTGGTAAGAGACGCAGATTCCTCACTATATTCTCTGTTCTCTCTCTCTTAAATCTCTTCCCATAACACTCTTTTTTAATTAATTTTTCTTTATTCTTCTTTATCAAAAATGTTTTGTCTGACCAGTACTGAAAGTTCAGCACTCTCTCATTTTGCCTTATCTCTCTCCCTAATGATATTTCCCGCTAAAAGTCATTTTTAAAAAATTGCTTTAAATTTTCAAAAAATGATTCAAATTTTAAAAATAGCGTTGATATTACGTTGATGGCATAATGTTATGTTGATTTAATTAGATATTTATTAAAACAACATTCGCTAAGAGAAAAAAGTTGATTTGCCTTACTCTAAATGCAATTCATTTAAAAAGTTTAAATTTGAGTATAAATTGTCAATACATTTTTATTTGTTTTATTTATCATTATTAGTGATACTTTTTTTTTACAATTTTTAGGTTTTAGTTTATTTTTTTCCTGAGCTCACAGTAGCCTAAAACGCATGAAAAACATGCTGATTTTAGTGGTTGTTAAGCTTTCGAGTTATTAGTGCCTATTTTCTAGGCTTTTATTTTTAGAGCCTAAAAGCCTAAAAAAATTTAGAAAAAACCCTATGCCTATTTTGGCTTTTTTCCCGAAACTTGTTAATAAAAATGCAATAAAACGAAATTACACCCCCTAAGAATCGGTTTTTTTCGGAATTTTAAAAATACACCCCTAAGAACCGACCCGAAAATTCTCAAAAATACATCCATTCGAACTGAAAAATTTTCTCTAAAATTTGTCAGTAGTATAAGGTTACAGGGGCAGGGGTCCAAGACCCCTGCCCCTGTAACCTTGAAATAAAATTGAAATTTTAGTTAGGATTGAAGGACCTGGACCCCTGCCCCTGTACATTAAAGGCAGCAATNTCCTTTTGGGAAAAAACCGGGCCCGGGTATTACCGGGTATTGAAAAGCCGGGTACCGGGTCGGGTATCACTTTTGAAACCGGGTACCGGGTCGGGTACCCGGTAAAACCGGGTATTAAAAAAATCCAAAAAAATCCCTTTTTAAAAAAATTTTTTCATGAAAATAAAAGCTTATACTTTTAAAAAAGCATGAAAAATATAATGTTTACAGATAAATGCTTTATTATTTGCCAAATTTTTTATTGCTATTTAAACCACTTTTTTGCGGTGCGCTTTTTCTAAAAACTTTTCGGGGCAGGGCGGTCTGGCGGTGCCGTAGGCGCCGCCGGGAAAAATTTTAAAAATTTACTTCTGATTGTTAACATATTTTATTCAAAAAATGACCAAATTTTGTGATTTTAGCTAATATATTTACAGAATTTGAACCAAAAATGTTATCAAGAAATATATGATTAATTCTTCTAAATTTCTTATGGGGATTTTGTAAAAAATTGAGATATTTTTTATAAAATTCTATTAAAATAAGGATATTTATTATTTAAAAAATTTGGAGCTTTCTTTGTGTAATTTATAAAATAACAATTTTCAATAAAATCTTTAAAAAATGTTTAAAAGAGTTTGCATTGAGGAATGATTGAACCTAAAAAAGAGCGTACAGAATCCAAGAGACTAACCAGTAAGCCACATCAACAATCAATTAACCCGTTTTTAGAGTAAATATTAATTAAATTTAAAAAATTTCTTCCAACTTTGGTCAACATTTTGACCCTGACCCCCATTCTTACCAGTGTATTTTTGGTACCCGGGTACCCGGACCTACCGGGTCGGGTACCGGGTATTGGATTTTCAAAAAACCGGGTCCGGTTCCGGGTCCGGGTATTGAAAAACCGGGTATCCGGGTCGGGTACCCGGTCGGGTACCCGGACCCGTGCAACCCTACTAAAAACCGCCAAATTAGGTAAGCCAAACCAGAATTGAGATAAAAAAATTTTAAAAGCCAAAAATTCTAGTTAAGAAAGTAAATAAATAAATAAATTTGGAGATGAATTTTTGAGAAATTTTTTATTTCTTAGGACTGTATATTTGAGATTTTTTTGGGTCGTTTCTTAGGGGGTGTATTTTTCGTTTTTATTGCATTTTTGTAATAAATTTTGGGCAAAACGACCAAAATAGGTTAAAATGGGTTTTTTTCAATTTTTTTTTTTTTAGATGTTTAGGCTCTAAAATAAAAACCTAGAAAATAGGCATTAATAACTCGAAAAGTAGCTTAAGAACACACCAAAAAAAAAACTTGTTTTGTGTGTTTTCAGGCCACTGGGAGCTCAGGAAAAAATTGACAAAAACCTAAAAATTGGAGCCCTAATTTATTACCAATTAAATAAAATCAAATTAATGGGATTAAGGGAAAAATCACGCAAATATTGTTGGGAATTGGCGACATTTACTTGGGCATGCAAAGAAACAGCAAAGGAATGAAACAAACGGATGAAAGTTTATTTGAAAATGAATCGTGGGCGAAAAATAATTGCGGAAGTTTAATGGCCATTTTGAATGTGTGGCAAAAGTATCCGAAAACTGCCCTTTTAATTACGGTCAATCATTTTAAATTTACTATTAAATTTGAAACTGACTCATTATCCGTCCCGATCGTTTTTCCAAAATCTCGGGATTGATCGGGATGCCGAGATCTCAACTCGGTGGTATCCATCACGCGTTGTTCCAAAACCTTCGGGATTGATCGGGATGCCGAGATCTCAACTCGGTATTCGTCCCGATCGTTTTTTCAAAATCTTCGGGATGGATTGCGTTCGGGATTCGGTCGGGATCCCTCCGACCTCAATTATCCAATCTCTAGTTTCTAAATAGTTTAAATTCAGAACCTTTTGCACCCGGACAAAGAAGCGCGGATGAGTGCAATTGGCGTCAAAAATTTTCTGAGCGGATTTTGTCTCACCGAAGAGTTAAAAAGTGTGGAAAATGTGGCACAATTGCACTTTTTTAATCGATTTTCATTCGGCGAATTTTACCAAATGGTGAACGATAAAATCAAAATCGTTTGCTGCTCGTGCAATAACAAAGCGGCGCCAACTTATGAAGCATTATTAGAAAAAACGGATCGAGTGATGTTCATAGTGCAGGGGACGATGAACGAACTGAGAGGGAGGGGTGGCAGCTTATTGCAGAGACTGTTGGGACGAACGTGCGACACGAAGCGGAACGGATGAAGCGAGCGGAAGCGGAGGAAGAGCGAGCGAAGATTGGTGAGAAGGAAGCGAGCGGAACGGATGAAGAGCGAGCGAAAGATTGGCGAGAGGGAAGCGAGTGGAGGGTGAAGCGAGCAGAAGCGGAGGAAGAGCGAGCGAAGATTGGTGAGAGGTGAGCGAAGCGAGCGGAAGCGGAGGAAGAGCGAGCGAAGGATTGGCGAGAGGGAAGCGAGTGGAGGGTGAAGCGAGCAGAAGCGGAGGAAGAGCGAGCGAACGATTGACGAGAGGGAAGCGAGTAGAGGGTGAAGCGAGCGGAAGCGGAGGAAGAGCGAGCGAAGGTTTGTGAGAAGGGAGCGAGTGGAGAGCGAAGAGTGCGGACTGGATGAAGAGCGAATGGAGGATTGGCGAGGGAAGGCGCCCGGAAAATGCGTCAGTGGAATTGATTGGACTCATAAAATACCTTGGGGCTCATAAAAGTTGACTACTCATAAAGTTCGAACCATTTCGCGAAGCCTCGCCCCGAATTCGAACAAAAAAAAGTCGAACTCAAATTTGAATTTTCGCTTTTTTCGTCTAAAAACGCCTTAAATGATCTTTTATTGCAAGATTGATAGCTTCCAGAATGTTTCCGTGTATTTATTAAACCAATTTTGAAAAAAAAAAAATGCGAAATTCGAAAATTTGGGGTTTTGACTTTTTGTTCGAGTTTGGGGTTCGGAATTGGCTGAAATGGATGTGGGATTCGTGATCAACGACTTCAAAAACCCCAGGAAACTTGTTAAGAGAACATTTCCCAGTGGTGCCGACAAAAGAGCGAAATAAATGTATTGAACGAATTAATGCGTACAAATGAATGAGCATAAAATTCAAAATGATCAACCGAATTTCTCAAATCAAATTCACTTTCGCTGAGTTTAGGCGCCCTTTTCGCTGCTTTGACCCGTCATTTATGGACAACACAATGGCCTAAATTAAGTGAAATTGAATTGAACTTTGACAATGGCACGTGCCGCTGCCTCCAGGGGCGTATTTAGAAAAGGGGAGGGGGGGACCCGACCTGAAGACCTTTTTTTTTGCGCTTCAACTGAAGACCTTTGTTTGTTTTTTTGCTATTTACCCAATAAAAAAAACATTTTTTTCCCGCTGCTGGGTAAAAACTCCACTTTTTCACTAAAAATGACCCAATTTTGGCCGTTTTACGGCAAAAAAACTTGTAAAATAGTGGAAAATGGAGGTCCGGCGGTGTCGATAGGCGCCGCCGAGAAAAATTTTGAGTGCTATTTGTTACGAAAATTGCCTATAAAATTTTTTATTTTTCGTTTGGGGGGGGGGGGGGGGAATTCGAAAAAATTTTCCATTATTTGCTGGAAAATTTTTAAAAATTTTCATTTCGGGGGGGGGGGGGGGGGGAATTCCCCCCCCCCCCCCTAGATACGCCATTGGCTGCCTCACCCGATGCAATCATTGACATGATATAATTGAAATCCAATCCCATTCAAATTGTCCAAATTTTCGTGATCCCATTGAACTGTCACTGTCTCCCCGATTTGGCATCGAATGATGATTATCCATTCGTCGTCTTTCGTATAGTTTGCTTTTATCAATGTCAGCTTTTCGTTTGTTCGCTCGTTCATCAATTCGAATGGCGCAAATTCCGCTTGGAAACGGAGACCAATTTGAATTTTGTAGTTCGCACAAGTGGTGGCACGGTGAAATTCCTGAACAAATGGGATTTCCAATATTAATCCTGGCAAGTTTTGTAGTCGGAGTCCTGATCCCGACATTGGACCCGGGGAATTTTGTCATTTTCTTCAAGTTTCACTGGATTCAAAAAACTTTTTTTTGGTTTTGATGGAGATTAAATGAATTTTTCTGTTTCTTTTTTTTTGGAAAATTTCGAATTCCAGCCGGGATCCCAGCCATAATACACCGAAACAACATCCTGATAAAATCGCGATTATGTAAAACTATCCCAGCCTCAGGCTGTTGCCAAATAAAAATAAAACTCTATTAACCTGCAAATTAATTTTATTTTTATTCATGTACAAAAAGAACGGGACAAAAAATTTTCGAAAAACTTGGTTTTAAGTGATTTCTGGCCATAACTTTTGAAACCTAATGAAATTTTTCATGAGATTTGGCAGAATAATAAAAAAACAAATTGTGCTTTCGAAAAAAACGAAGAATGCTTAATTTGATTGACAACGAGCACAACACAATTTATGGTCTAAAAAATCTTCCGGCGACGTTTTGGGATGCATCCCACCGCCGAACCCCCATTTTACCATAATTTTTGAAATTTTTACTTTTTTGGCGACAACGGAAACAAATTCCTGCTTTTCACCCGATTCTAAAATTTTAAAAAACATCATAAAAATTTTGGAATTTTCGGCACAAAAAATAAGAAAAACAAAAATTTTTTTTTTAAATTTCTTCCAAATTTTTTTGTCTACGGGTCTGCCCGCCTGATTCAGGCCCAGAATTCCGACTCTTTTTCAAAAGTTCACTATTTTCTGACCTCTTTGAACTTGTTGATCAATGTTTGTGTTTGTGATGCACTGTTAATTTCGAAACGGAGTCGCTTCGGCTGTCCATCGGCGGTCGGCGGAGTGTGCAACCAATCGAACAACGCATGCCCTTCGGCAGTCAAATTTGGCCGATTTGCACCATTTTTAATCCGACCAGGCCAATATGAATGGATTGAATTAATGCCTGAGATCAGAGAGAATGGTCGGCGAAATGTGCAGCATAGTGTAGAGTTGGATGCCAGCAGATTTCAAATGGCGAATATTTGACATAAAAATGGGCAAAACATGTCGGACCAAAACATCCCAAATCCGCAGGACATCAGCATCTTCTTCTTCTGTTTCACATGTATTTTTCACATACAATTTCAATTTGATGCCGCGCTCAAAAATTTGTTTATTTGAACGAAGAAATGAGATGACGAAGTGGTCAATGTAGCTGAAAAAAAAAAATATGTTTGCTTTGTTTATATTAATTAATTGGGGTCAAGCATTTTGCCGTTACAAAATACGAAATCCACATCCAAATCCCCCCTCCACACCCGAAATTTTTAAGGGAATGTTTTATTGGAAACACAGGCCTGTATGATTGATCAAAAATTTTTCAAGCAAAAATTAGCAATTACATTAAATTTACCAAAAATTTTTCCCGGCGGCGCCAATCGGCACCGCCGGGCCCCAACCAATTGAACCATTATTTGTTGAAAATTTGAGCCCAAAATGGCAAATTTATGATTTTTCGGTGCAAAACGGTTAATAATTCTTGTTTTTTTGCACCGGCGCTGAAGATTTTGAAAATAACAATGGTGCAATTTTTTTTTGGCCGAAGAGCAAAAAAAAGCTCCCTGGGTGCCCTCCCCGAAATTTTTTTTTCTGGAAACGGGCCTGTAGAAACACCTGACCAAAAAAATAGTTCAAGAATAACTGTATTTTTAAATCTTGATATCATATGATAGCCCCTAAGAAAATTCTCTATTAGCCAGCAAAATTTCAACAAAAAAAAAACCCATTAACTTTATTATGGCCAGAGGAACTCGAAAAACCACCATTTTTTTTCATTACTTTTTAGAAACTAAACGAAATTTTTTGAAATTTTGTAGTATAAAGAAAACATTTTAAAGCTGACGAATGATATCATGAATTGCTTTTTAGCAAAGTTATAAGCAGGGCTGCCAGATGTGAGGCTTTAGCCTCATTTTGTGGTTTTTTGGTAGGTCAATGAGGCTAAATTTTCAAAATGAGGCTTTGAGGCTTTTTGTGGTTTTTTGAGAAATTTTGAGGCTTTTTGTGGTTTTTTGAAAAAAATCGCAAAATAAAGAATTTTATAACGAAAATCTGCTAAAGATATGGTCAAAATTCTCAATTTTTTCCCTGGCGGCGCCTATCGGCACCGCCAGCCCCTAAAAGTCCTTTATTTTCTTAAAAATTTGCTCAAAATCACAAAATTTGACCATTTTTGTGGACAAATCTGTTAACAAATCGCATTAAAAATTACAAAAATTTTCCCGGCGGCGCCTATCGGCACCGCCGGCCCCTTATTCCCCGAAAGTTTTTGAAAAAAGTGCCGCAAAAAATCAACTTCGATTTTTCGTGCTCAGAATTTCCCAAATGCTTATTTCTAACAAAAATTGCTCAAATTGATCATGGACAGTAAAAAATACAACATTTGAACATTTTAAGCGTGTTTTGAATAAATTTTGTAAAAATGAGGCTTTTTGACCCAAAATGAGGCTTTTTTGCTTGCCGAATGAGGCTTTTGAAAATTTTAATCTGGCAGCCCTGGTTATAAGCATATTTTTTATGGTTTTTGAGTAACGTCATAACACCATAAATACAAAATTGACCCCCCCCCCTTTGTCCACATTTGAAATTAATGCTTGAATGAATTTGAATTACTTAATGAGAAGGTCCCTGAAGCGAATTTTGCTGGGCAGCGGTTGGTCCGGCAATGGAAATGGCACGGGGCCGTGTCCCGTAATTACTGTCAGTTTTGGCACATCGCTTTTGCGGATATCGATTGGCCTCCAAATTGTCCATTCAGATTTGCCATCGAAATGGTTGTCCACCAGCGCGTTGAAACGGGGCGAAAGCAATGCCATTTTGAGGCCGAGTTGGGCATGGTCAAAAAATGGCAGAATGTCCATCCAAACCTCGCTGCACACCCAGCTGAACAAGAATTTTTTGATATTTATACCCGGGATCCAATCCAAATTTACCATAAAATAAAGCCATTGGATGTTCAATAAATCCCAAAATTTCACATCCCGGTAAATCTTTTGCACAAAATAAAACCATTGTCAAATTTTAGTTAGTGCATTTTTGTTGCATGCGCAAAATTTTTGTTCGATTCCGGGTCAGGGGTTCGAAAAAACATAAAATCATGGAGTTCTGAAATTAAATTGTCAATCGGTTCCAAGCATATGGCTTACATTTTCCTCAAAATTCGTTTCATTTTCTTTGCCACACCAACACTTCGCCGTCCTTCAATTCTTGTCACAGATTTTCGCTAAAAATAAAAACCAAATTGGTTAGCAGCGAGACTAAACGAAACGAAAGTTCTTTTGGCTCTTACATAAACACAATCGTTTTAATAAAAACTTAATCATAAAATAGAATAAATTGGAAAGTATGGGGTGAAAAAATTTTGATTTCTTAGGAAAGGCGTGTGGGTGCTCAAAAAAAAAAAAAGCTCGCGGATTCAAAATTCGGGAAAAAGTGAAGAATACTACTGACAACTTCGATTTCTTATTGAATTATATACATCTTTCGATTCCACTTGTAACAGGGATGGACCAAATCGAAAATAAAACGCGAAACGCGTTTTGCGAAAGCAAAAAATACGAAATAAAAATAAATGCGAAACGCGAAATTCCAAAAAACGTGAATTGCGAAAGCGAATTTTTTAGACAAAAAAGTTCGCTAATATTTTAGTCAGGCGATAATCGGTACTTATGTACTTTACAGACCATAAAAAATAAAAATTGTTTTTAAACTTTTCTAGGGGGTTTTCGGGCTCGCTGATCACAAATCTGACATCCATTTCGATTTTTTTCACCAAAATCAACCTTTATTGTCCTAAAATCAATTCAAATGAATGAAATGGTTATGAATCACTATTTTCTATTCCATCTCGGCCGCTCGCGGCCTCGTACGGGGCCTACGGCCTCAACCCCCCGCCCTCTCCCATTACACGAATTTTCTGCGCCAAAGGTACTCACTCGGCCGCTTCGCGGCCTCGTACGGGGGCCTTCGGCCCCCTCAACAATTTTCTGCGCCAAAGGTACTCGCTCGGCCGCTTCGCGGCCTCGTACGGGGGCCTTCGGCCCCCTCAACAATTTTTTTGCGCCAAAGGTACTCGCTCGGCCGCTTCGCGGCCTCGTACGGGGGCCTCCGGCCCCCCAACAATTTTCTGCACCAATCCACCATCATTTAATCACTGGGACGCAATTCTCCGGAATTCAAATCACTGGACTTAATCTCATCAATCCTTCAGCAACACAATTACCGGGACTCAATTCTCTGACATTTCAATCATCGAAACTAAACCTCAGCAAATTCTCCAGCATTTTTCTTTTTGGGATATTTTGTGCTGCTGTAAGGGGGAGGGGAGGGGGCGGGGGGCTCGGAAAAAAGAAACGGAATACAGAACTATTTAAAAGGAATCCAGAAATTGAAATACAACCCAAATAAATCAAAACACTATGCTGTATAATTATTCCCCCACCCCATAAATTCAAATTAAAAACTGACCTGTTTAAAACTTTCCACCTAAATTTGATCCCGCAAGTGGCACGTCGATATCCCAATTGCATTAAATATTCCACTCGAACACATGCAAAACATGAGATGTAGCATTTATATTGCTTTTTTCAATCCATCAAAGGCTTTTTCATTCATTTTTTATTTCTATCATAACATGCTTTTTATTCAAAACAAATATCAAAAACCAAATCTGATTCTTTTCGTATTATAATCAAGGAAAAGTACAAAAAGCTTTTTTAAGTAACAAACATTTTTCATTCAAACCAATTCTAATGCATTTTTTAATCAAACAATTCTCCATTATCGTTTGCATAATCAAAACAAAATCTTTAATATCAAAATCAAATCAATTAACAAAAACAATAAAAAAAATTTACGACTGCTTTTTGAACAGACTGACAAAAAAAATAATGAAAAACAGCAAAAAAAATATTTAATTCTTCAAATTATTTTTTACACATACAAAAACAGAACTTTCATATATACTGGCTTTACCACTGAAACAAACACAAAAATGCGCTCATTCTTTTATTAAATATTTTATACAATAAAAAGTGGGGTGTAAAAAGGTATGGGATGTGAGACAAATTTCCCATTGTCTCTCCCTTTCCTTCCTTTTACACTCTTTTCTTTTCCACTGCAATTTACTCTCTCTTTTTTCCCACTCCCTCCCTCTCCACACACACGCACGCGTTCAACAGACTGCTGCTGCTGCACAGCAGCACGCGTCTGTTCACTCTAAGCAAAACAAACATTTCTTTTTTCAAATCACTTTTAACGCTAAAACAAACAAACGCCACACCACATTCAAATCATGGCAGAAACAGACACTCAACTTTAATATGTAGGATTTATTTGAAAATTGCCGCCGACATTAAAATGGAAAAAGTTTCAGAAAATTTCGGTCAAATCTCTATGATTATTCCCTCTCTCGCCTATTTCTCCTTCCTTTCCCTCTTCTTCTCTTCATTCAAAATTTGAATTAAATTATGCATTTATTTAAAAGTCAATTCAAATGAATGGCTATTCGTTATGAGACGGAATGATGCAGTTCTTCTCTTTACAAAAGGATGTCGATTTACGAATATCATTCATTAAAAAATGTGTTTACATCTTCACAGTTTACCCAAAACGAAATTTTTACATTTTTTTTGCGATTTTAATTTGGTCTTTTATTTTTTCCTTTTTTCTATTTCCTTTCTTCTCTATGTTTTTCCTTTTTTGTATAACATCTTTCCTCACCATTTTCGGAAACTGATCAAAGGCTCAATGATCGTTTTTCCAATGCTTATTTTTAAAATTTTTCCGAATTTTCATTTTTAAACCTGTTTTTTATTTTGTTTTTGATAGATCTAAATCGACACTAAATCGACATCCTAAGTTTTGCTGTAATTTTCCAAATCGCTTTACTTTTTTACCGTTCTTCCTCTCTCTCTCTATTTCTCTCTCTACCTGTATCCTTTTTCTTATTTATAGAAATGCCCGATTCCGACTCCGACTCACAGCCAAACACCGATTTCCAATCGCATTTTGAAGAGGCGACAGAATGCGGCTGCAGTAATGAACACATGGTCGCAATAGAATTGATGTGGAGACACCACAAAATGTTTGATGGATGGGTTGGTTACATTGCAACCCACGACGCAATTCGCCTGCGTTGGTGGTGCCGAAATTGCAATAGCAGATTCTACGAGACTTACGAATTTTCTCGCAGTGGGAAGAAAAAGAGGTGGGCTTTTATCAAAAACCGAATGAAAACTCCATCTGCAATTTTCATTACTCCTTTGAAATGAACAATTTGTAGACTTAGCCAAAACCGTATTCAGTCCAAAACCAGAGAAAATAATTCTTATTTTTGGTTGCTCGGGGTCAGTTCGGCGCCGACCGTTTCAGCCCCACCAAATTTGAATGTTATAACTTTTTTCATTGTCAGTTAAAGTTAAAAAGTCTGGCATCATTGAAAGCTCTATATGTTCTCTATATTTAGGTGTCAAAATAGAAAAAGAATGATTCAAAATTAAAAAAGCTATGGCAAGCGGTGCCGAAAAAACCAAGAAAAAGTCAAATTTTAAGTTTTTGGCCATAATTTTTTTATGAACCGACGAAATTTTTTGCAATTTTGCAGGCTAGTAGAGAACCTTAAGAGCTATCTTAATAGATTTATTTGGACAAAGAAAAAAAAAGTTAAAAACGAAAATCTAAATTGGAAAAAAACGAAAATGTAAATTGAACGAAGTCAGAAAATTGGGCGCTATATGGAAACTGACCAGTTTTGAAAAATTTTTCCTTTTCTTTGGTCAAAATTTTTTTTTTTTTACACATAATGATGAATATACGAATTAATAACACAGTTATTGCGAATAAAGAGAATATTCACGATTTTTATCCAAAAAAAATTTTACAAAACAAAAGGGTCCCCCCTATGGTTTTTGATAAAATTCAAAATCTATCTTTTATAACTAGCGCCAAATTTGCTTAACAGGCCCAAATAATTGTCATATTCGTGATCAGCGACCTTTAAAACCCCCGGGTATTTGGTTTCAGGACTTTTTAAACAAAAAAAAATTTGACCAAAAAAAGTTGAAAAAATTTTCAAAACTGGTCACTTTCCATATAGCGCCGAAAATTGGATCGAATTCCCGGGTTATCTTCACAGATATGGACGGTACCGGCTTTACACTTCAACCAAGCAGAGACGACCATGCAATATGGCCTATCACGATGTTTCGCGCGTTTTTTCCAATATGCCGGATACCGCCTATAATCTCGGAACGTTTAATTGCAAACACTGGGCACAACATTTTTTTTCCGCTGGTACGTTTTTGCCATAGAAAGGGGGGGGGGGAGTTAAAAATCAGCAATTATAATTCCGTATTATCTTTTTTCTTCACAAATTTGTTTTTTTATTTAGAGGGCATCCTTGGATTTACTCTTTTATTCTTACCAAAATTTCCTTTTTTCCTTACTGGTACGCACTGCGAGATACCCTTTAATCAAATTTCCAATCGCAAAAATCAGCTTTTTGGTGAAAATCTGTAAAAAAATCATTCGAATTTTTTTTTAATTTTCCCCACCGGAGTTTATCAACACCGCCGGCCCTCCCGTTTCCCCAAAGTTTTTTGAAAAAAGCGAGCCGCGAAAAAACTTGTGACAGAAGCAAAAAATAACCGGCTTTTTTTATCCTTGAAATCCCGAATTACAAAATTTGCTGAATACATGCGTTATTTTTGAAATTCAGTTCTGACGAAGGACAGAGAGGATTACGAATCGTGCGGGTGCCAAGTTGTGAATTACCGTGCCACTTCAATTGAAAGTAAAATCGATTCGCACTAGGCTGACTCATACTGCCCGATTCTATTGCATGTTTTTAGTGTATTCCAATGAAGGCGATACTGTTGTCATGCTTACGTTACAGTTGCGGAAATTGCGGGCGCTCTAACATTACCATGAGCGTTTTATTTTCAAAAAATGGAAAAAATTGGATGTAAGTGAAAAGGGCAATGAAAAAACATAAAAATTTGGCAATACTGGAGAATTGGTGTCCCTGTCCCGACTTCTTCATGTCGTCTTTTTGTAATCTCGCGAATATGGCAAATAAACAATGTTGAATATTTTTGTGCAAAACACTTAAGTTCGAAATTAGGTTTAAGGTGCTCAAAACGCCACAGTTTTTTTTGTAAATTGCATGCGCTCTAACTCGAAAAGTGTGCGGAGTAAACAAATTAAGTATATGTATAATATTATACATAATACATATTGACTTCTTGTTAATACAGCAGAATTGCAGTCCCTGCAAAAAAAAAATTTAAAAATTGTGTTTTTGTCTTTTCTGGAGCAAAAATGGGTACTTATGTGGTTTAGACTAGGGTTTGAGCCCCGTGGGGCGGGGGTGGCTTTTCGCGGGGGCGGGGGTTGGCGGGGGTCATAGTCGCGGGGGCGGGGGCACGATAATTCGGCCCCCGCGGGGGCGGGGGTTTGCTTTGAATTAGCTCCAAAAATCTCAAAAAAAAAATTATTTTTATGAATGATTTCTTTGGCTCCACATTCCTTTATTCGTTGATCGCCTTGATTCTATTTATTTTGACATAAATTGCACAGATTTTGACTAAAAATAACCAAATTTAGGGATTTTTAGGTAATTTTTTAAGAAAAAAAGGTTTTTTTTTGGGGCCGGCGTGCCGATAGGGGCGACCAAAAAATTAAGATTTTTCTATAATTTTCGTTTTTTTAACTTTATTAAATTATAATGATTTACTCAAGGAAATTAAAACTCAGATTTTTAAAAATTTTCCGGCACATTTTTCCAAAAAACTTGATGAATGTGCGAGGAAAGAGGTCCGGCGGTGCCGATAGGCTAAAAGTGAATCAAACACGAAAATGTGAAATAAATTCACTGTCCTTGATTTGATGAAAAAATGCCGTTAAAGTTCCGGAATTTTTTAGTGTATTTAAAAATTGCGTAATTAATTAATTTTTAGCCGTGTAAAATAAGTAAATAAATGTGAATCAAACACGAAAATGTGCAATAATTCATTGTCCTAGATTTGATGAAAAAATGCCCATAAAATTCCGGAATTTTTGTATCTTTAAATATTTGGTAATTAATTAATTTTCTGTTGTCTTAAAGACGCAAATAAAAGTGAATCAGACAAGAAAATAAGCAAAAATTTCATTGTCCTAGATTTGATGAAAAAATGCCCATAAAATTCCTGAATTTTTTTGTGTCTTTAAATAAGTGAATTACAATTCATTAACACTTTTTTACAATCCACTAATATTGAATTACAATTAATTGACATTGCATTTGCAAATCCATTGATATTGAATTATAACATTTTTTTGCCGTGTAAAATAAGTAAATAAAAGTGAATCAAACACGAAAATGTGCAATAAATTCACTGTCCTAGATTTGATGAAAAAATGCCGTTAAAGTTCCGGAATTTTTTAGTGTATTTAATAATTGCGTAATTAATTAATTTTTTGCCGTGGAAAATAAGTAAATAAATGTGAATCAGACAAGAAAATAAGCAAAAATTTCATTGTCCTAGATTTGATGAAAAAATGCCCATAAAATTCCGGAATTTTTGTATCTTTAAATATTTGGTAATTAATTTTCGAGTCCGCTTCACGACATTGTGTTAATTACTTTTATATAAAAATGTAAAAAATGGACGATTTTTGATGAGCATTTTTGGAGGTTTTTGTTCACTAAACACATAATTTGATATCACCGAAAGCTGAAAAGAGGTGAGAGAAGCTTTTTTAAAGGATTTGCTAATAAGCAAATTGGATGTGCCTGAGAAAAGATATGAATGAACCTTCGAACTATGTTGTTGGATAAGTTTCGAATCGGTTTATTATTGTATCCACATTTCCAGTGGAATACTTCGATGGAGTGCAAAATTGCTCTAATCTAATCAATTAACAATTCCTCAATAATGTCGGTCTTAGAAAGAAACTAAAGTCCGAAATTGTTAGGCCAAGGCAATTACCGTATTTGTCTCAGTTTTGTTCGGACAAAATTGCAAAGGGGGTTCCGGCCATGCAATTTAGGTTTGTTTTTTCACAGATTTTCATTAAAAAATACCGATTTGGCCTATTTTTTTTTTTTACTTTTTTGAATAAATTTTGTCATTTTACACCTCTAAATTTGGAATTTTTTGGCACCTATTTCCCATTTTTAGCACCCATTTTGGCGGTTTTTTCGAACCTAAAACCTACCTATTTTGGCAACAACTATAAATATAAGACCTAGTCGTGGAAATTCCGCAGTCGTAAATCGTTGATCGCGCGAAAAAACCCGATAAACGCGGTCGCGTCCGATCTCTGTTTCGACTAGGACTCTGTAAGAAAAAAGTGCAAAAATTTTAGTTTTGACTAAATTTTTAAAACAAAAAATGTTGAAAATCAAAATCATAAATAAGCCTTGAAGTTTTATAATAATAATTTCCAAAATTGTGATCAGAAATGTCCTTATTTTTCTACATTTAACTGATTTCAAAAAGCATTTAATATTTCCTTATTTTTTCTATTTGTTCTGTTAATGTCCTGAATTTTGAATAAAATACCCTGGGTTTGAAATAACCAATCACAGGCAATCGAAAATTTGCAATTCTCGTCATCAATTCTTTTTGTAAAAGCCAATCATTTTTTGCCAATCATTTCCATTTAAATATTTTTCTATAATTAAGAAAATCATTTTTAAAACAATTTTATAACAATTTGTAAAAGTATGAAATTGTGCCTATTATTTTTTCTATTTCTATTTTTGAGCTTCCAAATAAATAAAATTGGATCAGAAAAGAAAAAATTGGAACAAAAATCATTTAAAGAAATATTTGGAGAAAAACGGGAAGAAAAAAGAAGCGAAGAACAGAAAAAAAGAGAAATAATTGTAAAATAATAAGATAAAAGAGAAAATTAAGCAAAAAGGAAGAAAATATGAAAGAAAAGAATTGGGAAAAATTGAAAGAAAAATAGCGAAAAAATTGGGCACAAATCGCCAATATATTTATAATGGATCAAAGAATTTAATCTTCAAAAATGTAAATGCTACAAAACAATTACTGATGAGCAAAAATTTGAAATCATTCAAAAATTCATTGAAATGACAAATAAATATAGAGAAAAAAGGAAATAAATATTTGGAAAAAATGGCAACAAAATTATGCCGAAATTTGTGAGAAAATCGGAGTTAGCCATTCAGTAATTAGAATGGAGGAAACAATTTGGAATGAGTCAATTTTTAACGGAGAAAGAAAAATGGAAAAAATGAAAATTAATTGGCAAATAAAAAGAGAACCGAAAATGAGTGACAAGGAAATTGAAAAATGATGAAAATTACTAGTAGGACCATTTCATATTGGAAGAAAGAATTACAGACGAAATGTAATTAGACATGAAACGGATGAAATTATGTCATTAATTTTTATCAATTAATATGTTTAAAAATGACATTTTTGTACATTTATTAGCCTAGCTGAACAAGAATTTTTTATATTTATACCCGTGATCCAATCCAAATTTACCATAAAATTAAAGTCATTGGATGGTCAATCAATCCCAAAATTTCACATCCCGGTAAATGTTTTGCACAAAATAAAACCATTGTGAAATTTTATTTTTTGACGGGCGCTGACATTGCAAATTTTAATTTCGATAAAAATAAAAACCAAATTGGTTAGCAGCGAGACTAAACGAAACGAAAGTTCTTTTGGCGCTCTTACATAAACACAATCGTTTCAACAAAAACTTATATCATAAAATAGAATAAATTGGAAAGTATGGGGTGAAAAAATTTAGATACATTCCTTGACATTGAATTACAATTCAATACATCTTTTTACAATTCATTGACATCTTTTTACAATTCATTGATATCTTTATACATTCATTGAATTTTTATAATTCATTGATAAAAAATTACAATCCATTGATATTGGGTTACAATCCATTGGTTCGAATTACAATTCATTGACATCTTTTTACAATTCATTGATATCTTTATACATTCATTGAATTTTTATAATTCATTGATAAAAATTACATTCCTTGACATTGAATTACAATCCATTGATACAAAAATTACAATCCATTGATATTGTGTTACAATCCATTGATATTGAGTTAGAATTCATTGACATTTTTTTGGAATTCATTGACATCTTTTTACAATTTATTGATAAAGAATTATAATTCATTGACATTGCATTTGCAAATCCATTGGTTTGAATTACAATTCATTATATCTTTTTACAATTATTGACATCTTTTTACAATTCATTGATATCTTTATACATTCATTGAATTTTTATAATTCATTGATAAAAAATTACATTCCTTGACATTGAATTACAATTCATTGACATCTTTTTACAATTCATTGATAAATAATTACAATCCATTGATATTGTGTTACAATCCATTGATATTGTGTTACAATCCATTGATATTGAGTTAGAATTCATTGACATTTTTTTTAGAATTCATTGACATCTTTTTACAATCATTACATCTTTTTACAATTTATTGATAAAGAATTATTTTTATTGACATTTTTTTTGCAATTCATTGACATCTTTTTACATTCATTGATATTGAGTTACAATTCATTGACATCTTTTTACATTCATTGATATTGAATTACAATTCATTGACATCTTTTTACAATCCATTGATACAAAAATTACAATCCATTGATATTGTGTTACAATCCATTGATATTGAGTTAGAATTCATTGACATCTTTTTACATTCATTGACATCTTTTTACAATTCATTGACATCTTTTACAATTCATTGATAAAAAATTACAATCCATTGATATTGGGTTACAATCCATTGGTTCGAATTACAATTCATTGACATCTTTTTACAATTCATTGATATCTTTATACATTCATTGAATTTTTATAATTCATTGATAAAAAATTACATTCCTTGACATTGAATTACAATCCATTGATACAAAATTACAATCCATTGATATTGTGTTACAATCCATTGATATTGAGTTAGAATTCATTGACATTTTTTTGGAATTCATTGACATCTTTTTACAATTTATTGATAAAGAATTATAATTCATTGACATTGCATTTGCAAATCCATTGGTTTGAATTACAATTCATTATATCTTTTTACAATTTATTGACATCTTTTCACAATTCATTGATATCTTTATACATTCATTGAATTTTTATAATTCATTGATAAAAAATTACATTCCTTGACATTGAATTACAATTCATTGACATCTTTTTACAATTCATTGATAAATAATTACAATCCATTGATATTGGGTTACAATCCATTGATATTGTGTTACAATCCATTGATATTGAGTTAGAATTCATTGACATTTTTTTTAGAATTCATTGACATCTTTTTACAATCATTACATCTTTTTACAATTTATTGATAAAGAATTATTTTTATTGACATTTTTTTTTGCAATTCATTGACATCTTTTTACATTCATTGATATTGAATTACAATTCATTGACATCTTTTTACATTCATTGATATTGAATTACAATTCATTGACATCTTTTTACAATCCATTGATACAAAAATTACAATCCATTGATATTGTGTTACAATCCATTGATATTGAGTTAGAATTCATTGACATTTTTTTGGAATTCATTGACATCTTTTTACAATTTATTGATAAAGAATTATAATTCATTGACATTGCATTTGCAAATCCATTGGTTTGAATTACAATTCATTATATCTTTTTACAATTTATTGACATCTTTTCACAATTCATTGATATCTTTATACATTCATTGAATTTTTATAATTCATTGATAAAAATTACATTCCTTGACATTGAATTACAATTCATTGATAAAAAATTACAATCCATTGATATTGTGTTACAATCCATTGATATTGAGTTAGAATTCATTGACATTTTTTTGGAATTCATTGACATCTTTTTACAATTTATTGATAAAGAATTATAATTCATTGACATTGCATTTGCAAATCCATTGGTTTGAATTACAATTCATTATATCTTTTTACAATTTATTGACATCTTTTCACAATTCATTGATATCTTTATACATTCATTGAATTTTTATAATTCATTGATAAAAAATTACATTCCTTGACATTGAATTACAATTCATTGACATCTTTTTACAATTCATTGATAAATAATTACAATCCATTGATATTGGGTTACAATCCATTGATATTGTGTTACAATCCATTGATATTGAGTTAGAATTCATTGACATTTTTTTTAGAATTCATTGACATCTTTTTACAATCATTACATCTTTTTACAATTTATTGATAAAGAATTATTTTTATTGACATTTTTTTTTGCAATTCATTGACATCTTTTTACATTCATTGATATTGAATTACAATTCATTGACATCTTTTTACATTCATTGATATTGAATTACAATTCATTGACATCTTTTTACAATCCATTGATACAAAAATTACAATCCATTGATATTGTGTTACAATCCATTGATATTGAGTTAGAATTCATTGACATCTTTTTACATTCATTGATATTGAATTACAATTCATTGACATCTTTTACAATCCATTGATACAAAAATTACAATCCATTGATATTGGGTTACAATCCATTGGTTCGAATTACAATTCATTGACATCTTTTTACAATTCATTGATATCTTTATACATTCATTGAATTTTTATAATTCATTGATAAAAAATTACATTCCTTGACATTGAATTACAATCCATTGATACAAAAATTACAATCCATTGATATTGTGTTACAATCCATTGATATTGAGTTAGAATTCATTGACATTTTTTTTGGAATTCATTGACATCTTTTTACAATTTATTGATAAAGAATTATAATTCATTGACATTGCATTTGCAAATCCATTGGTTTGAATTACAATTCATTATATCTTTTTACAATTTATTGACATCTTTTCACAATTCATTGATATCTTTATACATTCATTGAATTTTTACAATTCATTGATAAAAAATTACATTCCTTGACATTGAATTACAATTCATTGACATCTTTTTACAATTCATTGATAAAAAATTACAATCCATTGATATTGAGTTACAATTCATTGACATTGCGTTACAATCCATTGATATTGAGTTACAATTCATTGACATTTTATAGAATTCATTGACATCTTTTTACAATTCATTGACATCTTTTTACAATTCATTGATAAAGAATTATTTTCATTGACATTTTTTTTTGCAATTCATTGACATCTTTTTACATTCATTGATATTGAGTTACAATTCATTGACATCTTTTTACATTCATTGATATTGAATTACAATTCATTGACATCTTTTTACAATCCATTGATACAAAAATTACAATCCATTGATATTGTGTTACAATCCATTGATATTGAGTTAGAATTCATTGACATTTTTTTGGAATTCATTGACATCTTTTTACAATTTATTGATAAAGAATTATAATTCATTGACATTGCATTTGCAAATCCATTGGTTTGAATTACAATTCATTATATCTTTTTACAATTTATTGACATCTTTTCACAATTCATTGATATCTTTATACATTCATTGAATTTTTATAATTCATTGATAAAAATTACATTCCTTGACATTGAATTACAATTCATTGATAAAAAATTACAATCCATTGATATTGTGTTACAATCCATTGATATTGAGTTAGAATTATTGACATTTTTTTTAGAATTCATTGACATCTTTTTACAATTTACATCTTTTTACAATTTATTGATAAAGAATTATTTTCATTGACATTTTTTTTTTGCAATTCATTGACATCTTTTTACATTCATTGATATTGAATTACAATTCATTGACAATTTTTTAGAATTCATTGATAAAGAATTAAAATCATTAACATTGAATTATAATTGATTGATATTTGATTTTCGTTTTTTACGCCTTTTCCATTTTTTTTTCTCCTTTTTCACATTTTCTCATTGCATCATTTTCTCAGTTTAAATCAAAAATAAGCATTGTTTTTTAAATTATTTCGAATGCTTTTCTTCGTTTACCTTTCTATGTTATTAGTAGAGCCCGGATTTTGAGGCATATGCCTTTTTTTTTTTTTGCTAACTTGCTATGGCCTAATACGCATGAAAAACGAGTTTTTAACTTGGTTTGAAGCTTCTAGCTTGAACTTTTTGGTGCCTTTTTTTTGCCTTTTAAGCAATTTTGGTGCTTTATGCCGGGCACGTAATTTTGTGCCTTTTTCATGCCTTTTTCAGTATTTTTTTGAAGAAAAAAATGGAGAAAATTTTGCAATTTTTCTTCTCATATTTCTTACAATTTCCAAAAATTTTTCCCAGCGGCGCCTAACGGCACCGCCGGGCCCACAATATACCTTGGTTTTTGAAATTTTAACAACAAAAAGCCAGCAAAAAATTGTCATTTTTTGGTCCAAAACCACTAAAAATGCCTTCTTTTTCTCACCGGTGCTGAAAAAAAGATCTTTTGGAAAATTTTTTGTTAATATGACAAAAAAAAATTTGTCCAGTGTTGCTTTTTCTTGCCTTTTTCCAATTTTTCATGCCTTTTTTGACGTTTTTGTTCATTTTTATGCCTTTTTTCACATTTTTTGTGCATATTTTTGGTGCCTTTTTAAGAAAATTTCGTGCCTAAAAGTCCGGTTAATTAGTAAATGTAATTAATGGAAACAGCTGATTCGTTGAAGCTTTTTTCCTCTTACATTTTTGATCACCATTTGTCATGGGTTCGGATCCGCTCGACATACAAACCAAATTCATAAGCCATAAAGATTTATTTTCTCAATTTTTTATTTATTTATTATAATAATTTACAAAATTGTGATCAGAATGTCCTTTATTTTTATAAATTTGTACTGATTTCAAAAATCATTCAAAAATTTCTTTATTTTTTTATATTCTTCTGAAAATGTCCTTGTTTTTAAATAGCCAATCACAGGCAACCGACAATTTGCAATTCTCGTCATCAATTCTTTTTGTAATAATATTACAACTTTAAATAAGATGTCAATTTATTTTTTTTTGCCATTCATTTCCATTTAATATTTTTCTTAATTAATAAAAAAAACTTTAAAACAATTTTATAACAATTCGCAAAAGAATGAAATTGTGCTTATTATTCTTTTTATTTATATTTTTGAGCTTCCAAATAAATAAAATTGGATCAGAAAAGAAAAAATTGGAGCAAAAATCATTTAAAGAAATATTTGGAGAAAAATGGGAAGAAAAAAGAAATGAAGAACAGAAAAAAAGAGAAATAATTGTAAAATTTAATAAGATAAAAGAAAAAATAAAACAAAAAGAAAGAAAATACACAAGAAAAGAATTTGGAAAAATTGAAAGAAAAATAGCGAAAAAATTGGGCACAAATCGCCAATATATTTATGAATGGATTAAAGAATTGAATCTTCAAAAACGTAAATGCTACAAAACAATTAGTGATGAGCAAAAATTTGAAATTATTCAAAAATTCATTGAAATGACTGATAAATACAAAGAAAAAGGAAGAAAATATCTAAGAAAAGAATGGTACAAAATTTATGCCGAGATTTGTAAGGAAATCGGAGTTAGTCATTCAATAATTAAAAAATGGAGAAAACAATTTGGAATGAGTAAATTTTTAACGGAGAAAGAAAAAATGGAGAAAATGAAAATTTATTGGCAAATAAAAAGAGAAAACCCTAAAAAGATTGACAAGGAAATTGGCAAAATGATGAAAATTACTAGTAGAACCATTGCATATTGGAAGAAAGAATTTGGGAAGAATTGTAATGCGAAATTAAACGGGCGAAACTAAGAAAATTCGAATAATTTGCGTAAAATTATTTTTTTAGGAACTAAATAAATTCCATTTTAATTGAATAATAGGAGGCAATATTTAATTTTCTTTTATGTTGTCTTATTTTCCTTTGGTATTTAAAAAAATATATTTTTTTATTCTTCACCTAAAAATATGTTTAATTAAATTTTAATAAATAAATCAGTGCAATTTGTGATGCCGGAAAGTGATAGGAATGTTGAGAATTCGGATGTTTGTTAATGTTTTCCCAAAAAATATTAATTAATTCTTTTACCAAAATAAAAAAAATGCTTTTTTTTTATATTTTCGTTGTACCAACAGAAGCAGAAAGTCATATTGGAAATGTGATCAAAAATATTTTGGTGAGAAAGTTTTAAATTATATACATATGATGTGTTAAAATGACAAATTCAAATTAAAAAAAAAAACCAATCTAAACATTTTTTAATAATTGCTAAACCGTTTTAAAATATTTGCTTTTCCCCATGATTCAGTCAAATGGTCATACATATAATGTTTTAATTTTTCTACAGCAGTTTTTTGTCTTTTTCACAATTTAACTTCAATTTTGTCCACTATGTTTGTTCATCTTTTTGCTTTCCAATCTTTGCTTTTTGATTTATTTTGATTAATAATTTTATTTAATAATTCCATTTTCATTTATTTTAATTAATTGCGCTTTTTCTCATTGTAAACATCCATTAGTACTAATGTATTGTATAAATGCGCTTTTTTGTACTTTTGCTAATCCTCCGAATTTGCATTTTCTTTTGAATTCCTAAAATAAATCATCACAAAAGCGATGGATTATTTTTTGTTGGAGCCCAAAAAACGATATAAAAATCAGATTAATTTAGCATTTCCAGAAGCATATTTTGTACATTAAATATTAATTCTCTTCAAATTTTGGTTAGAGAAAAAACTGAATCGAATAATCCGTCGAATTAATCCTAAAACAAAAAACCGATTCGAAACTTACCCAACAAACATAGTTTGAAGGTTCATCCACATCTTTTCTCAGGCACATCCAATTGCTTATTACCAAATCCTTTAAAAAAGCGTCTCCTCTTTTAAGCTTTCGATGATATCAAAATTATGTGTTTGATTTAAACAAAAACCTCCAATAATACTCATCGAAAATCGTCCATTTTTTAAGCGGACTCGAACCTTGGGGAAATTTTGAGAAATTTAATCTAATTTTGAAAAATGGACGATCAAATATTCTTTCTCCATCCCATCTGTGTTTTTCACGGTCTCATGTCATGGAAAGCAATTAGTTTTGATCATTTCTCTCGGACGGTCAGCTGCAACTAATGACCATAATTAACACAGGACAGTAAGCGGCGGGTGATAAACGAACGGTGATCATATGAATTTCGAAATTTCGCTGATTTTTCTTTCTTCGATTAATTAATTCATTCTTTTTTTTTAATGTTTAAGAAGCCGATTCCTTCTCTAACAGATAGAATGATTGCTGCAAAATTTGGTCAATTTTTGCTTTCATTTTTCATCACTTTGCTTCCTTTGGCATTCCTCGCCAGCGGCTACAAATCGGCCGACGAATGTCCGGTCAAAGGATTCAACGGCAAATGCTTTGAGCGAAATGGTGGCAATGGCACGGAATATGAAAATTGGTAAAAAAAAATGATTTAAATTCAAATAATCATCAGGGCTTTCTTTTTATGTAAATACATTTTTTTTCCTGGATTCTCCATAGCCTAATTAGTAGGAAAAATAATTTCTTTTTTTGTGTTTGCGAACAAAAGTTGCGACTTTTATTTGCATATTTTACATATTTCGGGATTTTTATTATATATTGGTATATTTGGACTTTTTTTTATCATTTTTTTCTAAATTTTTTGAGAATTTATAAAAATTTCTTTTTTGAAAATGTACCCCAAAAAAATCGATTTTTCAAAAAAGATACCAAAAATTAATTTTTAAAATACTAAAATGAGATTCTAAGCATATGTAGGTCATTTTTATGGCATTTAGCGCCTAGTTCACACTTTGTGAAGAATTTTTACAAAAATAAGTGGCACTGACGCGGAATATGAAAATTTGTAAAAAATGATTAAATTCAAAATTAATCATAAAAATATCGCGACCTTTTCTTAATTGCTCTCATTAGCCGGTCGGTTCCTTACCAAAAATGCATTTCGTCCGTCCATTTGCGTCCAAGCAGGTGTTACCAATACGCGTCCACGTCGATGAACTACGACCAGATGAAGCCGAGCCTAATTCTGGTGGCCAGTTCAACAGCCGATGTCATCGCAGCCGTCCGCTTTGCCCGTGCCAAACGCGTCAACGTCGCGGTGCGCTCGGGCGGCCATCAGTTCAGCGGAGCGTCGTCCGCGAGCGGAAAAAACATCCAATTGGACGTCAGCCAAGCGTTCAGAGTGAGTGAAAGGGAAACGTGCGCAGCGCGTTTAAACATTGAGCTGATCGGAGCGCCAAAGGAGCAAATCGATTCAGCACCGCCGATGGCAAAACATAAAATGGCACAAATTCCATTTCATTTATGGCAAAGACCCCCTCTAAAATATGTCAATTGCATCCCTATAAAATTATGGTAAAACAAACATTCTTCATACTATAAAAAAAAAGGATTGAGAGAGTCTATTTGTGAAACCATAACAAATTGATTGAAAATTATTAATGATTTGTCAGTAGCATTTGGCCTATCACCGTCTAATGTACTGATGTAATGAGTGTAATTAGCTTCTAATTACTCAGAATGTGTCTGCCGGCGATTTTGCAGTATCAGAGCCCAACTGTAGCAATGGCAGCGTCGCTGTCCGTGTTGGCATCAGTTTCACACTGCTCGAGTTTTTTTTGATGATGACGGAGAAGGGGCTGTTCGTACCTGCCGGTATATGCGGGTATGAAAATTGGCAAGCATCGCTTCCGATGTTTTTCAAAAGCAAAACTGACGGGTGGGGGGTCGTTTTTGTACGAGCACAAGTTTTTGGCTATAACTTTTTTTTCTTTGCCAACCAAATCCAACAATGTTGGTATCATTCGATAGTCATAAATGTCCTCTATTAGCCTGCAAAATTTCGAAAAATTTCGTTAAGGCTCAAAAGAGTTATGGCCAGAAGAATTAAAAAAAAACAGATTTTCGAAGAAATTTTGCCGTATTCTTTTTTGAACCTTAACGAAATTTTTCGAAATTTTGCAGGTTAATAGAGAACACTTAGGGCTATCGAATGATACCAAGATTGTTGGATTTGGTTGGCAAAGAAAAAAGTAATAGCCGAAAACTTGTGTTCGTACGAAAACGGTCTGGTCCGAAACTTGACGGAGTGAATACTTCAATTATGTACGATCAGCTGCTGATGGTTGTTTGTTCTTTGTTTAATTGGCATGGAATGCCAATTCTTTGGCTAATTAGCAGAATTCACTAAATAAGCCACCAACACTTTATGCCATTTGTCCCATTTTTGAATTCTTTTCATCCTCTACAGTAATGTCCATCTCGGTGGACACGTCCAAACCGGTGGGTACGGCGTGGCAATCCGCGCGTTCGGGTTGTTTGCCGACCATGTGCTTGCATTTGACATTATAACGGCAGACGGTGATTTTTCCCTTTTTTATGCCATTTATACCATTTTGGCACGACCAATGAATGCTAGGAGAAGCATTGCGGGTGGAACGAGATTCGAATGATCGGCACAAACGTGACCTGTACTATGCCGTGCTCGGGGGCAGTCCGGGCAACTTTGGTACCAGAAAAGAAAAGAAATAACACCTAATTAAAGTCGGACAAATATTTCAATCAATTAGACCATACTAATTAGCATAATTAACGCTTCCCGTCGAACAGGCGTTCTGACACATATCACTCTTCAAGCTCACCGGGACAACGATCATCCCAATTCGCGCGCATTCCATGCAGCTTACACTGTTCGTTTCATTAGTACTAATTGGAATTTGGTAATCGATGACAATTATTAAAATGCCAATTGACCGGCATCATATTAAAGCTTTTAATTGCTTTCTCAATGCATATCCATTTATTAATTATACATATCCCCTGGTTCAGTACACTTATGCAAGTGCACAGAACGCACTCGGTCTGTTGCCTGAAGTGTCCGAGCTTGGCCAAGACTATGACTTGGTGTTCACGCTTGTTTCTGGCAACCAATCAATGCCGGATAATCCCTCGGTGCCAGTGCCACCGATACTCATCGTTTATGCGCAATGGTAATACAATTAATAGTGCTGCTCGAGACCGAAAATTTCCCGAGACTCGAGACCGAGAGTTGACCCCGAGACCGAAAACCCCGAGACCAAAAAAACTCGAGACTTTCCCGAGTGAAGACTCGAGACTTTCCCGAGTGAAGACTCGAGACCGAGACTCTCGAGCATCACTAACAATTAACTGATTGATGTCCGTCCAACCCGTGCCAATTTCGTCAGGTCAAACATCGGTGGTCCGAGCCAACAATTCGATGCCAATGCCACCGATTGGTTCAAAGGCATTGAGGCCGCCTTCGAGCGGGGCGGCAGTGTTCGCGTAAGCGGCTATCCGCGCGCCATGGAATGGGATGTGACCACACCGTTGTCGCAAATGCATTTGAAATGGACTTTTCCCGCCATCCGCGAATATGCGATGCCGTACGAGAAGCGGCTTTACATCAGCAATTGGGACAGTGCCGAGCTACAGAAGCGTGGATGGTCTGATTGGATGGCGGACCAGCTGAACAAATTTGTTGTGGCCAGAAACGAGGTGGGAAAACCACAAGGGAAGGGGTTAAGGGCCATGGGACGAAAATTATTGGTAGAACGGCATGAAATTTAATTAGCATAGAAGACCAAGGATTATTTATGCAATTGGGGTCGGCGTCGTTTTGATACGGGCCGTTTTCGTACGAGCACAAATTTTTGCCGATAACTTTTTTCTTTGCTAACGAAATCTAACAATCTTGGTACCATTCGATAGCCCTAAGTGTGCTCTATTAGGGTGTAAAATTTCGAAAAAATTCTTTAAGGTTCAAAAAAGTTATGACCAGAAGAATTCAAAAAAACAGATTTTCAAACATTTTTTTCCATAACTTTATTGAACCATAAAGAGATTTTTCGAAATTTTACAGGCTAATAGAGGTCAGTTAGGGCTATCGAATGATACCAAGATTTTGGATTTGGTTGGCAAATAAAAAAGTTATAGCCAAAAACTTGTGCTCGTACGAAAACGCCCCGTACGAAAATGGCCTGCTGGCTAGAGAAAGACAAAACAACTTTTTGTTAAGAAAAATATTGTTTCATCGGAGAACAACATTTAAGTTGTTATTTAATTATTAACAATATTCATTTTGCCAACAACGTATAAAACAACTTATTTTTAAAATTTCGGTCCATTTTTGAAAATTTATTTCAGCGGGAAATATCACTTGGGAGAGAGATAAGGCAAAATGAGAGAGTGCCGAACTTTCAGTACTGGTCAGACAAAACATTTTTGATGAAGGAGGGTAGAGAAAATAATCCCAATAGAGACTGCATTGGGAAGAAAGTTCACGTCCCTTCTTCGCTGATTATTTTGGTAATAGACGCAGATTTTCTCATTATGTTTCTATTCTCTCTCTGTCTTAAATCTCTTCCCATAACACTCTCTTTTTAATTAATTTTTCTTTGTTCTTCTTCATCAAAAATGTTTTGTCTGACCAGTACTGAAAGTTCAGCACTCTCTCATTTTGCCTTATCTCTCTCCCAAGTGATATTTCCCGCTGAAATAAATTTTCAAAAATGGACCGAAATTTTAAAAACAGCGTTGTTTTATAGGTTGTTGGCAAAATGAATATTGTTAATAATTAAATAACGGACTCGCTCAGTTGGGCCGTCACGGTTGGGCCGGCACGGTTGGGCCGGCACGTTTGGGCCGGCACGGTTGGGCCTCAGCACGTTTGGGCCCCGGCACGTTTGGGCCCCCAATAATTCAAAAAATTTAAAATTTCCAAAAAAAGTTTTATTGAAAGTAACAAATTTTTCATAAATAATATAAATATTAAAATAAAAGAAAACAAAAATGATCAAGGATTCATCTGGTAATTGCGTGAAATACCTTTCATATACTCAATGTTACGGGGATGTCGGTTAACATAATTGTGATCATCGTTGTTGGGAAGGTCGACGTAATAATTTTGAACCTTTGCCAGAATTCGGGCATCGGCATCACGGTATTTTCTCGATTTTGGAGGCGGCTCAATTCCTTTGATAAATCTTGAGTAATCGGCATCAGTTGTCTTAAATGTGATGTTACTGATAAATAAACAATAAATTTAATCACTGTTTGGGCTTTTCGAAGAACGTCGATGAAGTTCCAAAGAGTAGGGTGACGACAATTGAAATGATACTGAAGTCTCTTGTGGGCAGCTTCCGCAAAATTGTTCGTTCTGTCGTCATTGCTCAGCGTTCTCTCGTAGACATTCCAAGCTTCGGGTTTGAAACGCGGTTCCGTTCGCGAACCATCTGCGCGAGGACGACCCGTGTAGTTATTCATCAACCTGAATTCAGTAAATATTTGCATGCTAATGACTGAAAAAAACAAACCATTCGAGCATTGGTTGCATTTCTGGCAAATTTCGGAACGCAACGTCCAATGCATTGACTGCTTCTGTGAGATCGCCAATTGGAACAAAAGCAATCGAAGTTAGCATTTTTGCTGACTCGGCAAAAATTGGATCCGTATTAAAACGCTTAAAATGAATAAAAGTTGAAATTATTGAATTTAAAATTGATGACAACCTGCGTCAAATTTTGTTCTCCCAGTTTTTTCTTCATGTTACGCACAAAATGAAAAAAGCAAAAGTTGATGGCGCAATTGCCATTGAACACATTTTGTATGGCAGCAAAGATTAAAATCCTTAAAAGAATTTAAATAACATAAAATAAGAAATATCCAAATTACCTTTGTCCATTTTCGTTCCCTTCCTCAAAATAAATTCCCGAATCGGCCATTAAAAAGCGTTCTTCCACACCGTTTTTTTCGTAAATCTGGTAACTTTGCGGTATCTGAAGTTGTTCAAGATTCATGGGCAGAGCTGGTGGCGCATTCACTTGATGTCTTGCTCGGTTTATCATCTAAGCGAAAGATCTTTTAACCAATTTACGTTTGAAAAGATTTACCAAATTGGTTGCCTTTTTTGACGGCACTTCTGAAAGTGCAGGCGAACTAATGCTTTGAAGAGAAACCGCACGGATTACAGAGGGAGCTTCCATCGTCACAACAGCACGCCTTTTGATGGCTGTCGTGACTTTTTGCGCAATGACGTGGCTTGGATTCCGTTCACATGTGTGTGCTGTCGCCATGCGGATGAATTCATCTCGAAGTGAAGTCCAAATCCGTCCTTTGCACTTGTCCACACCGCTGTTCTTGTACTCACATCGCCAAAATTTAATCATTCCATCGGCACTTGTGTTAGCAAATGTGTAGAGATGGCCGTCGTGCTGTAGCTTTGGCCTATTTCTTTTGGTGTCAAGCTGATGTTGCATATGGTACGGAATAATATCTTTATCCTTTAATAAACGTCTAAACATAAATTTTTAGAATTTATGTGTCAACTTAAAATGAAATTACACCCAATATGTTTTTGTTAATAAAAAAATAATAAATGAAATTTATTTGAATTATTGGGGGCCCAAACGTGCCGGGGCCCAAACGTGCTGGGGCCCAACCGTGCCGGCCCAAACGTGCCGGCCCAACCGTGCCGGCCCAACCGTGACGGCCCAACTGAGGTAAACCGTTAAATAACAACTTAAATGTTGTTTTCCGATGAAACAATATTTTTCATAAGAAAAAGTTGTTTTGTCTTTCACTACTGCTGGCCCGATACAATTGACCTCGGCTTTCCCCAAATTATGCTTTTTTTCAACAGGACCAGCAGCAAAACCAGCGGGCGGCCAGTTTCGAGATGGTCTCACAACAACAGAATGCTGGTGGTGCCGCGTCCGCTTTCTATCGGAATGGGCTGCGCACGGACCGCGACGGGCGCAATTTGACGGCGTTCAGCTGGCGTGACATGACCGTTGCCGGCACTTTTGACGCCTTTTTCAACACGACGGCAAATCCGAAAGCGCATCAATCAGTGCTCGACTGGCATGACGATACGATGAAAGGCGCGTTTGGCCCCGGCGGAGGGCACTTTAGTGATTTGACACCCGAAAATGTGCCGAAATTGCTGCTCGAGTCGTACGGCGACCGTCGCATGGGCAATGTGTGGCACCAATACCACACCAAAGCGCAATACGACCGACTGTTGGCCATCAAACGGGCGGTCGACCCGGCACCCACTGTGTTCACGCCGAACAATTTCAGCGTGGGCGTGCCGGCGGGGGAGCCCGACTTGGCGCCGGACAGTCCGTGGTTACCCGTGGCGGCATTCCCAGTGACCGCGCGGCTCATCCGCGAATCGGTCAGTGAAAAAGGATTCCGTGGTGCCAAAAGGCGGCGCAAAAAATGCTTTCTAAATCCAAGAAGTGTTACTGTTATTTTAATTTCGAATTAGTTTTTTCAAATTATTTAATTCATTTTGGAAATTCCAAAATTTTTTAATTTAATATATATTTTAGGGATACAATTTTCGGCTCTAAAAAACGCCAAAATGGGTAGACTTTAGGCTCTAAAAAACGCCAAAAATAGGCACTAAAAATGGGAAACAGGCACTAAAAAACTCAAATTTAAGGGGTAATAAAAAATTAGGCCAAATCAGTTTTGAAATAAATAATTTATGCACAATTTGTGTTAGGTTTATGGATCATATGAGTGAGGGAGGGTCCATCAATGTTTCTCCTCCATTATCGGATCAATTGCGTACAGTCCAAATTTAACTTTCATATCAAATTCAAAAAAAGTGATGGCGAAATGAATAATGATGGGTTGGTGAATGGGTGGAAAGAAATGCCAAAATTGGAGAAGCGTTTGGCTTATATAATAAATCTCTATGGGTAAATCTGAACCTTAAAACGCGATTATTAAGGGATTGGCAGCGGTTGATTTGTTTTTCGTTGGATGGATGTTGGAGGGGCAACAAAACGCGGTAATTAATTTAATAATTAAAGACAACAATTAGAGTTAATTAATTAAGATTAATAAAACTGAAACTGTTCGAGCGCAACGCAAAATGGCAATGGGAAAAGCAGCAGAAACAATGACGGAAACATAAGAAAAATTTTATGGAGTCTTTTGATTAAGTGAAAATGCTGTATATTCCCAATTAAAATAAAATACTGTATATCCCCAATTAAAATAAAACTGAAATTAGCAGAAATTTAAAAATAATTAATCCCGGACATATTTTTATGAGAATATTGGCCGAATGATTTGTTGAGTATAAACAAACTGATAATATGTATAATTCCAATTGCCGACCCCAAAAACCCACAGTTTCAATTAAAACAGAAAACTAATTTATTAATGACTTTTAAATAATTACCGTATTTGCTCTATTATCCCCCAATCTCCATTAATCCCCCAATCTCCAATTATCCCCCAGTCTAGGAGGGGTTTGAAAAAAATCCCCCAGTCTCCATTTATCCCCCAGTCTATAATTATCCCCCCCCCCTTTCTGAATAGGTTGAAAAATAATCCCCCATGGGGGATAATTAGAGCAAATACGGTATCAATTCTTCAAATAAAAGAATTATTATTTTTTTCGTAACCTTAAAGTTATTTATGCATTTAAAATTGAAGACAGATTATTTGTAAATGGATTAAATAAATTTGAAAATTTTATATTTCTTTTAATTGGGATAAGGATTTTAGGCAATTTTTAAATTTATTTCCTGTACCATAATATTTTTAATTTTAGTAATTTGTGAAATAAGAAGGAACATCGATTTTTTTTTTAAATCACTCACCTTTTTATTAACTACTTTGGCCAAAAAATTTCATGGAAAGGCACAATCTCGGCGGATAAAAAAATATATTTAACTAATTACAAAATTGCTTTAAATGACATTAAAATCCGATTGAACTCTCTCCTTCTCTGCTCCCTCTATCTCTCTCTCTCCTTCTCTGCTCCCTCTCTCTCTCTCTCCTTCTCTGCTCCCTCTCTCTCTCTCTCTCCTTCTCAGCTTCCTCTCTCTCCTTCTCTGCTCCCTCTCTCTCTCTCTCTCCTTCTCTTCTCCTCTCTCTCTTCTTCTCTGCTCCCCCCTCTCTCTTTCTCCTTCTCAGCTTCCTCTCTCTCCTTCTCTGCTCACCCTCTCTCTCTCCTTCTCAGCTTCCTCTCTCTCTCTCTCTCTCTCTCTCTCTGCCTGTCTCTTTTTGTTGTATCTGTCGTCTCTCTTTTTTTTGATCACTCTCTTTTTTGGCGCCATTTATAATTTCACTGTTGATTCTTAATTATTAATGTATTGTTTGTTGATTCTAAATTTTGATTATTGTATGTACCAACAAAGCGCCGACAAAGGCATCGGGGAAGCAAAAAGAATGGTCAGACGGGAAAAACATATCAGCCATTGCCATTGTTTCAAGCATTTCAGAAGCAACAGTCTGCAAAAAACGCACAGTTTGGAATAGATTAAATTGGTATTTAATTCAGGGCTCCCAAGTTTTTTTTTTCTTCAAAAAAAGGACAAACGATGCCATGTAAAACTAAGATTTTGACTACAAAAATAAGATTTTTGAAGAAAAAAAAATGATTAAAAATCGCTTTTTTTGAGTTTTTGAAAATTTTGGTATGATTTAATAACAAGATTTTCACCAAAAAATATTCCAAATTTTGCTATTTCGAGCTAATTTTTTGAAGAAGATTATAAGTTTATCTTTAATTTTTGCATTTTTATTTTCAAATCCAAGAATAAGTTCACAAAACAAAGAGGTCTTGCCAAAAAAGGACAAATCTTAGAAAAAAGGACACTTGGGAGCCCTGATTTAATTACTATATTTAAATTAAACTAATTGATTGATTTTTCACCAAAGTGTCCAACAAAAGGTTCATTAATAAGCCGAATCTGATGCCAATTTCGGCGGCCATTTTGCCATTGTTTTGTGCGGCGGCCATTGCGTGTAATTCCACAAAAAAGGCATTCCGATGCGCTTTTTGTTGATCAGACAATGGCACAAAACGTTCAACTAATGGAAGAAAGACGATAAATATTGTAGCAAAATAACAATTAAAAACAAGCATCTCTGTATCGTTTTGGCGCCGACATTTTGGCGCCAGCCCGAGTTTTTGGGTTCTAACTTTTTTCATTGTTGACTAAATCTAACAATCTTGATATCATTCGAAAGCTTTACATGTTTAAAAGATATTTCTAAGCTATTTCTTCGCGATTAGACAATTACCAAAAAAGTTATAACATGAAATTGCAAAAAAAAAAAAAGTCAAAATTTTTGGAATTTGCTCGACAATGAAAAAAGTTAGAATCCAAAAACTCGGGCTGGCGCCAAAAAGTCGGCGCCAAAACGACCTAGTCCCTAAAGACAAAATACTAAATTAAATTTGGCAAAATGCCAGCTTTTTCCGGACTTACTGCAATTCCATAGTTGAATTCCGTTCAATGCGCTCAGCTCAAGTTCGGACAAATTAAGCGGCTTTAAACGTGACACGATCACTCGTAAGCTGTCAACGCATGCGAGCCCGTACCTTTCAGGGGGTTTTCGATGTCGCTGATCACGAATGTGACATTCATTTTGACCAATCCCGAATCCCGGATTCGAACAAAAAGTCCAAAATTCAAAATTTTCTAAGCTCATTTTTATGCTCATATCTGACTGTACAGAATGACCTTCTTTTTTTTTTGATGTTGCAATTGTTTGTGACTAAATCTTGCTTGTTTGAATCAATTTATAAACAAAAGTCGAAAACAATTCGTCAAAATCAAAAATGTATTTTCACACCTAAAAATTCAAAATTTTTTCTACGAAAAAACTTCTGTGTTTTAATTACTTTCGATTTTTTCCATTTTTTTGAATTCATATTCAAATACACACTTTTTCATTTCATTGACCGATTCGTGAGAAGAAAAGAAGTAATCCAATTCATCTGTGGAGACAAAACAGCAGCCATTGAGCACCAAATGTTTAATTGGCACATTTTGCCAAGGAAAGAATTTAAGCTAAAAATTTTAAAAAGCCATAGAATCATCATTCATTACTAGGGTTCGAAGTTGTATGCACTAAAAAATGGCAAATATGGCGCATAAAATATGCACTAAAAATCCTCCAAATATACCCTGAAAACTCGAAAAATGTCCAAATATGCACTAAAATATGCATATAAAATTGCCAAAAATAGCCTTTAACCCCCACAAAATGACAAAAATTATGTAAAAATTCAGAATTGACTTTAAAAATAAATTTTTATTATATGTTAAAACAAAATTACATTTTTGACACAAACAAATTTTTCAAAAAGTTCAAAATTTTTCGGTTTTTAAGGGTGTATTTCTTTAAAAATTTGCCAAAAAGTCGATCCTTAGGGGGTGTATTTTTCGCTTTTTTGCATTTTTCTTGTGAAAATTCCCAAAAAATGGCCAAAAAATGCTCTAAAACTGCAAAAATGTCAAAATATGTATTTATTCTCGAAAACCCCCCAAAATATGCTTTTATATGCACTAAAAATCTTGACCAAATCAAAAAATTTTAACGAAGAAATGCTATAAAACATATGCGCAGAAAAAATATGCAAAATTATAAAACTTCGAACCCTATTCATTACTTACTGTTGAGAAACAAATTCGTAAAATTTCGGACTGAACTGAGTAGTTTTTGACAATGCCAACCTGAATTTTTCCACCAAAATGATAAATTAATTTAATTATGTACATTTTTTAATAATAAATAAATAAATAATTGTTGAAATTGTATTGTTTGTGTGCCTTTGTTTGTGTCGGTTGTTCATTTAGTTGAGGGAACTGTTCTCGGATGTGTTCAAGCAAAAGCACAATGCAACCGCGCTTAATTTGGGTGTGGTCGTCATGTCGGATAATGTGCAACTGACAATTAGGAGAATTAATTAATTAATGATTGATACAATGCCCAAATTATTATTTCATTTGGTGCTAGGTAGGTTGTTTCTTAAAAACTGCCAAATTTAGAGATTTTTCGAGAAAAATATGTCCTAACTTTTCTTAAATACAACCAAATTTAAAAAATGTTGATATCATGCGATAGCCCTTGGCTTGCTCTATTAGCATAAAAAGTTTTCCGAAAATTTCATTGAATTTTCACAAAGTTCTGACCAAAAATGTTTAAAAAATAGACATAATTTTTCTGATAAATGAAATATTCTGAAACTTTTCATGATAATAAAGCAATCTAAGAACTATCGTACATATGATACCAAAACTATTTTTTAGATGTATTTAAGAAAAGTTATGATGGATTTTTCTCGAAAAACCTGTAAATTTGGCAGTTTTTACAAAACGACCGAGCACAATTTCATTTTCCATTTATTTTAAAATACAAATTCCTTAATTTACTTGCTGGACATCCAAAATGATCTTGCCGGTCCCTTTTAAAACATTGACGAATGCCCGTTGTCCATGGTCAATGTTTCGGAAATATTGCATAAATTTGAATGAATTTGGCAAATTCACACCCATCTAAATAATATTTGTTGGACGGTAAAACTAATAAAATATTTTTTTTAATTATATTTTTAAATTAATAAAATATTTTTAAAATTATTATATATTTTTTTAAATTACATTCATTTTAAAAATGCGCATTTTCTCCACTGACATTAACAAATTCCGCTTTTGCTTCTGCTGATACGGCTGCTGACAATGAGCAAGAGCGATTGTTTGGGGACAGATATTTTTTGCCAAATTTGCCGTTTTATTTGCTATGTTTTCGGCTAAATTTGGCAAAATATTAAATGTTATCCCTCATAATTAATTAACGTTGGCCAGGCTTTTTGGAGTGTTTTTGCGAAATGTCCATGCCAACTCCAAAACACCATTTGAGCCGACATGCGCGGCACGAATTTCGCATTCCTTCTACAAAAAAAAAAAAAACAAATTTGTTCGAAATGGCAATTTGTCGGCAATCCCCTAATGAATGGGGGATTCCCCGACATTTGCGCCTTTGCCCAATTTACCATATTTTTGAAAAATGGAGGCCAAAATGCAAAAATAGTAATTTTTTGGCGAAAACGGCTAAAAATTTGGTAAAATACACCCTCTAATTCGGGATTTAAAAAAACAAACAAAAATACACCCCCTAAAAATCGACTGAAAAAATGAAAATACACCCCTAAAAATCGAATTTTTGACTTCAGCCCCCCCCCCCCCCCCCCCGAAGCCAAGGGTCTGGCTACGCCCTTGTCCAAAATTGGATTCAAAGTTGAATTTTTTCAAGCCCTGATAGCCTAAAATATTGTTTGAGTAATTAATGATTTTTTCACAAAATTTTTTTATGATCAAATGATCGGATAAAATCACTTTCTGTCGCTTATATAAAGCTATTAAGGATATCAGGGATTGAAAAAAAACTTAATTTTGAATCCGATTTTGGACAAAGGCGCAAATGTCGGGACACGAGAATGGGGGTCCCTAAATTTAAAATTTTTTTTTAATCTGAGCTCCAAATGAGTATTTGGAGGTTTTCGAGGGCGCTAATCTCGAATTTCTGAACTCAGATTTGCCCAATTTCCGAATCCCCGACCCGAATTTGAACAAAAAGTTGAACAATTTTTTTTCCAAGGATGTATTTTTCTGGGGTAAAAACTTCTAATTCATTTAGTTAACTATTTATTTGGATGAAAAACACTGCTGAAATTGTTAATTGGATAAAAATGCGCAATTTGTGCCAAAATTTGACCGGTTTTAACGATATGTTTTGGGAAAAAAATTTCAACTTTTTTTATTCGAATTCGGGTCCGGGATGATTCGGAATTGGGCAAACCCGAGATCAGATTCGTAATCAGCATCTTCGAAAAGCCCCCAGAAACTGATTATGAGCCCAAAATAAAAAAAGTCTTAAATAATGGACCCCCATTCTTGAGGATTGCCAATTTGTCCTCCCTCTCCGGACCGTTGTTAATGATGGCACAATTATTCGCCTTACGGCACAAATAATTCCGTTTGGCAAGCACCGATCGGCGGAAGAATGAGCTGCAAGCGCGGCACGATGGAACACCAAAGAAAGTGCCATTGGACGGTTCGGAACAGACGGAGCAACATGGAAGGGAGGCGGTAACATTTGAAATTGGAGCCGGGCATTGGCCAGTTAGCATAGTCAAAAGCACTAATGATCATTTGTTGGCTTGCCCCATTATCATAATGGGATTGGGTATTATTGGGCAGAAAGAAGAGTGACGAGGAGAAAGAGGAAGAGGAGGAGAAAGAGGAAGAAGAGGAGGAGGAGAAAGAAGAGGAAGAAGACTGCATATGGGAAAGAAGTAATTAGCGCAAAATGTCAGCTAAAATGCCAAAATTAATAAATTTAATATAAAAATCATTAGCCAAAATGGAAACCATCAAATTAAAATTTTCAACAAAAAACTGGCCATAACTTTTGTCAAAGTCAATCAAATTAAACATTCTTGAAATCATTCGGTAGCCCTAAGAGTTCTCTATCAGCTCACATAAATTTCAAAAAATTTAGACAAGTTTGAGCAAAGTTATGGCCAAAAGTATCCAAGGACCAGGTTTTCAAATATTTTTGGTCATAACTAGAGACCGACTAAAAAGGCACCAAAAATCGCGAAAAAGGCACTATAATAGGCACAAAAAAATTGAAAAAAAGGCATGAAAAGGCAGAAAATCCCGAAAAAGGCATGAAAAAAGGCATGAAAAAAGGCATTTAAAATTTTTTCAGGATTTTTGGCGATCAAAACACGTAAAACTTAATCAAATAACTTAATTTTGGTCTATTAAATGATTATTAAATATTTTATAATGTTTTTCGAATAAGGAAATTTTTAAACGTAAAATTTTTTATAAAAAAAAAAAAGAATTTTGGCGAACAATTTTTGAGAAAATTTTTCAAAATTCTTAGGGGTGTATTTTCCCGATTTTATTGCATTTTAAATGGAATTTTTCGGAAAAAAACGCCAAAAAGGTCACCAAAACGGCAAAATACCAAAAAAAGGCATAATAAAAGTAAACGTAAAAGCCTCAAACCAAGTGGAAAATGTGTTATTTATGCTTAACATACCGGAACTAATGCGCAGAGCAGAAAAAAAGGCATATGCCTCAAAAGTCGGTCTCTAGTCAACTTTGTTAAAATATGACGAAATTTTTTGAAACTTAATAGGCTAATAGAAAACAATTAGGACTATCGAATGATATCAATAAAATTAAAAAATAAATCTAAACAATATTCATAGCTAAAAATTTTTTCATTAAACATAAAATAATTTTGATCAAAAATTTCTTAGAACCAACAAAATTAGGTAATCTTGATATCATTCGATCGATAGCTCAAAGTGTTTTCTACTAGTTTGCAAAATTTCAAAGAATTATTTCAAGTTTCAAAAAAGTAATGGCCAAATTTTTTGAAAACCTAGTTCCTTGGTTACTTTTGGCCATAACTTTGCTCATACTTGTTTAAATTTTTTGAAATTTATATGAGCTGATAGAGAGCTCTTAGGGCTACCGAATGATACCAAGAATGTCTAATTTGATTGACTTTGACAAAAGTTGTGGGCAGTTTTTTGTTGAAAACTTTTCATTTGATGGCTTTTTTATATAATGCCCTTTTTGATGGTTTTTATGTAACGAACGACTCAGCCAGCACCTTGTGTTATTTGTTTTTTTCGTCTATCTGTCCGTCTAATGAATTGTGATAATTTGGTTTTTGGTAATTCATTAGATAAAATACCTAATGTGTTTGTTACGTACGCACCAGGGATGTGCCGAGCCAGACAAAATCCGATTCCGATTAAATCGCCGATTCCGATTATGGCCAAAAATCCGATACGGTTTTAAACCCGATTACGATTATGGCCCAAAATCCGATTAATTGCGATTCCGATTCCGATTTTTTTTAATAATTTTTTCCCAAAAAATTTATTCATAATCAAAATCATAAATTTTAAGATTGTGATGCAAAAATAAAAGTTTGTCCACATTCTCAGTAGAGACCGGACGGGATCGGGATCCCGCGGGATTTCTTCGGGATCCCGCGGGATTAAATTCGGGATCCCGACCTCGGGATCCGTCCCGAACGATTTTTTAAATTCATCGGGATTGATCGGGATCGGGATTTCATCGGGATCCCGAACCGGGATCCCTCCCGACCATTTTACCAATCCCGCGGGATCCCGCGGGATTGAAGTCATGATAATTTTTCGAAAAATCTCCATTTTTTAATTAATATCTTGAATTTTAAATTAAAAAATATTGTCATTTGCTAATTTTTCTTAAAAAATCCGTAAAAATCTCAAAAAATTTCCACAGGTCTCCAAAATTCCAATAAAATTTTCAAAGTTTAACGTAAAAGTTGGCCATTTTGTGACTTTTATTTTTTCAAAAAAGAATTATCAAAATTTTTTTTAATTCCTAAAATATTATTTTAAAACTTTTATATTATGACACAACAATTTCTAAGAATTTTGTGCAAAAAATTAGATTAGAAATTGTTGTCTACGTATTTTTCCTTCGGTGCATATCTGCAGCGCCGGACTCTAAAATCCTTATTTTCCTGAAAATTTTGCTCAAAATCGCTAAAAAATTTTGGGTTTTTTGGACAAAATCTGTTAACAAATCGCATCCAAAATTACAAAAAATTTTCCCGGCGGCGTCTATCGGCGCCGCCTGCCTCCACCTTGTTCCTTAAAGTTTTTGAAAAATCTCAGCAAAAAAATCATAAAAATCTGATTTTTTGGCTCCGATGCACTTAACGATTTGCTAATTTTCCTCAAATTGTTAAAACTGATCATAGGAGGCGAAAATATAAAAATTTATATTAATTAAATTGTAAAAAAACAATTTAAAGCTATGTTGTTAAATGTACTAATTTTTGGTCCTAAAATCTGATTTTTTAAGCATGATATTCGAATTTTGAAAATTTTCTAAAAACCTGATATAATTCCCTTCCTATTTTTATTCAATGGAATTGATCAATTATAAATATTAGAGAAGCATTATAACAAAACTTGACCCAAAACGTAAAAAAAATGAGTTTTTTGCAAATCCCGATAATCCCGCGGGATCCCGAAAAAAATCTTCGGGATTGATCGGGATCGGGATTCGGTCGGGGTCCCGAGTCGGGATCCGTCCCGATCGTTTTTACGAAATGTTCTGGATTGATCGGGATCGGGATTCAGTCGGGATCCCGACTCGGGATCCCTCCGACCCCAGTTGTCCGGTCTCTAATTCTCAGGCATGTAAAATATTCCCAGATATTTGACAATTTTTGTTAAATAACAAAAAACTTGATTATCCGGCACTGCTTTGTGAGAAAAATTTAATTTCAGTCATTATGTTAAAATAAGATTAAAACATTCGTTTCAGAAAACATTTTTTTCAAAATTCCTTGGTATTTTCGCTAAAAAAATTCCTTCAAAAGGTCAATTCTTAGGGATGTAATAATCGGATTTCAAGGCAAAATCCGATTACGATTATCCGATTCCGATTATGGCCCAAAATCCGATTAATTGCGATTCCGATTACGATTACGATTCCGATTCGGCACATCCCTGGTACGCACCACACAATTTGCCCTTTAATTGCACCTCCTCTTTCCCTACGGCAACAAATGGGCAGAAAATCAGACAAAAATCAATTTTGGGAGAGGGGCCAAAATTAAGCGAAAATATGTACAAAAAAAAAAAATATCAAATAAAAAAAGTAACAAAAATTTAAATAAAAATAAGGTTAAATATGAATAGTTATATAATAAGTTGTGTAAAAGATTTCATTAAATATTAGTTTTCTTATTTTATTATTATCCACTTCAATATTCGATGCAATTAATCAAATAAAACACGAAAAAAGTTTCTCTGAAATATTTGGCCAAGAATGGGACGGACCGGGCCGTTTTCGTACGAGCGCAAATTTTTGGCTATAACTTTTTTCTTTGTCAACCAAATCCAACTTTCTTGGTATCATTCGAGAGCCCTTCGGATGCTCTATTAGCTGCAAAATTTCAAAAAATTTCGTTAAGTTTAAAAAAAGTTCGAGCCAAAAAAGTTGGAAAATCTGGTTTTTTGAATTCTTCTGGCCATAACTTTTTTGAACCTTAACGAGATTTTTCAAAATTTTGCAGGCTAATAGAGGACACTTAGGGCTATCGAATGATACCAAGATTGTTGAATTTGGTTGGCAAAGAAAAAAGTTATAGCCAAAAACTTTGGCTGCTCGTACGAAAACGACCCCGACCCAGAATGGGACGACGGAGCAGAACAAAACATATGTCAAATTGATCAAATAATTCATTGTGAAACTGCTGATCAGAATAGGCAATTTGGACAAAATGATTGGCAAATTGATCATTTGGAAGTGAAAGAAGAGGAGAGTGAAGAAATGTCCAAGGAATGTGACCAATTGGAACAATTGCCTGCAAATGTTTGACAAATTTGTTGATAATTTTATAATTTTGGAAAATAAAAAAGAAAAGAGAAATTGTTGAAAAATTTCATAGAACAAAAGAGAAATTCAAGCAAATGGGAAAGAAATTTTCAAAAAAAAAAGAATTAGTGAAAATTGATAAAAAAATTGCAAAAAATTAGGGTTGTCGGTCAAGAGAAAATTTACAAATGGAAAAGAGAATTGGAATGATGATCCATAAAATTCGGAAGAGAATATAAAATGATAAAACGATCTGATCAAATATATGGCAAATTAATGAAATTAAATGAAAAAATTTGGAGAGAAAAAATGAAAAATGCCGAAAAATAAAAGCAAAACATTTGGATACAAATACATACCAGAAGCCATTATTTATAAATGGAAGAGACCACCGTGTTGGGTCGAAGGACAAAAAGTGCAAAAATTTGCTAATTTTTTGACTAAATCCACTCATAACTTTTCTTAGACGCAGCAACCAAATTGTACAATCTTGGTATCATACGATAGCCCTAAGAGTTCTTTATTAGCCTGCCAAATTTCAAGAAATTTTATTAAGTTTTTCAAAAGTTTTCTAGCCAAAAAAATGAAAAAATTGTCATAACTTTTGAAAAACTTAATAAAATTTTTTGAAATTTGGTAGGCTAATAAAGAACTCTTAGGGCTATCGTATGATACCAAGATTGTGCAATTTGTTGCGTTTACGAAAAGTTATGAGTGGATTTAGTCAAAAAATTAACAAATTTTGCACTTTTTGTCCTTCGACCTAGCACCGGAAGAGACAATTTAAACAATGGTAATTGGGTGAAAAATTGATGAGCAAAAAAAGAGAAATTATTGAAAAATATTTTAAAATTAAAATCTTTAAAAAAATAAAATAATTTTTAATTTATTTGCTCTAAATCTGAATATGTTTTAGAGCGAAATTGAAAAACGGAAATGATAAAGGAATATAATCAGATGAAAAAAAAACATCCCAACCTTAAAGAACACAAAATTGCCTCAAAATTGGAAATTCCAATAAACTTATTAAAAATTACAAACGAAAATGTTGAAAATGCAAAAATTTTTTTATTAAAATATCATTTATAAAGTGTTATGACTAGGACCCCAATTTTTAGGTTTTAGCCTATTTTTTTTCTGAGCTCCCAGTGGCTTGAACTAAAAAATTTTTGAAAAAACTTATCTTGACCTATTTTGGCGTTTTCCCAAAATTATTAATACATATGCAATAAAAACGAAAAATACACCCCTAAGAAATCGACCCAAAAATTTTTGAAAATACACCTCTAAGAAATCAAAAATTTTCTCAAAAATTCATCTCCAAAATTATTATTTTTTGACAAGAATTTTTAATTAAGAAAAATTTTTTGATTAAATTTTTCAAAAAAAAAATGTAGAAATTTCAAATTCATAAGTAGGGCTGGGAATTTAAGTCACGAAAAATCTCCAAAAAGTCGACTAAAAAAGTCATACAAAAAGTCATAAAAAACGCAAAAAAGTCACGAAAAATAGAAAAAAGTCCTGAAAAAATAGCCAAAAAGTCACAAAAAAAATTCATAAAAGCACGAAAAAATGCAAAAAAAAGTCCTGAAAAGTTAGGCGAAAGTTAAAAAAAATCCAATTTTTAATAATTTACAGAATAAACATTTTGATTATATTTTTAGACACTTAATTTTATAAATAGGTACATAAAATAGGCATAAAAAAGAGATTCTTCCAACAATTAAGAAAAAATTAAATCAGGTTTCATTGCCTTTTTATCGATCGAAATTTTATTTTTCGGAATTTTCTTTGTATTTTTCGGCATTTTCTTTGATGAATTTCAAATTTTGTCTCAAAATGTCAAAAAAGTCACGAAAAAAGTCATAAAAACGCAAAAAAGTCCTAAAAATCCCAAAAAGTGTAAAAAAGTCAAAAAAAGTCACAAAAAAATACATGTTAGAAGCTTCAAACAGAGTTTAGAACACTTTTAAAGTCATTTTAAAAATTGTAATCAGAAATGTCATTTATTTTCTATATTTGTACTGATTTCAAAAAGCATTTAACATTTCCTTATTTTTTTCCAATTTGTTCTCTTAATGTCCTGAATTTTGTATAAAAAATGTCATGGTTTTCAAATAGCCAATCATTGGCAATTGACTTTTTGCAATTCTCGTCATTAATTCTTTTATAATTATAATAATAATATTTCAATTTTAAATAAAATGCCAATTTATTTATTTTTTTTGCCAATCATTTCCACTTAATATTTTTTTTACATTTAAGAAAATTTCCTCCCATATCGCAAAAGAATGAAGTTGTGCCTATTATTCTTTTTATTTCTGTTTTTGATCATTCAAATAAATCAAATTGGATCAGAAAAGAACAAATTGGAACAAAAAACATTTGAAGAAATATTTGGAGAAAAATGGGAAGAAAAAAGAAACGAAGAAAATTTGGAAGAAAAAAGAGAAATAATCAGAAAATTTAATAAGATAAAAGAGAAAATTAAGCAAAAAGGAAGAAAATATTCAAAAAAGAATTGGGAAAAATTGAAAGAAAAATAGCGAAAAAATTGGGCACAAATCGTACTTATATTTATGAATGGATTAAAGAATTGGGATTAAATCAAATGAATTCTTACAAAACAAAAACTGATGAAGAAAAATTCGAAATTGTACAGAAATTTGCTAAAATGTCAAACGAATTTAAGCAAAAAGGAAGAACATATTCGAAAAAAGAATGGAATAAAAATTATGCCAAAATCAGTAAGAAAATCGGAGTAAATTATGGAACAATTCAAAAATGGAAGAAGCAATTCGGAATTAGCCGAAAAATAATAACGCAAAAAGAAAAAATGGAGAAAATGAAAATTTATTGGCAAAAAAAATGGAAAAGCCAAAAATGAGTGACAAAGAAATTGAAAAATATTGAAAATTCATAGACAGACCATAATCAAATGGAAGAAACATTTGGGAAAGAAAAACGGAGGAATGAAAACGGATGAAACAAGAAAATTGGACCAATTTTGCCTAAAAATGACCGATGATTAAATTAAATTAAAAATTTTTTTGGCACTAATGCACGTTATGAGTCCAATCGACTTTTATGAGTTCAACTAATTGCCAAAACTTGCTTTCTAATATCATCACTTTGTTGATATTCAACAAAGCCTAATCATCTTTTTGGTATCACTCGAAACACAGAGTCTAAATGTAAAATACTAGAAAACAAGAGAATTCTAACATTTGCATGAAAGTTACAAACGAAAATAATCAGCAATTACTTAATTAATCAAATCTTTTTTGGTAATTGCCTGAACGCTGCGATTTTACAAATTTTAGCTTCGTTAGACTTTGTGCTTTCGAATGATACCAAAAAGATAGGCATAGCTCGAACATGAACAAAGTTATTCTAAAAAAAAACCCGGGATTGTCAATCGATTGGACTCATAAAAGTCGATTGGACTCATAAAAGTCGATTGGACTCATAAAAGTCGATTGGACTCATAAATTGGACTCATGAAAGTCGATTGGACTCATAAAAGTCGATTGGACTCATAAAAATCGATTGGACTCATAAAAATCGATTGGACTCATAAAAATCGATTGGACTCATAAAAATCGATTGGACTCATAAAAATCGATTGGACTCATAAAGTGCATTAGAGCCTATTTTTTGTGGGACTAAAGGAATTTCATTAATTTTACCAATTAATGTTATGTAAGTATTGTTTATTTGTTTTGGTGAGTTTTTTGTGCATATAAATGCATATTTTAGGGATTTTCGAGAATAAAAATGCATATTTTGCCATTTTTGTGTATTTAGAGCATATTTCGGCCTAAAATCTCGAAAAATTTTGAATTTTTTGTAAGAACTTTTGAAGAATTTGTCGATATAAAAAGTAATTTGTTTTAGAACATAATAAAAACTTAAATTTCTAAATTGCATATATAAATTTTGAAACGAAAATTTTTTGCTAAATTTTTTTTTTCTAAAATTTTGTAAATTAATTGGGCCATTTTATAATTGATCAATTAATGCTAATGATATTTTATTTTTATTTAACTTATTCAAATTTCAACAATGGAAAAAGGCATTTATCAAAAAATTTAAATTCACATTATGATTTTTGCTGTCGTAAAATGTTTCAAATGAAAAGCAAGGTTGACAATTACCGTACAATGCAAAATTCAAATATTCGAGTCATACTGTCCATACAATTCCCCCCCCCCCCCCAAAGCGATCACTGATCAGACGCATCCAAATTCGTACCAAATCTCCCCCTTTGGGCCTTCCCTCCGTTCACCGCCATGGCCATTTTGTGGCGGGCCATGTTGCTGCTGCTGCTGCTGCTCATAATTATGGTCATTAGCACCATCATTAGCATCGTAATTAGCTTCTCGTGGAGCTGCTGGTTCAACAGCTTCACGACGCTCGCCGGTCGCCGCCACATTCTCATAAACGCTGGACGCCTTCTCCGCTCGCTCGGCGACCGAGTTGCGCGGGACCAACTCGCCGCGCATTTGGTTGCAATTATCTTCGGCGACAATTGTCGCTGTAGTCGCTGTTGGACTGCTGCCACCACTACCGTTGGCCACCACAATATTACTGGACGACTGTGTGCTGTATACTGTAATAAATGTGTGTTTATTAAAGTTAGTTATTATAAGTTTTATGATGGCGATCTGCTTAAAAAACTATTTCTAATATTATTTTTCCAATTTATTTGTCGAAATAAAAATTTTCATGACGAATGATGGGGTTTTTGAGCTTTTAAGGCATCATGAGAATTTTTAAAATTGGAAAATGGAGCTTAGATCTAAGGAGTATTATTGATATTCAAATTTCGAATTATTTTCTCTTAAATTCCTTTAATTCCATTTTGGTAATTCAAAAATTATTTTTTAATATAATATTATTGTCTGTAAAATAAAAAGAAAAGAAAATGCTTTCTCATGGTTGATTTTTATAATTAATTTTAAATTCAATTATAAAATAATTAAATGCCATTCATATTTTACAATACTTTTATTTCCAAGACAATTTGATGATGAAAATGGTGGTTTGTTGGATGTGATTGATGATGGTGATGATCCGTTACTGTTTGATTTTGGTGTTGACGAATCGCGTGGATTTGGAAAGTGTTGTTGTTGCTGTTGTTGGCAAAAATTTGCCTAAATATAAAAGCATGGGGCTAATATTATTCAGTTTTTTTTTTTTGCGTTGAACTCATAAATTTTAAGCCTTTGTCTCCATTTTTTAAAGACTTGGAGTCCTCGACCAAAATTCCTAATTGAATTAAAAAAACTAATTGATCAATCAATATCAATTAAACGTAAACAAAATTAGGTTGATCAATTTTTTTGCTCTGTCTGATCAAACCTGATCAAATCACTTATATAAAATTACGGACGAAAGCAAATATTTCCGAGTCCTAATCTCAAAATAATCTGATTGAGTCAGTGTGATCAGATATATCTGATCAGAATGTGTATATTTGAATGCAATAAGTTTTATTTATCCTTTTTTTAAATCATTCACATTTGTCCGTGCTCCCAAATACGGTGAAGGAGGCAATGATCGGCAACTACTGTTGCTGCCAATTGAAGACGGTGGCGAACCTCTCTTCGCTACCGTACCACTGCTGACAGCCATTTTGGCTGTACTGTTTTGAATGCCCGGATACGGTGGAGGAGGTGGCCTGCTGACAACAAACTGTTGCTGTTGCGCTGGTACCATTGTTGTTGTAGCAGGCATTTTTGTGGGCAGTTCTGCGTGGCGATGGACAATTTTTGGTGTTTGAACAGTGGCGTAGTGTAGTACAGTATGGTTTTCTTAATAGGAATACTTTAAAAATTTAAAAAATTATCATTTTAATACAGGGAAGAGTTTTTAAATTTTAACCCCGAATTCAGAAATTTTGGCATGGTATTCAAATTTTTTTCCTAATCACCGTACCATTTGCCTCCATACAGTATGCGTTGCACCGTATCTCACCTCTTTGCTCTTCCGCAATGCCAACAATATCGTCCTTTTGCATCACTTTACAGCATGCCGGCAATTGATGTTGCTGCTGTTCCGCAATAATGTTGTTGTTGTTAAATTGTTGCATTGGTTCGGCAAATGACCGTACCATCGTCCCTACCGTAGCCGCCGGAGGTGGACACCGTAGCGAACCACCAAAGCGACCGTTACGCGCCCGTAACAGCAGCGAATTGTTCAACGGTGCCAATGGTGCTTGTCTCAACACGTGGTTGTGCGGTGCCGAATGGTGCTGGTGGTGGTGGTGGAGGTGGTCAGCTGCGACAACGCCGTTGGCACAAATTGTGCCACGTTCAATGCTACAGCCGCCACCTGTTAGGGTTTTTAAAAATGAAATTTTCTACCGACATAAAAGTGTTTAGTTAGGAGACAGTGTAATTAGGAATAGGCATAATTAAAATCCCATAAAATTCCTAGCATTTAAAAAAATTCCGGATTTTAATTCTGAACTTTTGGGACGAAATAATAGATTTTTCGTGACCTTCTGCTGATCCCTGTCCAGGAATCTCCAATAATTACGCTCTAATTTGTAAGACGAAAATAATTTGTACAAATTAGTGACAAATAAAATGTTTGCACTTGTTTACCAAAACATTGCTGCTTGTTACTGTACACTGAGCTGATCGAACTGTACAATGATGTTGAACAGCGTGACGGTCTGTTGTTGCTCGTCTGGACGGGCAATTGGTCTACAGCAATTACAAATAAATTTATATAATCGTTTAAATTTTTAATATATTTTAAATTTTGAAAATTTTAATTTATTAAATAATTTCATTAATTAATTTTATTTATATAAAGAATAAATTTTTCACTCTATTTATTTGACATATGTATTATTTGAATATATTATTATATTTATGGATTATATTTTATAATAGTGCAGCACAAAAACATACAATTATTATAATAATATATATGTCATGTGAATTGGTCAATTAAAAATTGTCATGTACATGGTAGCCGTATGCCATATGCATTGTTCAGTATACATTAATAGGGATTTCCAAAATTACGGTAACCTTATTTCTGTAAGTATGTATCAATGATAATGGGTACAAACAGATATGCAAATTAAATTCGTCAATTTGGTGCAAATTCAATTAGGTGCAATGAATATAATTAGGCGAATTACGGTAACCGTATGCATTCATTACTCATCCACAAATTCATTGTTCACGCATTTTCGAATGTGCTGCAAGTGCTCCAAACACGCAGAAGTGTCACTATAAAAAGTGCTGGTGCTAATTAACAATTTGCAAAAATTAAAAAAAAAAGAGCCATTTAATGATACTGGAGGAAAACAAATAAAAAATAAAAAATGATTTAATTATTTAAAATTAAAAAATAGAAATGAAAAGCTTAATTTTTTTGCATTTTATAGAGGCATTAAATTTTAAAAATTTTTTTATTCCATCATAAAAATTATATAAGAATTTAAGAGAAAATGTAAAACCTTGTTGTTTTTTTTTAATTGTTTAGACAAACCACATAAATTTTCAGAAAATCCCAAACAAAAAAACTAAGAACAAGAGCCACAAATAGAAACATTTTCAAAAATATTAATAGCTCGACCCTTTAATATTTCGCGCTTAATTAACTTTAATATATACAAAAAAAAAATAATAATTCTCTCCAGAAACACTCATAAAATTGTGTGCCATTATTCTAATTATGGCACAAAATAACCAAAGAAGCTTACAGATTGTTGGTGTTGTGCCAATAGCATTGAATGCAAAACTGTCGCTGGGGGTGGCACTCGCTGACGCCGTGCGGCGGCGGCGGCGGAAATAGTCGCAGTACGACTCAGCGAGTTCTTGCGCTCGCTGCTGGTGACAGGCACGCGACTGGCGACCGGCGTTGAGCGACGCAACAGCGTTGTGCGACTGAAGAACCGTTGCACAACCGACGCTGAGGAGGCGGAGGACGACGACGACGTCGTTGAGGACTGCTTTTCCAACGACAAACAACCACCGCTACCGCTTGATGTGGTGGTGGTGTTGGCACATTCGTCCGTGCTCAGTTGGCGCTGGCGGTGCTGAGATGGCGGAGGCGGCAAACCGCACGGAAATGTTGCGATTGTCACGCTGGGCGTGTTGTTGCAATGCTGCCGCGTTCTGTTACTGCTTGGTGCCGACGATACTTTCGGAGCAGCAGCAGCGGTCATTATGTTAGTGGTTGTTGTGGGGATGGTGTTAATTGGCGGCGGATTTGGTGGTGGAATTGGTGGGGGTGGGTGCTGATTTTGGTGGTGGTGGTGGTGGTGCGGACTCATTGTGGACGGACAAGCTGACAAACAGGTGCGATAAATTTAGAAAAGCGAATTTTTTTTTTTTACATTTTTATATACATAGGTAACAGGGAAGAGACGGGTGCCGCCAATTCCGGCATTTTTTGACTCGTATTCTAATTCGGGATTGCCGACATTTTCGGTGAGGATAAGAAATTTTCAGAAATTTGTTGGGGGATTGAAAATTTATTTTTAGATATTTTACAAAAAATATTTCGCCAATTTGGAAAATACTTTTCAGCGCTAAAATTTGAGCGCCAAAGCTCGAAAACCAATTTACCAATTGTTGAATTTGAATATTAAGTTTTGGGTTTTGTTGTCCAAATTTGCTTATTTTTAAGTGTGTACTAACTAATTTAGAGGGTCCAAGTCTTAGAAATTAAAACAAATTGATTCTAAGAAATGTGCCTGGTTTGTCTTAAATTCTAAGATTTCTTATTCTGATCCTGAAAATAATGAAGTTTTTTCCCGATGGGGACCCCAAAATTTTTTCTAAGATATTTTAATTTGTCCAAAAATTAACAATGTTTGTGTGAAAATCTGTTACCAGAACTAAATTTTCAAAACTCTCTCCCGTCGGCGCATTTAGTGCTTTTCATGAACAATTAAATGACTCAAAATTCTAATGATAATAGTGATTGTGCAACAAACAAACATCAAAAACAACTGTGCTATTTAATCACTAATTAAGCATTAATTAATTAATTAATTTTAATTGAAAATTAAAATTGACTTTTTAATTATATTTTTGGATAACTCACCGTAAATTGCATTGCTGCGCATACTTCCTCCATTATTATTGCCACCACCGCCAAAGTGGTTGCTGCCGCCGGTCGTGCCGTATTGGCTGTTGTTGCGCTGCGACGGCGCTGTGCCGTTTGCTGCTTGAGCGACTGGGACCGTGTTCGCCACGTTCGTGCACGCAGCGGCAGGTGGCGGACACGGCGGAGGCGGTGGTGGGCTGTGCGCGAGTGCGTTTGCGCCTCGGCTGGCAGGCGGCGTTGTCGCTGCGGTCGTCGTCAGCAGTTCGTCCGTGGAGTAAATGCTGCTGTCCTCCTCGGACCGTTCACTGCTTGCCGATGCGGAGTTGGCCGCAGCAGCAGCCAACGAAAGATGCTGCAGCTGCTCCTTGCCCCCTTTACGGCTTGGACTCTACGGAGGGGGAAGGGATAAAATTTAAAAAGTGTAGATTTTTTAGAAATTAAAAAATTTGCAAAAAATGGAAAAATCAAGAAAATTCACAAAAAATTGTAAATAAACAAATATATTTTTTCTAATTCTTTAATAATTCAATTTATCAAATATTTATTAAAGCTTTCTCGGCAATGGATGAAGTAAACCCATAAAAAGGGAAAGAGAATGAAAATCTTCGGCAATTTAATTAGATTTCCTAGAAAATGAAAATTTCGGGAATTTTATTCAGATTTCCTAATGAGTTTATTAAAATTTCAGAAGTTTTTCTTTCCATTCAAAATTTTAAATGTTTTCTTGCGCATTAATAATGATTTTTTGGGCATCTTTAACTCCTTTTCCTTTAAAAGTGATCAGAAGCACATAAATTTTTTCTATGATACAAAAACAAATCTTTAGAAATTACCCAATTTTTCCAATAAAAATGCTCAAATTATTAATTACTAATACAGAAAATTTTGTAAGTACAGTATCCCAGGGCAGCGGATACTGTAAAATTATTGCTTTCTTTGTCTCACTTTTGAGATCAGTTTGGCTGCTCGTTTCATGAATGTGGTGCGTTCAGCAGATTTTCGTGTGTCCATCTGCTTGTACTGCTCCATGATCTTTTCCTCCAATTTTTCTTTATGCCGTCGAAGGGTCATTAATTTTTCCTGAATTTTTTATTTTAAATTAATTAATTTATTTTTTTTTACTTGTAATTCCTTTTGTTCCGCATAAAATGCATCCGATCGGTTGTGCAATTGATGGTTTTGGATCAGCAAAAGTTCAATTTGTTTGATCAACGTACGATTCTCTTCTCCGTTATACTGGCGCAACATCTAAAAAAATTAATTTATTTTGTATAATTTAAATTTTATTTTCCAATTTTGATTAAATTGATAAAATTATGAGTTGCTTTTTTGGAAAATTAATTTCTTAATTTGGTTTTTGTAATACAATGTGTTAAAATAGGTAGTTATTTGAATTTTTTGTTATATCCAGGGCTGCAAAAAATATGCAAAAGCATATTTTTTTCCTGGCTTCTCCATGCTCTAAATAGTAGGAAAAACACTTTCTTTTTTGTGTTTGCTTGTAAAAATCGGGACTTTTATTTGCATATTTTTGCATATTTTGGGCCTTTATGCATATTTTGCATATTTTGGGTTTTTCTGCATTTTTATGCATATTTTGCCATTTTCTGGAAAATTTGTTAACAAAAATGCAATAAAAACGGAAAATACACCCCCTAAGAATCGGCCCTAAAAATTCAGAAAAATATACCCCTAAGAATCGACCGAAAATTTTTAAAAAACACACAACTAAGAATTGGAAAATTTTCTCAAAACTTCTTCCCCCAAATTTTTTTTTTCATGACAAAATTTTTGATTTAAAATGTCAATATTTGCTAAGAGAATTTTATAAAAGAACTGTAGCTCATTGTCAAGCGTACTAATGAAAAAAATTTTTTAAAGTTAATTTGCACCCCTAATTTTCAAGTTTTTTTGTGCATATTTGGTGCATATTTTGCGATTTTTGTGCATATTTAGTGCATATTTCACGACTTTATTTGCATATTTATGCGTATATTTTGGCCACTTTTTGTGCATATTTTTTGCAGCCCTGGTTATATCACAAGAAGTGGGAGATCAATTAAAGTGATTTTTAAAATCCCAAATTTCTAAAAATTGAATTTAAATAAAATCGTAATTTTTTGATAAAAACAAATTTTTTGTCATGGAATTTTTAAACCCATGTTAAAATTTCAATTCAAAATTGATTGTTTAAAAATTCCAAATTAAAAAAAATTAAATAAAATTATAATTTATTTCGGTACAAATTTTTTATCGTGGAATTTTTAAATCTATGTTAAAATTTCAATTTAAAATTTGTTTTTCAAAATTCCACCTCCACTTGTCGCCTCAGATTGCCCAGCTCCAAGTCCTTCTCCGTCAGCGCGTTGTTCAGCTGCTGTATGATCACGTTCAAACTGTTGATGCTCGACTTCTGCGCGCAGTCCGACATGCGCAGCCGACGCAATTCGTCCGCATTGTCTTCCGCACTGCGAAACATTGTCGCAGAGCGTTCGCGTCAAAAATAATTTAATTTATGTTCTATTTATTTGAATTTATTTTTCAATGCATTAGCTAAGTTTGAATAGATTGAAACTTTTAATAAATGTATAAATATTTTAATATTTTCAAAAAAAAATAGGAAGAAATTTATGTGAAAATTATTTAATTAATTCCAAATAATTAAATTTTGTCATTTTTCGGCGTTATGTGAAAAATAAAGAAATGTATTTATTTTTGAATTTATTTATCAATCCTATTTTTTAGGTAAAATGTGTTTGAAACATTGAAAAATTTTTTAATAAATGTATAAATTTTTTAATAAATTTTCAAATAAAAATAAGAAAAAATTTTATATGAAAAATTATTAAATTAATTTCAAATAAATAAATATTTGTCGTTTTTTTCGGCCTATGTATCAAATTCTCTTAATTAGCCCCCCCCCCATTAAGAATTAATTACTTCATTTCGTCCAATTCCTTGTGCAAATTGGCCATTTCCGTCTCTAATTCGGCCATTCGTCGCATTTCTCGCTGCCGTTCAATGCGTTCCATGTCCAACGCCTTTTCCAACTGATTTCGTTCACGGGTGAACTCGGCACGAAGAATTTGTTCAGTGGTCATCTGAAAAAATTGTAGAAATATTTAAATAAAATTTAGCATAATTTTTTATAAAAAAAAATATTGAAAAATTGTAAATTTAAAAAATTTTGAATTTTCTTTTTTTAGGTGCGTGAGAAATTAGCAATAAATAAGAGAACGGACAAAAATTTCGGTCAGATTTTTCGATACAAACAAAACGAAAAGCTGAAACCAAAACAGTGTTTTTTTTTTTGATTTTTGAAAATTTATCAAACATTCCAATTTTCCAAAACCAAAGCTTTAGAAAACAGAATTTTTTTTTTATTGGAAAAATTGAAAATTTATGTTTTTGGATGCATTGTAATTTTTCAAAAAATTGTTCATTTTTAAGAAAAGGTTTTAAATAAGGAAGGCTTAAAGTACTTTAATTCTAACTCAATAAAATATTTGCAATTTAGTTTAACTATTTATTCAAATAAAAATAATTAAAATAATACTTAGTTTTTGCAATATATTAAAAAATAAATATTTTAGAATTTGTTTAAGAATTTTGTTTAAAAAATAATAATTTGTTTAAAGTTTAAACCAATATTATTGCATTTACTTTTTCGCCTTTGATCTTCTGACGAAGAATTTCCTTCTCTCGCTTAACACGATCTTAAAAAAATAAAAACAAAAATTAAATAATTTATTAAGAAATAAAAGAAATTTGTCATCACCGTAATCACTGCTTAGCATTTGATGCAAATTTTGGAGCCGATCATGATCAGATGCAAGTGCACTGAAATTTAAATAAAAAAATAATTAAATCATAATAATGATTATTTAAATAGGGCCCTCCCGCCCCTGAAAAAATTATTAAAGAAGTTATAATGGGGCGAACTTAAAAAAATATCAATGATGATTAGGGTTATAAGTTGTATGCACTAAAAAATGCCAAATATGCGCATAAAATATGCACTGAAAACCCCCCAAATATGCCCTAAAAACCCGAAAAACGCCCAAATATGCACTAAAATATGTTAAAAACTGCCAAAATGGCTTTTAGCCCTCAAAAAATGCCAAAAATTGTGTATAAATTAAGAATTGACTTTTAAAACACTAAAACAAGGGCTAAGGAGCATTTTTTAGACAGTTGCAAAAATATTGAATTTCCAAATTTATAAATTTTTATTATATGCTAAAACAAAATTACATTTTTATATACAGAAATTTTTTTCCCAAATGTTCTTATAAAAATTTAAAAAATTTTCGATTTTTAGGGGTGTATATTTAAAAAAATTCCAAAAAGTCGATCTTTAGGGGTGTATTTTTCGCTTTTTTTCGCATTTTTTCTTATAAAATTTGCCAAAAAATGACCAAAATATGCTCTAAAAACGTAAAAATGGCCAAATATGCATTTATTCTCGAAAACCCCCAAAATATGTTTTTATATGCACTAAAAAGCTTCACGAAATCAAAAAATTTTAACGCAGAAATGCTATTTTTGAGCCCCTTTCTTCATAGCATATGAGCAGAAAAATATGCAAAATCATACAAATTATAAGCCTAAAGATGATAATTTAATTATAATTAAAAGAAAATAATTTTATAAATTTAAAACATAAAAAATTTTATTTCATAAATCTAATTTTTTATATATTGATTAAAAATAAATCCATTAAATCAATATAATCAAAAAATTTCTGCATTAATATATACTAAGAATATGTAATGGCACTAAATAATGGGAAATGAAAATATATTTTATATTTTTGAAATTTTTTATATTTATTTTAAGCAATTTTTTATTTTTTAAATGATAAATTTATATTTTATAAGTAGGTTTGTAATTTTTAAATTTAAATAGGGTTAAGCCTCGACCCATTTTCGCATTTTAATTAGAAATTCGTAATGTTTTTCGCAAAAATAATTAATTTAATCAATGAAAGAAAAATGGAGAAAAATGAGTAATTAAAAAACGTTTAAATTTTCCTGCTCTGAAATTCATCCAAAACATTAAAAATGTAATATTTTTTCATAATTTACCTAAAAAACATGAAATCTGAGTTGAATTTTCATAAAATTCCTTATTTTAAAATAGGCAATCACAGGAAAAATGAATGATTTGCTAAGTTTCGTCATCATATTTTTAATAATTTTATTTATACATTAAATAAATCTATAAAACTTCGCATAATAATTACAAAATTTGTAATATTTTTCAAGAAATAATTATTATTAAAAATACAGAAAATAAATCATTTCAATTGCAGAGATTTTGAAATATTTTCTACATACCTAAATCTTTTTTAGACTGAGACATTGCATAAAAATGAAAGGATGCTTATTAACTTCTTTATTTGCATTTTTGATCATCATCTTAATTAGTATTAATTATGTTGGATCAGAAAAGAAAAAATTGGAACAAAAATCATTTAAAGAAATATTTGGAGAAAAATGGGAAGAAAAAAGAAATGAAGAACAGAAAAAAAGAGAAATAATTGGAAAATTTAATAAAATAAAGGAAAAAATCAAGCAAAAAGGAAAAAAATATTCAGCAAAAGAATGGGGAAAAATTAGTGGAAAAATAGCGAAAAAATTGGGAACAAATCGAAAATATATTTATGAATGGATCAAAGAATTGGGATTAAATCAAAAGAATTGCTATAGTGATGAGCAAAAATTTGAAATTGTACAGAAATTCATTAAAATGTCAAATAAATACAAAGAAAAAGGAAGAAAATATTCGAAAAAAGAATGGAACAAAAATTATGCCGAAATTAGTAAGAAAATCGGAGTTGGCCTTAAAATAATTAAAAAATGGAAGAAGCAATTTGGCATTAACTGTAAATTAACGGAGAAAGAAAAAATGGAGAAAATGAAAATTTATTGGCAAATAAAAAAGGAAAAGCCGAAAATCAGTGACAAAGAAATTGGAAAAATATTGAAAATTCATAGAAATACCATAAGCAATTGGAAGAAACAATTTGGAGATGTGTAATTAATGCTGAGGAAGATAAAAAAGATTGGTTTTCATAAGAAATTTTTTATTTTTAAACTTTTTGTGTTTATTAATCCAATGTATTTCTTTAATTTTAACAAATAATGTTGAGTAAAGAGTGATTTTTTGTCGCTTACATTTTTCAATTAATCATTCTAAAATTTTCGGATTTACTTAATCTCGAATATACACAAGCAAATTGACACATCTAAAAAACTTTATAAATATAAAAATAGATTAGCTATTGTCGTCGCATGATAAAGGTGATATCGGATATGTAATCAACACCCTGGAAAATCCCTGGCTACTGTTTCCCAGAGGGTGGCCGGCCGGGGGAACCGGAAAATTGGACACCGGAAAATTGGACACCGGAAAATTGGACACCAGAAAATTGGACACCAGAAAATTGGACACCAGAAAATTGGACACCGGAAAATTGGACACCAGAAAATTGGACACCGGAAAATTGGACACCGGAAAATTGGACACCGGAAAATTGGACACCGGAAAATTGGACACCGGAAAATTGGACACCGGAAAATTGGACACCAGAAAATTGGACACCGGAAAATTGGACACCAGAAAATTGGACACCGGAAAATTGGACACCGGAAAATTGGACACCGGAAAATTGGACACCGGAAAATTGGAAATTGGACACCGGAAAATTGGACACCGGAAAATTGGACACCGGAAAATTGGACACCGGAAAATTGGACACCGGAAAATTGGACACCGGAAAATTGGACACCGGAAAATTGGACACCGGAAAATTGGACACCGGAAAATTGGACATCGGAAAATTGGACACCGGAAAATTGGACACCGGAAAATTGGACACCGGAAAATTGGACACCGGAAAATTGGACACCGGAAAATTGGACATCGGAAAATTGGACACCGGAAAATTGGAGACCGCCGGAATTTTGGACACCGAAGGAAAATTGGACACCGGAAAATTGGACACCGGAAAATTGGACACCGGAAATTGGACACCGGAAAATTGGACACCGGAAAATTGGACACCGGAAAATTGGAGACCGCCGGAATTTTGGACACCGAAGGAAAATTGGACACCGGAATTAAGGCACTTAGAGTAAATCAGGCATTCAAAATGCACGATGATTGATCAATGTGCCAAAACATACAGGAAAAAGGGCGATGATTAGTCAATGTGCTAAAATTGCATAAAAATGGCAATCCTATCTAAAAGAAAACTTTGTTTCTTTCTTTATGAATGTTATGGTGGCTTTCTTCTCCTGGTGTTACAATAATAAAAACCTTATTTATTGCCATTTTATTACGCTTATAAAAAACATAAGTATGTGCAGATATTAAAATAAAATCTTTTAGCAAAACCAAAATTTTTGTTTATTTATTTTTAATTTATTTTATATCCAATAATTTCCAATTTTCCGGTGTCCAAATTTCCATTTGTGTCCAATTTTCTGGTGTCCAAATTTCCATTTGTGTCCAATTTTCGGTGTCCAATTTTCGGTGTCCAATTTTCTGGTGTCCAATTTTCGGTGTCCAATTTTCTGGTGTCCAATTTTCGGTGTCCAATTTTCTGGTGTCCAAATTTCCATTTGTGTCCAATTTTCTGGTGTCCAATTTTCGGTGTCCAATTTTCCGGTGTCCAATTTACCGGGAGCCCCGGCCGGCGGGTCGTTACTCAAAAAACCATCAAAACAAAAAAAATGTTGACAGAAAATTATTCATTACTTCGCCTAAAAAGAATCAAATTTGAAAATCTTGATATTATTCGATAGCCCTAAGTGTTTTCTATTTTTGTGTAAAATTTCAAAAAAATTAATTAAGTTTCAAAAAAGTTATGACTTGACAAACTCAAAAAAGCAAGTTTTCTTGAACATTTTTTTTTTGGTCATAACTTTCTTTAAACTTAACGAAACTAGAAAACACTTACCGTATTTGCTCTAATTATCCCCCATTGGGGGATTATTTTTCAACCTCCTCGTAGACTGGGGGATAATTGGAGACTGATGGGATTAAGATAGAGGGATTATTCTTCAAACTCCTGCTAGACTGGGGGATAATTGGAGATTGGGGGATTAATGGAGCTTGGGGGATAATTAGAGCAAATATGGTAGGTCTATCGAATGATATTAAGAAATAAAAATTTTTGTTGCTTTTGAGCAAAGTTGTAGCAAAAAATGTTTTATTTTTGGGGCAACAATTCTGCACCATTCTTTGCCAATGTTTGAGATAAAAATCTCGCTTATTTTTGTTTTCCTTGGCTTCAAATTTGCTTTTGCTTCTTATGTACCAGGGATGTTGCAAGTTTCGCTTTTCGCCTTTCGCAAGTTTCGCTTTTTCGCTTTTTTTGGGCATTTCACTTTCGCCTTTTCGCTTTTTATTTTACTTTCGCAAATTTCGCCTTTCGCTTTTTATTTTTCAATTTGCAACATCTCTGTTATGTACCGCATTGACAAAATGTTGCTGCTATTCAAATTAATTAAGGCTTTTATGACTAATTATGTATTAATTAGGCATGGATTCATTGTTGTAAACATTTTACCATTTCTTTCATTAATTAAAAATTTCTCTCAACCAAATTTGCTTATATTGTAATAATTTTTATAAAAATAATTAATTATTTGTCTTGCTTACCTGTGGATCAACTCCAGCGAATCCAACCGCTTTTGCGTGTCCGCGGCGCTCTTCAACGCAGTCTCGAGCTGCACGCGCAGGTTGGCCTGCTCTGCACGCAGCTGGTCCTCTTGCAGTTGGCGCGTGCGCAGGCACAGCTGTGCATTGGACAATTCTGCGGATGTGCGACTGTGCGTGAACTGAAAATAAATATTGAAAATCCATTCAAAAATACGACATCTAAAATAAATTACCAAAAAGATTTTTTTTTAAATGCATGCAAGGGTGTTAATCTTTTGAATTTCTTAAAATTTCAATTATTTTTTAATTTCTTTACAAATTTTTATATTTTTATTCCTCTACCGAGGCACTGCAAAAATTCAAGGGATAACGAAAAAGCTTTTTATTTTTTTAATTTACTAATTACATTTTCTTTTTTTTTTAATTTTAATTTTTTTTTTTTGTCTTTTTTGATTAATCTTTTCCAAATTCCAAATTTCTCCATAGCTTTTTAAATATTTAAAAAAAAATTTCAACAAAATCTTAACATATAATTAATTAATTAATTAGTTTATCCTTCAAAATTTCAAATTCATAAAATTTTTGTCCAAAATTGACCGCTTTCTGTTGGAGTTCGTCAATTTCGCGCTTGGCCGCTTGCAGTTCAGCGGTGCGCGTGCTTTCCTCATTTTGCGCCCGTTGAAGACGTTCTTGGAGCAGAATGACCTGAGCAAATTTAAAAATAAATTAAAATAAATTAGATTAAAAATATTTATAAATTTAATTGTTTTATTTTGAAAAAATGACTAAATGAGCACATAAATTAATTTGAATTGAAAGAAAACAAATTTTTTATAAAATAATTTTGGGAAAGTCGTCAATTAATTGTAGGGCAAACTAAAAATTGAGAAGAATTTTATTGCCAAAAACTTGCCAAAAAAGGGCCTGAAAAAACGGAAAATGGTTTTTGCGAAGTCAATTTAAACCGAAAAAAAAGAAAAATTAGCTTAACTTCATTAACAAGGTTAGTCGTCTTGAAAAAATAGGTAAAAAATAAAATTTCAGCTCAATTTATTTGGTAAAAAATTTTTAAATTAAAATAATTTTTTAAATAATTTTTAAATTAAAATAATTTTTAAAATAATTAATTAATATTTTCTTTACTTGCTCTTTGATGTTTCGGTTTTCCACCAGCAATTGGTCATCGCTTGCATTCAGTTCATGGCCTGTCTTGCGCAAGTTTTGTATGTCGCGCTTCAGATCGTCTAATTAATTAAAAATGAAATTCAATTAATTTTATTACAGTATGGCGCAGATTGGGGAAACTTCTGCAAAGTTAGCAATTGGATTCTGTTAATAATCACTAATTTAATTCCATAATACGAATTTAGAACTACTGTAGACTTGTAGCTTATTCGGTTTTTACGGCACCTAAAGTTAAAGAAAACTGTAACAATACAAAATACAATACTTGTATAATAATCTCACCTTACTTTTCACAGTATTTTAATTTATATATTTAAGGGGTTAATTACACAAAATTATTCAGACAATTACTGTAATCGAACCATCGTATCAAGAATTTATTTGTACAGTAATCGTATTAAACTGACCAAGCTCGCGGATTTGTTTCTGTTGCTGCACGCGCAGTGCGTCCGCCTCCCGGCGTGCGTCCGTCAACGCCTTCATCAGCAGATCATCAATGATTGCAATCAGCTGCAAGTCGTCCTGCATGCAGGTCGGCTCCAAACAACACGAAGTGTCCGCCGCCTCGTCAGCGCCGGAACGCAGCGCCATAAGGCATACTGTAAAACAAATTATTGTAAATACAAAAACCGGGTTACAGTGTTAACCAGAACGGAGGCGACCAAGCAAATCGCTAAGCCGATTTTGTTCAGTGATCAGTTCCTCTCGGTAGAGCTGCGACTTTTTCTTCTCGGCATCAGTCTTAAGGGTATTTATTTTATTGGCATAATTTAATAAATTAATTATTTTTTAATTAATAATATTAATTGATAATTAATTAATTTATTATATTAATTGATAAGTAGTAATTAATTATGACTAATTAATGAATTTAATTTTATTAATTGATAATTAAATAATTAATTAATTAATTAATGACTAATGAAATAATTTATTATATTAATTGATAATCAACTAATTAATTAATTTAATTAAAATGGTTGAATGATTAATGAGTAAAAAATTCATTTTTATTTTTAAAATTTTGCCCAAAAAATGTTTAATTGCCACGGTTTTTGAGAACTAAAGATGATGATTTTTATTTAAGGCCTAATGATGGACTTCCAATTTTCAAGGACAGTACTTGCAAAATGGGTATTAATATCTTTTTTGAAAATCATTTACAAAAAACTCTTGGCCACCTGCTGCCGTTGTTGTGCCAATTCTGTCTCCAATTTTCGCATGCGCTCCTCTCTTTCGTGCACCTGACGCTCGTACTCGGCCGCGTTGCGTGCAGCGCTTTCCGCTTCACATTTTGCAGCATGGAGCTCCCGTGCATTTGCCTCCTCAATGTCGAGCCGTGCACGCAGCGCATTCCGTTCCGATTCGAGTGCCTTCCGCTGCCGCTCCCATTGGTCAGCGTCGCATGCGACACGCTCGCGCAGCGCGTCCATCTCCGCGCGACAGTCACGCTGCTGTCTTTTCTGAACCGAAATGCGTCAAATGACGTGAAGCATTCACAAATAATTCGACTGACCTGAGTTTGGAGTTGCGCTTCCGCTTCAAACTTCTCGCGCTGTAACGTGTCCAACTGAGCGGTGAAACGTTGCTCCAATTGTTGGCTCTAAAATAATTTTTCAAATTAATTTTAATGGCTCTAATTAAGTAATTTTTTTCCTTTTTTAGCCTAAAATTTCAAGAAAATCAATTTAAAAAATTATCGCAAAAAATTGCAAAAATAAAAAAAATTGGCACTTTTAGCTGAAATTTCGTATAATTTTCAATTGGCACTTTTAGCTCAAATTTTATTTAATTTTATGAGAAAAACTATAGCGCTAACGAGAGAAGGGTTGGGCTGACGCCAAGAAATTCCAAAAATCAAAATTTCACCGAATTCAAAAAATAAAACCCAGAAAATCAAAAAAAACAAAATGGCACCAATGCCAAATGCCACCTTTATACTCTCTCTCTCTCTCTTCCTCTTCTCCTCCTTCTCTCTCTCTCTCCCTTCTCCCGCTCTCTCTCTCTCTGTCTCTCTCTTCTCTCTCTCTCCCTCTCTTCTCTGTCTCTCTCTTTTCACTATCTCTCTCTCTCTCTTTCTCTCTCACGCTCTACCTTTTGTTCCGTGCTCTCCAATTTGTCCACCGTTAATTGGTGCGTTTGCATTGGCACTGTCGTGCGTCTCTGTTCCGCCAACTCTTTCTCCAATTTGTCGATGTCTGTGCGCAGCACTGTCTCACGCTCTTCCGCCTCTCTGACCTCCTTCCGTGCCAATTCCAAATTGGCGCGCAAATGTTGGCATTCTGTGATTTTTTCTTCCGCCAATTTTTCGTGCGCATTCAATTCCGCGCGCAGCTCGAACATCTCAGCGGGATTAGAAGCACTGGAAAAAGGGGGAGATTGTAAAAGCATTTAAATTTCAGTTAGTTTTTGAAACTTATTTTAAAAAATAATAAATAAAATCAAAAAGAATTTATTAAAATTATTTAGGTCCTAAAATTATAAAATAAAATTAAAAAAATTGAAATGAATTTTTTAAATTATGTATTTAAATCATAAAAATTAATAAACTAAATTTTTTGAAAGTCCTCATCAAAAAGCTTAAACCCTCTTTTGTCACTAAAAATCATCATTTTTGGGTTTTTTAATTAGATTTTTTGGCAAAAAAATAAGAATTTTTCATAATATACCAACCACAAAACATACAAAATAGCACTTAAATTCTCAAAAACTTATTTATTTCAAATTTACAACAAAAAAAAAAACCCAATGAAAAGCTTCAGAAATGAATTCTTTAAAATAAATTGTATTTACAAAAAAAAAGTTTGTTTTAATCTAATTTAAAATAAATATCTATGCATTTTGGAAAATATTTTTATTTTTTTTTAAAATATTCAATTTCCAAATGTAAATAATTAATAATTGTCTATTAATGAATGTGAAAGCACAAATGAAAGAAGAGAGAAAGAAGAGAACCCGCCTCCAACCCATTCACATAACATAAAATTTTTTGCCCCACATTTTTTAACATCAATTAACACCAAATGAGCAATTTATTTGTCAATTATATTCATTCATGTCCATTTGGAGGAGAGCAAAACTGCTCAATTAAGGAAAGTGTAATTAATCTTGCAAAAATCATTTGTGAGAGGAAAAAATGATTGTTTTTTTAATCAATCAAAATAATTACCTATTTCTTCTTTCCTTTTAAAATTTCCATTTTTTTAAAATTTTGATTAAATAATTAGAGGACGGAGATGTTCCAAAAAAACTATTTTCGATATTTGAAATTCAAAAAACGGCTTTTTGCATATTTTGAAATATATAATTTAATTAAAAAAAATAAAATTTTTCAATGTTATGGCCTAAGTATATGTTGTTAGTTAAATATTATTGGTTTTATTGACATAAAACTTTTTGAATTTTATGAATTAAAATGTTTTTAAATAAAAATGATATATACAATATAGAAAGGTGATTACAGTATATTTTTGATTTGAAATACAGTATGTTTGATTTGTATAAATGGCAAATATTTTGTACAGTAAATAACTAATTACCCTTCTCCATTTGATAAGCGTGCCTTCAGTTTGCTGTTCTCGAGACGCAGTTCAATAATTTAAAACACAAAAATGTATTAATATGTTGGTTAATTAATGATTATTTATTAAAATAAATTCAAAAATTTAATTAAAAATTTATCTGCGATTGATTGTATGCGTCAAGTTGCGCAAGCAATGACGAATCATGCAGCGTGTCGCCACCGCTTGGCGATGACGCGCACGCGCGCGCTTCCTCCGCAGCATTGCAGTGCTGCATGGCACGCTCCAGTTGCGCGTGTCGCTGCAAGTTGGCCTTCAGTTCACGCTCCAGTCGCCCATTCTCCACCAGCAGGTCCTCCACATGCGCGCGCGTCTGTTTCGGCATTATTTGAGAATTAAAATATATTTTTGAATATTCTTTTTCCAAAAATTTAAAAATTTCTATTAATTTTTAATTGTTTTAATCATTTAAAATTTTATTGTTATTTAAAATAAATTTTGATTATTTATTTATTTAATTAATTTTGTAAATAAAATAATTTTTATTTTTTAATTATTTAAATAATTTAATAAAATATTTATTAAATATAAAAATGATTTTTAAATATTTATTTATTTTAAAATGATTCAATATGTTTTTAATTTTTTATTGTTTTTTGAAACCAAAAGTTCAAAATTTTTATTTATTTAATTAATTATTGTAAAAAAATAATTTTTAATTATTTAAAAATTTAATAAAAATATTTATTAAATAAAAATTGCCAAATAACACAGAAATTAATTGACCTTAGTGAGATCAAGTTGTAGCGATTTGTTGTTGGCCTGTGACTCGATCAGCTTCGTCTCCACCTAACAAATATTAATTTTAATTATTTTAAAACAAAATTTAATTTATTTTCAATTTTTTAAAAATAACAAAATTTGCCACCTCCAAATGTGCCGTCAGTTTGCGTTGGCATTGCTCAAGCTGTTCCTCCATCACGCGGCACGTCTCCTGCACCAGCCGATTGTCCTCTTTCAAACTCTATACGAAATATAAAATTTAAATTTATTTGTGTGTTTTTATTTATTTATTTATTATTAATTAGAGATTTGAACGGTAAATTTTAAAATACCAAAATTTTATTTATTTATTTATTTTTTTAATTTAGAATATTTTTGAAAATATTTTTGCGGCTTTTTGGGTCAAATTAAATGTTTTGGTTGTCGGCAGTGCCCCAACTGTAGTGCGATATTTGCGGATTAAACTGTCTAAAAAACTAAAAAAAAATTTTTTTTTTCAAAGATTAGATATTCCACTGAATTAAAAAAGAAAAAAAGACAATATGAACTTTACTTTCCCTTAAACCTTCAAATTTTTCTCAACAAAAAATTATTAATTAATTCAAAAAGAAAAAATTGTTGGCGCAAAATTCCCTAAATTTAAGGGGTCATTAAATTTCATAGGTTTTCTGCCTCATAATTCAGAACACTCTTAAAAAGCAAGACATTTTGAGATAATAATCATTTTAATTTATATTTAATTTTAATAATTTTCTAAAATAAAATGCATAGAAAATTAGTTAATTGTTTTACGTTCATTCGGCTCTTGTAGAAGTCCAACTCGCCCAATTTGGTGCGCATTTTCTCCGCTTCGGTCTCCAGCCGTTCCAGCCTGGTCAGCTTGTGCTGCATGCATTCCATTTCGTCACGTAAATCTTTCGCTGCACGCGCGTCCTTGACCAGCTCCAACCGTTCAGCTTGCAGCCTGCCGATCTCCACGCGTTGGCGCTCCAACTCGTCCTGCAAGTCCACAAGCATGTCCTCCTTTTCGTCACTGAAAATTCGGAGTTTTTTTTAAATTTATTCAAAAATTTTTCATTATTTTGCCAAAATTGTGATTAAAAAACAATTTATTTAATTTGTCTTGATTTGAAAAAGCAATTAAAATATGCTTATTTTATAAATATATTTTTTAATTAATTTTGGAGTAATCATTGAAAGCTATATTGAATTTTTACATAAAATATTTGGATTTAATAATTGAGAAATATTTTTTATTAATTTTCGTCATCAATTATTTTTATCAATAATTCAACATTAATACATATCTATGGATTTTTTAGCCTTCTCTCTTATTAAAATTACTTTTATTTTATATATATATATATATATATATATATATATAAATGATTAATTATTTAGAATTTAAAATAATAACTAATTGTTTAAATGTTTTTAGAAAATGATGAAATTTTTCCTGTTCTTCATTTCAATTTTATTTTTGATCGTTAAAATAAATAAAATTGAAGCAGAAAAGAAAAAATGTGATCAAAAATCATTTGCCGAAATATTTGGAGAAAAATGGGAAGAAAAAGAAGAAGAAAATTTGGAAGAAAAAAGAATTGAAATTATTGAAAAATATTACAAAATAAAAGAGAAAATTAAGCAAAAAGGAAGAAAATATTCAGCAAAAGAAAGGAATAAAATTGAAAGAAAAATAGCGAAAAAATTGGGGACAAATCGCCAATATATTTATGAATGGATTAAAAAATTTGGATTAAAGCAAAAGAATTGTTACAAATCAAAAACAGATCAAGAAAAACTCGAAATTGTACAGAAATTCATTGGAATGACAAATGAATTTAAGCAAAAAGGAAGAAAATATTCGAAAAAAGAATGGAATAAAAATTATGAAGAAATCGCTAAGAAAATCAGAGTTAGCCATTTCATAATTAAAAAATGGAAGAAGCAATTTGGAATTAGCCGAAAAATAATAATGGAGAAAGAAAAAATGGAAAAAATGAAAATTTATTGGCAAATAAAAAGAGAAATGCCGAAAATGAGTGACAAGGAAATTGGAAAAATATTGAAAATTCATCGACAGACCATAAACAATTGGAAGAAACAATTTGGAGAAGAAATAATGGAAGATTGAATAACGGATGATTTTAAGAAAATTGGAATAATTTGCCTAATTTTTTTTTTCGAATGGAAAAATCTGAAATTCATTTTTGTTATATTTCGTAATAATTATTATTTTTTTATCAATTCATGTTTTATATTTTCAAATCTGTCATAAATATTGAAACTTCAACTTTTGGCTTTTTCGGGAATTTCGTCAAAAAAAACGGAATTCCTTTGGTCCAAAAAGATGAGAAAAACGAAATTTTTGAGGGAATTTTTTAAAATAAAATTAAAATAAAAAAACAATTCGTTTTAATGCTCACTTTTCATTCCTCAGCTTTCGCAGCTCGGCTTTAGCCGCAGCTAACTCAACATTGGCATGCCGTTCATGGGCACTGTTCGGCGACGGACTTCGTCTATCTAAACTCAAAATATGTTGAAGTCTTCTCGAGAGTCGAGACTTTGCGAGAATATGACTGAAAAATTGCCCCAGGGTTCTCGAGTATCAAGGATTTGACGACGAACGGAGTCGAGAATAGAGACCGCGAATTGAGCTTATACTTGATCGAACATCGAGAATTGACCCTAGACTTGATCGAACATCGAGAATTGGCCCTAGACTTCATCGAACATCGAGAATTGACCCTAGACTTGATCGAACATCGAGAATTGACCCTAGACTTGATCGAACATCGAGAAATGACCCTAGACTTGATCGAACATCGAGAAATGACCCTAGACTCGAATGCCGAGAATTGGCATGAGACTCGAGAATGAGAAATGACCCCGAGAGTCTCGAGCAACCCTACTATATATTATAGGAGCTATTGAAATTTAAAAAATAAATATTTTTAAAAAAATTATAATTTCAAAATTACGGACCAAAAGTTGAAGCAATGGCATTGTTTTGCTTGACACATTTGACTCCCGCAGCAGGTCCAATGTCCCCGTTACATGAAGATGAACACGTTGTTAAAGCTGCTGACGAACCACCGCCACCATTTTCGTCATTGTCCTTGAAATTCACAAATGAAAATTTAAAAAAAAATATATAAATTATATAAAAAAGGAAATATTTCAAAAAATTTTGAGTCATAGCAAATTGTTTGAAAATTTGAAAATTAAATTATTAAATGTATTTTCAAAAATTTAATTATTTTTTCAAATTTCTTAAAATCGGGTTAAATTCAATAAATTCTTTAAAAAATCAATTAATTGGCAAAATAATATTAATGGTGTAACTTTTTTTTTCAATTTTTTAAAAATAACTTTTAACAACTATTAAGAGATCCTTAATTAACAATTTGAAATTTGATAATATATAGCTGCTTAGTCATTTAATTTCTAGCAAAGAAAATTACTGTCATTTAAGTAAGCTATTCGAGTAATTAACGCTACGGTACCAAAGAAATTCACTTTAATACCGTATACTTTTCAGCCTACCATTTCTTGTGCCATTTCCATCATGCCATTGGCAAATTCGTCTCTCTCGCGCAGCGCTCGCTCCAGCATGGCCACAATGTGTTGGGACTGTTGTTGCTGGTGCTGGTGTTGTTGTGTTGCTGGCACTGCTCCGTCCGATTGTCCGCCGCCGTCCTCCAACTCGGCCAAAAGCATGTCCAAATTGAGCACCGGCGAATTAGGCCCACCAGCGCCGGAAGTGACCTTGAAAAATTAAAAAAAAAACTGATTAACGAATAAAATGCAATTATTAAGTGGGTAATTGGATAACAAAAATTAAAGCGACTTACAAAAAAGTTAATTGCATTTTATTTTTATTTTTTTTTTGTGACTCAATACGCCAATTTATGGAAAAAAAAAAATTTTTTTTTGGAAGCTTTCGTGTTGGCATTATTTTCCCTCTTTTTGAAAATTTTTAAGAAAAACAATTTTGATAAGGACTTAAATTTTTTGAGAAAACAATTAGAAGTTTTCAAATGTTTAGGTAATGGGAACCAGCAAAAACAAAGCTTGGCAAAAGTCAGAGGAGCTCAAGCAAAAAGGTCGGTACTTTTCCGTTTTTGGGGCCAAAGTTTGAATTTTTTAAAAAATGAACAGAGGGCGCGGCGCGCGTACAATTTGCTAAAGCTACGCGCCAAAATTATTTCGTAGGCATAAATGCCCCACAATTTGAGCTAACATCTCTTCGAATGGGTCTGCGCCACGGGTTTTGACATTTTTTGCGCCTGAGGAATTCGCACAAATACGAGTCAAGCATTTATTACTAGGGATACGATTTATAGTTGCTAAAAAGTGCCAAAATAGTTAGTTTTTAGTTTCTAAAAAACCCCAAAAATAGTTGCTAAAAATAGGTAAATAGTTGCTAAAAATAGGTAAATAGTTGCTAAAAAGTTCCGAATTTAGGGGTGTAAAATCGAAAATTTTCTTCAGAAAGCAAAAATATTTTGCCAAATCATTAAGGATATACATATTTTTCAAAAATTAAAAATTATCGTCAAGAAAATAAAAATATAAATTTTGGAGGTGAATTTTGAGAAATTGTCAGTTCTCAGAGGTGTGTTTTTGAAAAAATTTTCAGGTCGATCTTTGGGGTGTATTTTTTGAAAAATTTTTGGGTCGATTAAAAGGGGTGTATTTTCGTTTTTATTGCTTTTTTGTTAACAAATTTCGGCAAAACGCCAAAATAGTTGAAAATAGTTTTATTCAAAAATTTATAGTTTTTTAGTTGCTAAAAAATAAAAAACTATAAAATAGTTGCTAATAACTCGGAAAGTAGCTTAACAACAGCCGAAAAAAACATGTTTTTCGTGCATTTCAGGCTACGGAGAGCTCAGGAAAAAATAGTGAAAAAATAAATCGTATCCCTATTTATTACAATTCTACTCGCCAGCTGTTGATTTTTAATCAAAGTACCAAAAGCTCTTAGTATAAAAAAAAAGATTAAAAATTGGTCCCTAAATAAATTATTACAGTTATGTTACCAATTCAAATTAAAACCTAAAAATTTCATAAAATAATTAAAATCAAAATTAGCAAAAAAAAATTCGATCAATTCACCCGTTGGATTTCCTCCGCAAGTTCGGCTTGCACTTCGGGTCGCATGCGTTTGATGCGTTCAATGAAATGTTCACGTTGTGGTGATTGGACTGCGGCGCCTAGCAAAAGTCCGAGCAGTTTATGCATTTCATTGCCCGACACTTCTGCAAAAAAAAAAATAAAATAAAAAAGTTTAGGTTTTGGGTTTTTCAGAATTTAAATGTGGTAATTACGACATCGGGTAATTAGGTAATTAGTAATTACAGAATATACAGGAAAACATTTGGTTTTGGGTTTTTTCTGAATTTAAATACGGTAATTACGACATTGGGTAATTACTAATTAGGTAATTAGTAATTACAGAATATACATGAAAACATTTGGTTTTGGGTTTTTTCTGAATTAAAATACGGTAATTACGATATTAGGTAATTTACTAATTAGGTAATTAATAATTACAGAATACAGAGTTTGGTAAAAAAAAAACATAAAATTTATGGACGAACTTTTGTAATATTATGCCCATATTTTTTGAAATCTGCTGGTGAAATATTATAATGTGAAACAGAAAAAAAAAATTGTCCAAAAACAACCAAATTTAACAAAATGTGAAATGGTGCCGGATTTATAAAAGCACTGGCAACTCCATCAAACATATCATTCCCGTAGCAATTTTTGAATTTTATTTTTTGGTTTTAATTTTACAATATTTTAAACGAAAGAAAAATTTAATTTTAAACATACCTACTTTTATTTGAAAAACATTTTATATTGGAGTTTTTTTTTATCCGGCCAAGAGCCCGATCCCGGTTTTTCTCCAAATTTCAGATCCCGTGCGATTTTTAGTTGATATTTATACTGATTTGAGGATAACTTCATCAATCCAAAACATTAAAATTAACATTCTCTAAGTGTTAGCCAATTAAGCGAAAAATAAAAAATGTCCTATGTTTTTTCTGAAAAAACAGGCAAAATTTAACGTCATCAAATTTATAGATTAATGATTTTTTCAACATTAAACAAAATTTGGAAATCAACGATTTACTAATTTTCATCATCAAATTTTCTTAATAATTTTATAAGATTAAGTAAGTTTCGGTAAAATTGCGCATAATAATTATAAAATTTGTAATATTTTTTTGCTATTATTATAATATAATCCAAAATATAAATCATTTTTTAATTGCATAGATTTTGAAAACTTGAAATCTTTTTAGATTGAAATTGCAGAAAATGAAAGTGTGCTTATTAATTTCTTCGTTATTTGTGTTTTTGATAATCATCTTAATTAGTATTAATTATGTTGGAGCAGAAAAGAAAAAATGGGAACAAAAATCATTTGACGAAATATTTGGAGAAAAATGGGAAGAAAAAGAAGAAAATTTGGAAGAAAAAAGAAGAAATGAAGAACAGAAAAGAAGAGAAATAATTGGAAAATTTAATAAATAAAAGAGAAAATTAAGCAAAAAGGAAGAAAATATTCAAGAAAAGAATGGGGAAAAATTGAAGGAAAAATAGCGAAAAAATTGGGAACAAATCGCCAATACATTTATGAATGGATCAAAGAATTGGGATTAAATCAAAAGAATGCTATAATCAATTAGTGATGAGCAAAATTTGAATTTGTACAAAAATTCACTGAAATGAAAAACGAGTTTAAGTAAAAAGGAAGAAAATATTCAAAAAAGAATGGCAACAAAATTATGCCGAAATTTGTAAGAAAATCGGAGTAAGTTATGGAATAATTCAAATATGGAAGAAGCAATTTGGAATGAGTCGAGAAATAACGGAGAAAGAAAAAATAGAAAAAATGAAAATTTATTGGAAAATAAAAAGATAAATGCCCGAAAATGAGTGACCAAGGAAATGGCAAAATATTGAAAATTAATATAAGGACCATAAGCAATTGGAAGAAACAATTTGGGGAAGAAATAATGGAAGATTGAATAACGGATGAATCAAGAATTTCTGTGATATGATTTTATGAGTGGCTTTATAAACGGAGATGAAAAATTGAAATTATTTAGCATTTAAAATTAAAAAAAAAAACAAAAAATCATTTTTAATGAATTTTTATTCAAAAAAAAATTATTTATAAAAAATTAGGCAATAAAATTTATTTACTTTCAATAAATTGTTTTCTTTTGAACAAACATTTAATCGCTAAGAATTAAATAAATAATTCTCTTGACACTTTTGCCGCACAATTAAGCCCTTCCCCTCCCTTTGATGTCCCCGCCGAGGGGAAAAAGTTTCTTTTTTTTTTTTTTTGCATGTTTTTGTCGATGATTTATTTGTCATGGGTTGGCAAATGAATGTAATTGTAATTTTTAGGGTGATGGATTAGCGTTTCGTGGTTATCTAGCAATTAGCACTAATTGTGCGTGCCGTCCTTTTGTCGGCGATTTACGGCAGCGATAAAATGCGCCATCAAATCAGTGATTGCTTTTTATTCCGATCAATTGAGCAGTTAACAAAGAATGATTAAACTGATTTCGTATCAGTTATTTTATCAATCGGAAACATTAAATTTTTCTTTTGCTTTTAATATAATTAGCAATTAATCTAACAAATTAAAAGTCCTGTGTTTACATAAAATGCCATGAAGTTGAAATAACCAATAACAGACGAAAGATTTTTCTAATTAACGTCATCAATTTTATAATGTTAACCAATTTAATAATATCTTCAACATTAAAGATTTGTTTTCTAATTAACGTCATCAAATTTATAATATTAACCATTTTAATAATATTCTTCAACATTAAAAATGGGCCAATTTGCGCAAAATAATCAGAAAATTAGTAATTAATTTTTTTTAGATATATTCAAAAATAAATCATTATTTTGAAAATAATTTAAATCCTTTTAGAGTGTCATTGCAGAAAAATGAAAGTATTCTTAATGATTTCTTTAATTATATTTTTGATCATCATCTTAATTGGTATTAATTATGTTGGATCGGAAAAGAAAAAATTGGAACAAAAAACATTTGACGAAATATTTGGAGAAAAATGGGAAGAAAAAAGAAATGAAGAACAGAAAAAAGAGAAATAATTGGAAAATTTAATAAAATAAAAGAGAAAATTAAGCAAAAAGGAAGAAAATATTCAAAAAAAGAATTGGGAAAAATTGAAAGAAAAATAGCGAAAAAATTGGGCACAAATCGTACTTATATTTATGAATGGATTAAAGAATTGGGATTAAATCAAAAGAATTGTTACAAAACAAAAACTGATGAAGAAAAATTCGAAATTGTACAGAAATTCATTGAAATGTCAAATAAATATAAAGAAAAAGGAAGAAAATATTCGAATAAAGAATGGAATAAAAATTATGCCGAAATTTGTAAGAAAATCGGAGTTTCTCTTAGAATAATTAATAAATGGAAGAAGCAATTTGGAATGAGTCAAAGAATAATAACGGAGAAAGAATGGAAGATTGAAAACGCATGAATGAATCTAAGAATGTTATTGATATGCTTTTATGAGTGGCTTTATAAACGGAGACCAAAAATTGAAATTAGGTAATTAGCATTTGAAATTTTTCAAAAAAGAGAAAAAAATTCAATGAATTTTTATTCAAAATAATTATTTATAAAAAATTTGACAATAGGATTCATTTATTTTCAATAAATTGTTTTCTTTTGCATGATCACTAACAATAAATAAATAATAATTCTCTCGACACTTTTGCCGCACAATTAAGCCCTCCCCCCTCCCTTTGATGTCCCCGCCGAGGGGAAAAAGCTTCTTTTTTTGTATGTTTTTGTTGATGATTTATTTGTCATGGGTTGGCAAATGAATGTAATTGCAATTTTTTGTGGCGATGATTAGCATTTCGTGAATCGAGCAATTAGCATTAATTGCGCGTGCCGTCCTTTTGTCGGCGATTTACGGGGCGACAAAATGAGCCGCCATCAAATCACTGATTGCTTTTTTTCCGTCAATTGAGCAATTAACAAAGGATGAATGAACTGATTCCGTATCAATTCTTGGGGTAATTGTTTAATCAATGTTTTGAGATTGATCAGAGTTTTGAAAATGATATGATTCGAGGTTAGGAATTGGGTATGGCATTTTGAAATAACCGTGCTAATTTATATCACTTATGAGGATGGAGGTTTTTTTTTGACGGCTTTATTTATCATTTAAAAAATCGTAATTAGCTATTTTGTGATTGGGGATGACATTTTGAACTGGCTGGATGCTTTGCTATCAATAAAAAAGTGCTTTCAATATTATTAGATAGAATGTGATCGGTTAGATTATAAAATGAGAAAAGCATTCGGATTTTAAATTATTTTGAAAACTGATTTGGAAATATTTGTAAATTTAAAAAATGATTGGAGAGATATTGCTTCGGAATCTCACTAATTACTTGTGCGCGATATCGGATTCGATGGGTGGTCAATGGGCGGCAAGTCTTTTCATCTGACTAATTACTATAATCATTTGGCGGGGACTGCAGAAAAGGTAAAAAAGAGTATCCGAAAAAGTTAATTAATGATGGGATAATTAATGTGCACCGCAAATGCTAATTGCTCAAAAGGAAGAACACCCAAACGCCGCAAATTCCAATCCAATTTCTGATCACATTTTTCGGAGAAAAAAACAAAGAATTCTTAATTAAACTAGAAAGAATGATCACGAAAAAGAAGTGAGTGAAGTGACCTTCAAAAATATTTTATGAATTTGGATTATATTGCTAAAAGTTAAGGGATATAAAAATTCTAATAAAATTTTATTAAAAACATAGAATTTTGACAAGCATACAAATGCCGTTAAATTTAAATAATAATAATTTTTTAATTTGATGCCAAATTGCCAAGAGAAGAAATCCAAAAAAAAATGAAAATTATTTTTCGATAATTAATTCTTTTTTATATTTTTTAAATATAAAATATGTCGCGCTTTTTATTGACATTGTTAAATTCATCAAAAAATAGTTGTAAATTATAATTTAATAATTTTTTTTTTCAATTTTAATGTCTTTTCCAAAAAATCAAAAACCTAAAAATGTAAAAATAAAAATATATTTAATTTTTTATAAAAATGAAAATAAAAAATATATTTGTAATTAAATCAGCCGGGTAAGTAAAAGGAGGAAAGGAACTCGTCCAAACGATGTCCGATCAGCAGCAGAGAAAAAGCACTACCTACCCAAAAATTGAAGAGCATTAGTAGCTAAACAGCGGCGTTAATCATCAGTGAGTCCCGCAAAGGCAAAAAACCGCTCGGCTCGTCCAATTAATCAAATCCAATCACACACACACAAATTAATTGCTGTGATTGCTAATCGGGCGGCTAATGGATGCGCCAAAGAACAAAACAAACGGCGCTTTTGCCCACCCGCCGAGCAGAAGCAAAAGCCAACCCAATCCATCAAAATCAGCCGGAAAAACCCGTTTTTTAGAGATGGAAATGCTTTTTTTTCGGTGGGTTCCCCAAATTGCCAAATTGGGCAAATGTCACATTCTCTGCGCCATGGAAGAAAAAAATGAATTCAAAATGAATGTCCCAAAAATTGTTTTGGCGAACTCTGTTTTTATGTGCGCTTTGGCGTTCTGCTCAGTGTGAAAACGGAAAACCGGAAAACTCATAAAGCAGGGGAAAGTGTTGTGGTGGAGAGGGAAAAAACGGAGAATGGAACTAATAATGGTTGGGTGGCATATTGGAATTAGTTAGCAAATTTAAGAAAATGAAATTAAAAATAATTAATTTTAATTGAAATTTATTTATTTTTATTAAAGGTTTTTTAATTTAAACTGGAAAATACGGATAATATTGAGATATTTCAAAAACGGAGGATGGAACTAATAATGGTGGTGGCATATTCGAATAGTTAGCAAATTTAAGAAAATGAAAATAAAAAATTAAAAATAATTAATTTTAATTGAAATTTATTTATTTATATATAATAAAGCTTTTTTAATTTAAACTTGAAAATAAGGATAATATTGAGAAATTTAAAAAAATGAAATTAAAAAAAAAAAAATTAATTTTTATTGAAATTTATTTATTTATATTTAATATTTTTTATTTAAAATGGAAAATGGAAAATAGGGATAATAAAGAGTATTTTATGTATGGGTGGAAAATGCGCATTTATAGAAAAAATGAATGTTTTGTTAGATTTGCATAATAATGAGGTGAAACAAACTGAAATGGATGAAAATTTTGTTGTGAAATTTTTATGGATCGGAAAATATAAAAAATTATTAATTTTAAATGAATTTGAATTGTTTTCGAATTATAAATTTATATTAATTTCGGCAAAAAAGTATAATTAAACCTGCCCGATTTTTCCTGAAAAAAAAAAAATTAATTCGAGAAGGTGTGGGGGAATTCCATTTAATCATCCATTTTAAATCAAAATACATATAGGGCAGGGAATTCAGACACAATCCCGGCAGGCCCCTGTCCCGTCCGGTCTCGAAATTTCATAAATCTAAATTTAAAAAAAAAAATAAAAATCCTTTAATTTCACGCCAATTTTTCATGCTATTTTTTCGAAGGGATTTATTTATCTGCAAAATTTCAACTCATTCTGACAACTACTTAATTAAATAAGAAAATCAGCTTTTTCAAACTTAATGAATTTTTGGTGCATAAAATTCGATTATTATAATAAATTTATTTAATAAAAAAAAAATTCCTTTATTCAATAATATGCAATTGAGAATTTTTAAATGGGTTTAAAAAATTTTCTTATTTTTTGACAAGCGATGTCCTTATTTTGTAAAATTTTCATTGGCACCTATGATTTAAGCAAAAACGAAGAAAACATTCGAAAAAAATAGGACAAAAATTATGCTGAGAATTTTTTTAAGAAATTGGAGTTAGCCAATTCATAAGTTTAAAATGGAAGAAACAGTTTAGTATATCTAAGCTTTTAGATGAACAATGAAAGAAAAAATGTGTAAAAAACGGCACAGACTTATTTGCCAACCTAATACAATTGCTAAAATGTTGAAAATGCGTAATTAGCTGTTTTAATTGGAAGAAAAATTTTGCAAAAAAATGTTTATATTTCTACTGGTCTGAAAGTCGTCATCCAAAACATTAAAATTGAAATTTTCTTTCATAATTAATCTAATTGCATGAAATTTGTCGTGATTTTGCATAGAATGTTATGACTTTCAATATTTCAATACATTCCAATCACAGGAAACGAACGATTTGCTAAGCTTCGTCATCATATTTTTAATAATATTTATACATTATAGAAATCTATCAATTTGGCATAATAATTATAAGGTAATATTTTTCGCGAAATTATTATTATTATTAAAATCAAAAAATAAAAATCATTTTCAATTTCAGAGATTTTGGAAATATTTCTAAGTCCTTTAGATTTAATTGCACAAAATGAAATTGTGCTTATTAATTTCTTTAATAATATTTTTGACGGTTAAAATAAATAAAATTGAATCAGAAAAGAAAAAATTGGAAAAAAAATTTGACGAAATATTTGGAGAAAAATGGGAAGAAAAAAGAAGAAATGAAGAACAGAAAAAAAGAGAAATAATTGGAAAATTTAATAAAATAAAAGAAAAAACAAAGCAAAAAGGAAGAAAATACGAAAGAAAAGAATGGAATAAAATTAATGTAAAAATAGCGAAAAAATTGGGAACAAATCGCAAATATATTTATGGATGGATCAAAGAAAAATTCGAAATTGTACAGAAATTCATTGAAATGTCAAACGAAAGAAACAATTTGGAATTAGCCGAAAAATAATAACAAAAAAAGAAAAAATTGAGAAAATGAAAATTTATTGGCAAATAAAAAACGAAAAGCCGAAAATGAGTGACCAAGAAATTGGAAAAATGTTTAAAATTCATCCAAATAGCATTTTAAGATGGAACAAACAATTTGGAGACGGAATAACGGAGGAATGAAAAACGGATGGTTTTTGACAAATTTTGCCTAGAAATACAAGTTTTTTTTTTTTCATTGTCTAAATAAACGAGAAACACTTTCCAAAATTTGGATCTTTGTATTTACATATTTATATATATTTATATATATATATTTCCCGGTTTTTCGGCAATCCTAAAGAATGGGGGTCCCTGATTTAATTTTTTTTTTATTTTGGGCGCTCAAAATCAGTTTCCAGGGGGGGGGGGGTTTCGAAGGTGCTGCTTACGAATCTGAACTCAGATTTGCACCAATTCCGAACTCGGGATTTGAAAATTTTTTTTTTAAAAAATACTCGTTATAACCGATCAATTTTTGGCGCAAATTGCATATTTTTATGCAATTAATAATCGAAGCATTGTTTTACATCAAAATAAATAGTTATTAAATGAATTAGAAGCTTTTACCCTAGAAAAATACATTCTTGGAAAAAAAATTCAACGTTAATGAAAAACGGATGATTCTAAGAAAATTAAAAAAAAAAATTTTTGACAAATTTTGCCTAAAAATACAAGGTTTTTTCATTGTCTAAATAATGGGAAAACACTTTCTTTTTTGTGATTGCGAACAAATTTGGATTTTTGTATTTACATATTTTAATATATGTATTTCCCGATTTTTCTATATATTTTAGAGTTAGTCGCATTTTTTCGTACAAATTTGCAATTTTTGAGGCTTTATAAAATTTCTTGTGAAAGATGCAAAAAAAAAACTTTTTTTTTTTGAAAATACACCACTAAAAAATCAAAAATTAAAATTTTATGGCATTAGTTCCTATGTCTGTGATTTTTTTTCCAAAGATATAACCATTTTAAAATTTATTTACATATTTTGGTATATATTTTTGGGTTTTTGTACATATTTCGGGAATTTTTTACATTTTTATGTGTATATTTTTCTTATTTACATATATTCCCAACTCTAATAAGCATACAAATTTTTAAAAAATGTACTTGTTTTTTTACAAGAGTAATCTAAATAAAAAAAAATTGTCATGAAAATCACATAAATCCCTAATTTTGAAATAGCCAATCATAGGAAATGAATGATTTGTAAAATTGCGTCATCAAATTTTTAATTAATTTTATAATAATATTAAGTAACTCTGTCATTTGCGCATAAAATCAGAAATTCGTTATATATTTTTTTTGTTGCTAAAATTATTATAATCCAAAAAAAAAAAATTCATTTTTTAATTTTATAAATTTTGAAAAGTGAGGAAAATGAAAATATTCTTAATGATTTCTTTAATTATATTTTTGATCATCTTAATTAGTATTAATTATGTTGGATCAGAAAATAAAAAATTGCAACAGAAATCATTTGACGAAATATTTGGAGAAAAATGGGAAGAAAAAAGAAACGAAGAACAGAAAAAAAGAGAAATAATTGGAAAATTTTATAAAATAAAAGAAAAAATTAAGCAAAAAGGAAGAAAATTCTCAGGAAAAGAACGGAGTAAAATTGAATTAAAAATAGCGAAAAAATTGGGAACAAATCGCCAAAATATTTATGGATGGATCAAAGAATTAAAATTATATAAATTCAAATCAATTAGTGAGGAAGAAAAATTTGAAATTATTCAGAAATTCATTGAAATGACAAATGAATATAAACAAAAAGGAAGAACATATTCGAATAAAGAATGGAATAAAAATTATGAAGAAATCAGTAAGAAAATTGGAGTTGGTTATTACATAATTAAAAAATGGAAGAAGCAATTTGGAATTCACTGTAAATTAACGGAGAAAGAAAAAACGGAAAAAATGAAAATTTATTGGCAAATTAAACGAGAAATGCCGAAAATGAGTGACAAGGAAATTGGAAAAATGTTGAAAATTCATCCAAATAGCATTTTAAGATGGAAGAAACAATTTGGGAAAGAAATAATGGAAGATTGAATAACGGATTTGATTCTAAGAAAAACATTTTTTAAACAAATTTTTCCTAAGAAATGAATGATGAAAATGTGATTATTAATTAATTTATTAATGGAAAATTTGAAAATTGATTATCATTATGTTTGGATTTTCTAAAATTAACAAAGAAATTTCGGTAATAAAAAGTCCATTTTCGCTTAATCGGTTGGATCGGATGTAACAGATTTACCTCCTTTTTTGTGAATTTTTGACTAATTATCAACATTGCTTTCTTGAAAGTAGCAAAATTTTTTGAATTTAAATTAGGGTTCGGCCCCGACCCCGAACCCCCGACGTTTTTTAGCCTATTTATCCCCAGACCCTTTAAGAAAAAAAATTAAAAATAAAATTATTAATTTAAAATTATTTATTAATATTTAATTTTTTATTAAAATGGAAATAATATAATATAATAACATTTTTATGTATGGGTGGAAAATGCGCATTTATAGAAAAAATGAATGTTTTGTTAGATTTGCATAATAATGAGGCGAAACAAACTGAAAAGGATGAAAATTTGGTTGTGAAATTTTTATGGGTTGGAAAATAAACAAAATTATTAATTTTAAATGAATTTAAATTGTTTTAGGGTTTGAAATTTAAAAATTTCTATAATTAATTAAAAAATAATGATTTTATCAATTTTCTTAAAATGTTTGCATGTTTATATAGTAATTTCAACTAGAGTTGGTCGGGACCGGGACTGGTACTGAAAAAAACGGGTACAACTGAGTACCCAGTCCTGGTTTTGACAAATTTTGACCGGGACCGGGAAATTCCCGGGTTTTTTCCCGGTTTTCCCAGCCAAAAAGTCTCGGGTTTTCAACCCGAAAAGTCCCAGTCCCGGTTTTTGTCAAAATTCCCGGTCCCGACCAACCCTAATTTCAACTCAAAATAAAATTTTCAAAATATTTGCCCCTTTTTTCTGATTGTACAATTAATTAATTGCTAACACACAGGGTTCATTCCCATTGGAAAAACTCGCTTTCCAAGGACGGGTATACTGATTTCCAAGGACATAACGGAAAATTTCATGAAACCCAAGGACGCGTAAAAATTTGTCATATGCAATGAAAACGATGATTTTTAGTTATTCTAATTAATGGTTTCTATTTTTCGCAAGCATGGATTTTTTAAAAATATTTCGAATGGGACCGTGCTGACATGCATTTAAATTGAAAAATTTTTTTTTTTTTAATTTTTCCTAGTCTGAAAATAAAATTTAGGTTTTTACATAATATTTACCTATTTTTCTACTGCTTTACATATTTTTCAACCCATTTTGGAATTAGTAGCATTTTTTCGTACATAGTGAGCATTTTTGAGAATTTACAGAAAATTCTTGTAAAAAATTCAAAAAAAAATTTTTTTTTTAAATATACCCCTAAAAATCGATTTTGTTTCTGTTCCAAAAAAAGAGATATCAAATTTTGAAATACTATAAAATGTGATTCTAAGCATATTTAGGCGATTTTTATGACATTAGTGCCTATTTCACTCTTTATCTATGATTTTTTTTCAAAGATATAACCATTTTAAAATTTTGTTTACATATTTTGGTATATATTTTTGGGTTTTTGTACATATTTCGGGAATTTTTTACATTTTTATGTGTATATTTTCTTATTTACATATATTCCCAACTCTAATAAGCATACAAATTTTTAAAAAATGTACTTGTTTTTTACAAGAGTAATCTAAATAAAAAAAAATTGTCATGAAAATCACATAAATCCCTAATTTTGAAATAGCCAATCATAGGAAATGAATGATTTGTAAAATTGCGTCATCAAATTGTTAATTAATTTTATAATAATATTAAGTAACTCTGTCATTTGCGCATAAAATCAGAAAATCGTTATATATTTTTTTTGTTGCTAAAATTATTATAATCAAAAAAAAAAATTCATTTTTTAATTTTATAAATTTTGAAAAGTGAGGAAAATGAAAATATTCTTAATGATTTCTTTACTTATATGTTTGATCATCATTATAATTAGTATTAATTATGTTGGATCAGAAAATAAAAAATTGCAACAGAAATCATTTGACGAAATATTTGGAGAAAAATGGGAAGAAAAAAGAAACGAAGAACAGAAAAAAAGAGAAATAATTGGAAAATTTTATAAAATAAAAGAAAAAATTAAGCAAAAAGGAAGAAAATACGAAAGAAAAGAATGGAATAAAATTGAAGGAAAAATAGCGAAAAAATTGGGCACAAATCGCCAAAATATTTATGAATGGATCAAAGAATTGGGATTAAATCAAAAGAATTGCTACAAAACAAAAAATGATGAAGAAAAACTCGAAATTGTACAGAAATGCATTGAAATGACAAATAAATACAAAGAAAAAGGAAGAAAATATTCAAGAAAAGAATGGCAACAAAATTATGCCGAAATTTGTAAGAAAATCGGAGTTAATTATGGCACAATTAAAAAATGGAAGAACCAATTTGGAATTCACTATAGATTAACGAAGGATGAAAAAATAGAGAAAATGAAAATTTATTGGCAAATAAAAAGAGAAATGCCGAAAATGAGTGACCAGGAAATTGGAAGAATTATTAACACTTCAAAACAGAACATTTACAATTGGAAGAAACAATTTGGAGATGAATGAAGATGAGCAATTTTGGCTATTAAATTTGAAATTGAATATTATTTATTATGTTTAAATTTTCCAAAAATTTTCGAAGAAATTTTGATTATAAAAAGCTTTTCTAATTAATCATGCGCTAAGCAATTTCAGGATGATTTGAATTTGAGTATGCTGACTATTTTGCACTAACATAAGTGACTTTTTTGTGTATTTCTTAGCTAAATCGGTTGAAAAAGTTTTATTATTAACTGTTTTGAAAATAGCAAAATTTTTTGAATTTAAATATTCGGATAGAGAAAAAAGTAGGGGCCAATTTGATTAAATTTTTGGAGAAAAATGCAAGTTCCCATATTTTTAGTTTTATCTAAAACGTTCTGATTTTAAATTTTTTGAAAAAAATTATCAAAGACTTTTTATTTTTCAAAGACCGATCAAAAAAAAAAAAATATTTGCAATGAAACGGAGATTAATTTATGGAAAATATATGGCTAATAAATCCCAAAAGATGCTCAGAAAATCATGTATGTATAACCGATAGGGTTCAATTAAAATAATAAACAATTTAAGGGGTCATTGGGTTAAAAATTTTTGGACAAAACCTTAAAATTGAAAAACCAATGCATTTAAAGAGTCAAGGAAAAATAATTAACACTTACAAATATATTAAAAAGCAATTTAAATTGCATTTGGCCTAATAAAACCATTGTTGTTGTTGTTTGAGCAATTTCTGTCCACAGCTCAACAGATTTTAAAGCATTTTGGTCTAAAAATGCTTATGAGGCTTACAGATTGGGCTGTGACCATACAAAAAGATCGAATTTCGCCACACACACACGCAACAAACACAGCTAAAGCTGGGCCAACCCTCGCCCCGGGGGAGGGGGGAGGCCAAGGCATGGGTCAGTTCAGTACCTCCAATTCAGTGCGGGGGCCAAGCTATTGAAAATATAATTTATTTAAACATTAGGGGGTTTTGGTCAAACTATTATTTTATATGTTAATTAAAAATATGATTTGGTTGAATTTTTTAAACGAAAGAAATTGTTATTGATTCCTAAATTTGGCTGGTACTGAATTGGCGGCACGGAACCGACTCAATTCTTCGCGAGATGGGTGGGGCGGGGGACGGACCGCTTGGCGAAATTCTCGGCCCAGTGAAAAGCCGGGCCGATTTGAGGACGACGATAAAGCATTTCGGGCGGCGAACTTGGGGAGAGACTGGTGGCTTGTCCCCACCAAAATCCAACTATCTTATCTCGAGAGTGGTGAGGGGATCTTGGGTCGAGAATCCCGAGAATTTCCAAGGCCCCGCGAGTGCGGCGAATGGGTCAAATTTGAGGTTGGGCGGTGGAAATGAGCAACGTCGCGGCACCGACACATAATAAATAATTGTTTTGGTGTGAAGATGGACAGCAGAGATGGGTGAATTTATGGGCCAGATGGTTGGCCAATGGGAAAAGCGGAGAAATTGGCCCAAATCACTTTTGCCAAAATGTGATGAATCAACGGGACTGAAATGGACTGATTGATTGCCAGCCATTTGGCAGAAAGGGACGGGAAAAAGCGAAAAAATTTGAAAATTTTGGAAGGAATTCGGTTAAAAATAACAAATAAATAAAATAGAATGTAAAAAATATATGAATTGAAAAAAACAATTTTAAACAATTTTATTTAAAAAGGAGATAAAAAATAAAAAAAAACCATTACAAGTCACAACACAATCAATATTATTAAATGAAAATCTACATTTGAAAAATTCTCGACCCTTCTCGAATCTTAAAATTCTCGACCCTTCTCGAATCTTAAAAATTCTCGGTTTTTTTTTTGGGGGTTTCTCGTTCTAGGCTTTAAAGCCTCGAGTTTTTTGGGGGTAAATTCTCGGTAACGGTTCTCGTGATATGAAAGTCTTTCGCTCTCGAGCAGCCCTCCCTGCTGTTTGCACGGCGCGGTTGCTCGGCCTACGCGTTCCGGGCAATTGATCATTTCTACGAATGGTCACCGCGGCAGGGGGTTGGGTGGGGGAAGGCACACCGTCCGTGCCAGGGGTGTTTGCCGATGCCCTCAGAAAATTTCGGCAAACCCGAAATCGGAATTTCGAACCCAAAAATGTCGGGCAATCGGAAATCGGCATGCCGACATATCCCTGCTGATCCCATAGCCACCCCCTTAAAATACGGTTTCCATTATCGCCTAACGGGTGTGGGTGGTCAAATGGGAGCACCAACAGCAGTCCCACAACCTTCACCGCCAGCAGCACGGGACACGACAGGACACGAACATGACATGACCTTGTGATCGGGAAGGGATTTCCCGCTGACGACGCGGGATAAAAGGGCAATGAATGGGCGCTGGCGGTGGTGGTGATTGGAAAATGGATTTTGGGAGGGGATAAGGTAAACAACACCCACCCATTAACTGTGTGATCGAGAGTGGTCAGAGGCTTTATATGACTCTACAGCGGGTCAGGAATTGTTGCAAAATTGGTGTCAGAGATTAATGGTAGAACACACAATGTTAGTAAATACAAAAATTTCGGGAAAACCGAGAATTTTGAAGAATTTATTAGAATTTAATGATAGGTATGTATTTAAACATACAAAAAATAGGGGGCGGGGGGGGGGTCCAATTCTCCGCACAATTTTTCCAAACAGGCGGCACATATATTTTACGGTCGGACCGAAAATTTCCAAAAAAAAAAATTCCGACAAGGCCTATAGGCACCGCCGGACGCCGGATTCCTCTTCCCTCAAAGTTTGTTGATTCATATATAATTAAATGCCAAGAAAGTTTTTTAGACTCAGAATTTTGCGCCGTGACATGGGACGGAAAAATCAAAAACTTCCGAACCCTTTGCCAGGATAGAGGGTCAACAAGATACAAGAGTTTGTAACAACCCTTACATGACGCGCTGATCAGTAGTGATCACTGATCACTTCCGACTGACCATAACTTATTGATTGATCAGTTCGTCGATGAAGTGAATGAAGGTCAGCCAACAACAATAAACTCCCACTTTTATGAATATGTGTTGTTGCACAGAATTGGAATTGGAAGCCAACTAAAATTGTCGTCCGTCTCCTTCCGCCGCTAATGACCCCACTAATGACAAGTGGTCAGTCACTCAAGCAACTAAATGGTGGTCGTCGTCATTTATCCCCTCGGGGTTAAAAGAGGCACAAAGATAAAAGAATAATGATGGACGGACGAATGATGAGTGACAAGTGTCCGCTGCCCCTCGGGGGTGGGAGAGGCGATTAGCGATTAGTGGTGTCCCGTGTCCCCCCCCCCCCCATTTGCTGGCCCAAATTTCAGCAACGACATTTGACCCTCGGGGGGGGGGGGGGGGCCAAAATGTGTAAAGTTAGGGGGGAGGTTGCTTGTGTTTATGTTGTTTTATGCTTTTGGACGGATTAAGAAGCGGGCAAAATTCTCGTCTTAAATTCCAAAAGCTTTGAGCAGCGGATATGCCGAGGGCCAAAGTTTAAAAACGGAGACAATGCTTTGCAAAGGTGGAAAAGCTTTAAATTTTAGAAATTTATTTATGAAGTTTTGACAAATTTTGGAGGATGAAGGAATTTTAATTTCAACTTCAAAATCACCAAAAAGAACAGTAAAAAATACGAATCTCTAAATTGGAAAAGAAAAAGTGATAATTTTACGTTTAAGTTAGGTTTTTGAAAAAAAAAAGTTATTCCAAGCAAAATTTAAATAAAAATTAGTCATAATAAATATAAAATATACGGCAAATTGAGAGTTTATAAATGCCAAAAATAAATTTTTTTGCATATTTATTTGGTCAAAATTATTGCTCTAATCAGTCATCAGCTGTTTAGATGATCGCACAGATAATCCAGCAGTGTTTACGGATAAAGAATTTTAACATTTTTTTGATTGTTTTGCCCATAAAGGACAGTTATAACAATTTATTGAAATTTTAATACTTTAAATAAATATCTTCGGTGATTTTTTAAAAAAAATATTTTCCCACCTGGGACTGGAAATTTGACGATGCTCATTACATCTGGCAGCGACAGGACCAGCACGGAATTGCGCTAAAACAAATTCAAAAATAATTATTTAAATAAAAAGATGCTTTTAAAAATATTTATTTTTTATTTTAATTATCCATTTTAAAACAAAAAATTAAAAAAAAAAGAACAAAAAATTCTTAAAATAAAATTCATTAACAAATCAATTTGAACCTTAATTTGGATATGATTACTCAAATTAAAGGAAATTTAAAAATAGAATTTATTTAGAAGAAAAAATGCTTTTCAAAATTTATATTTTTATTTTATTTACTTTAAATTAAACAATTAAAAACATATCTAATTATTTAGGCTAAAATAAATTCATTAACAATCAATTTCAATCTTTAATTTGGATATGATTACTCAAATGACAGGGAATCCAAGTAAATGTCAATTAAATTTTAAATATTTTTATTCAATAAATAATTAAATATTCTTTAATGACTCGATAGAATTGTCGCAATCCGTTCAGCAAATGTTGAAAGTGCCGTAGACGAACTGCTTGCGAAGGTTGGTGTTGTGTTGCGACAGTGCCACCACCGCCGCCGCCGTTCACTGACCCTCCGCCAGCCGAGGACACCCCGGAGCTCAGACTTTCGCTACGTTCCACCACATTTTTGGCCGATTGATTGTTGTGTTGGTGCAGTAACACAAGGCCAACCGTGTCATTGCTTGTCCTTAATAAAAATTTAAAAAAAAAATTAATTAAAAATTTAATAATAATTTTGCAAAAAAAAAAAAAAATTCAGAAATTTACACGAAAAACATTTATTTTCTTTGTTGCCAGCTCGAGAGTCAATATTGTTCAAGTCGAGAACTAACTAACAACAAGAAGGATTAATTAGAAACTCAAAAATTAAAGAAAATTTACCCTTAATTTTTGATAAAAAATTTCGCAAAATAAAAATTTTTAGTTTTCTTTTGGATCGCCGCCGTCCTGGCAAATATTTTACCAAATTTGACAAAAAAAGAAAACTCAAAACTTGTGCCATTGCTTTGCTTGATCGTCAGTCACTGATTAGCCTTTAATTTTCCTAATACTTGAAAAAACCAAAAATTCATTTTTCCCATTTCATCCCCAAAAGGCAAATTTAAATTTAATATTTTTCCAAAAATAATCAAATGAATAATTGGCAATAAATTTCCTCAATTTAATGACTAATTAAAAATTATTTGGTTTTCCTTAAGTGACCAAGGGCTTTACTAAAAAGCATTCATTGATCGCTGGGAAAAGCTTACATATAGCACAGGACGAGGTTCAGCGCCACGCCGTCACAAAGTTCGGCATAGCGAAGCTGAAGACTCGGCACAATTGGCCATTGGCTTGGGTCGAGGATTGGCCACGGGTCAGCAGCCGATGTGCCACAAACACAATCCCTGCAAAATTGATGAATTTTAAAATGCCAAATGTAATCTGTATAGGAAAGTGCCAATTTTTGATGCGTTTTTTTGCCAAAAAGCAATAAAAAAAACTCTCAAAAATTTTTTTTTGACATTTTGAAATTTTAAAATGGAAGAAAATAAAATAATTAAAATAAAATGCCAAATTAAACGAAACATTTCAAAGAAAAAAAAAACTTACTTAACCCATTCGCCCAAGGCACAGCTCCAAAATTGTCCCTCATCCATTCAATTTTGAAGGCACAACAGGCAGAAAGAGATTAATTGCAATTAATTAGCTTTAATGGATATTTATTGAGTTTCTGAATTAAAAATGATTAAAAATTGGTTGAAAAAAACAATTAATACAATTCAAATATATAACTTATTAAATTAAGTATAAATCGAAAAATGACTATTTGTTACAATAATAAACAATGAGAAAAATATAATTGAATTAATCCATAAAAATATATCCAGCAAAGTTTCGTCGGGAATTTAAGTAGTTAACTAAGTTAATTATCGCAACCAATGGAATTAAACGATGCCTAATTACCGGCTAATTAGTGAATGTTGCTGTTCTATTTTTTTTTTTTTTGAATGTGCATTTGTGCATTGGACCGTCCAACACATATTCACACATATTGTTGTGTGTTTGTTTGCACATCCATCGGCGGACGAGGCGAGAAATTTGGGGCTCAAATTTGGATGAAACATTTTCCCGTCCGCGCGGCTAATGGATCAAAGCGGAAAAGGGACACGGGAGCACGGGAAAAGTCAGTCCCGTCCGAAAAAAAGTATGGGACAAGTCAGTCCCGTCCAGCAAAAAGTAACTTTTTGCGGGATTCAGTCGTATAGAAATTACAAGTCTTGGTAGAGAAATTTAAAACGTAATTTAATTGTTAAGTTTAGGATTTCAAATAGTACCCGCAAATTCATACCACCAGTGGGGCACCGACAATTGGGGTTTTTAATTTTGGAACCGACATTTGTGGACAAAACGATATTTGGGGACCCGACAGTGAGGGGTTGTGGACAAAACGACATTTGGGGACAAAACGATATTTGGGGACCCGAAATTTGGGGATTTGTTACTTTAGTCGTAGAGAAATTACAAGTCTTGGTAGAGAAATTTGAAAAACAGTTTAATTTTTAAGTTTTGGATTTCAAATAGTACCCGCAAATTCATACCACCAGTGGGGCACCGACAATTGGGGTTTTTAATTTTGGAACCGACATTTGTGGACAAAACGATATTTGGGGACCCGACAGTGAGGGGTTGTGGACAAAACGACATTTGGGGACAAAACGATATTTGGGGACCCGAAATTTGGGGATTTGTTACTTTAGTCGTAGAGAAATTACAAGTCTTGGTAGAGAAATTTGAAAAACAGTTTAATTTTTAAGTTTTGGATTTCAAATAGTACCCGCAAATTCATACCACCAGTGGGGCACCGACATTTGGGGTTTTGTTACTTTGTGACCCGACATTTGGAGACTCGTTCCATTTTCAAAAATTATTAGAATATTTTATGAATATGAATTTTTAATTATTTCAGCTCCCATGCTACTCTTGTGTGATAAAGGGTCCTGAAATTAGCCCAAAAAAGTTCTGTTTTCCATAAAATGTATTGATTTTGAAATAGTCAATAAACAGGCGAAAATTTTCCTTATTAACGTCATCAAATTTATATATTGTAGTAATCATTTTTTAATATATTCAATATTAATAATTCTGCCAAATTGAGTTGAAAAAAATTCGTAATATTTTTGCTTAGATTATAATAATTCAAAAATAAAATCATTTTTAATTGCATTGAAAATATTATTTTTAAATCCTTTTAAACTGTCATTACAGAAAATGAAAGTATTCCTAATGATTTCTTTATTTATGTTTTTGATCACCATTATTATTAATATTAATAATGTTGGATCGGAAAAGAAAAAATTGGAACAAAAATCATTTAAAGAAATATTTGGAGAAAATTTGGAAGAAAAGAAGAAGAAAATTTGGAAGAAAACAGAATGAACGAAGAACAGAAAAAAAGAGAAATAATTGGAAAATTTAATAAAATAAAAGAAAAAACAAAGCAAAAAGGAAGAAAATACGACAGAAAAGAATGGAATAAAATTGATGGAAAAATAGCGAAAAAATTGGGAACAAATCAGAAATATATTTATGGATGGATCAAAGAATTGGGATTAAATCAAAAGAATAGTTATGAATCAAAAAATGATGAAGAAAAACTCGAAATTGTACAGAAATTCATTGAAATGACAAATAAATACAAAGAAAAAGGAAGAAAATATTCGAATAAAGAATGGAATAAAAATTATGCCGAAATTTGTAAAAAAAATCGGAGTTAGCCTTTCCATAATTAAAAAATGGAAGAAACAATTTGGAATTAGCCAAAAAATAACGGAGGAAGAAAAAATTGAAAAAATCAAAATTTATTGGCAAATAAAAAAAGAAATGCCGAAAATGAGTGACACGGAAATTGGAAAAATGTTTAAAATTCATCGACAGACCATTGGCATTTGGAAGAAACAATTTGTGGAAGAAATGTTTTTGAGAACAGCAGAAGAAAATGAGTGATTTGTAGTGAGCTTTAACTTGAAAAATTAAGTGTTTTGTATTTTATATGCTAAATTATATTTTGAATTTTTCCTAAATTCGAAAAATAAAAATTGTTAATTTTGCACACAGATGGATTAAGGCAAGTCACCGGACAAACAGTATTTCCCAACCTCACCAAATTCTTAGCATCAGAATCCCGAAAATGATTGAATTTGGGCATCGGCTCTTTCTATAATTTGTCTTAGAAAATTATTTTATTTTTTGACAAACTATCCCTATTTCTTGAAAATAGTTGGACAAACTTGTTCACAAAAATTGAATTAATTTTTAAAAATCGACGCATTCAAAAATTTTAAACGACTCATAAAATTAAGTCAAAAAATTTTCTTTAAAAATTGTTTACTAATAATTGAACAGAAAAAGTGACATTTTTTCAAATATGGTCACCCATGTTGCACAACAAAAAAAAAATGGCGAGTTTCCGGCAACTGCCAGCCGAGCACTCAATCGTGGCATTAGCCTCGAGCACTCAATCGGCTGTCACCAATTTTTGTGTTGTGCGTGGCATTAGCCTCGAAAGACTCAATCGGCTGTCACCAATTTTTGTCTTATGCATGGCAGTAACCTCGAGAGACTCAATCGGCTGTCACCAATTTTTGTCTTGTTTATGGCATAAGCTTCGGCTGTCACCAATTTTTGTGGCGTTGTGCATGGCATTTTCATCGCCCGGGGGGGCGGCTTTAATTGGATTACCCGCACCAAAATTGACAAAATGTACAGAAGCACAGAGCGGCGGGCGGGTGGACACAATGCATAAAATAATGTGTGAATGACGTGAGATTTTTGGGTTGGAAAAATTCTTTTTTTTTCGCGGGAGGATTTTTTGTTGCAGCAAATAATGCGGCGGCGGCGACGGTGGTGAGAAATGTTGGATTGGAAATGTGTTGGTTGATTAATGTGGGATGATGGGCGACAGAAAAGGAAATACGAAAATTTGACATTTTGGGGAAATTTTGGGGAGAATTTAAATTGAAATGAAATTTTTTGAAAATTATTTATTAATTTATTTTATTTTTTGTTTAATGAATAGGGATGCGATTTTTAGGTTTTTCCTATTTTTTTCCTGAGCTCCCCGTGGCCTGAAACGTCACGAAAAATATGTTTTTTTGGGCTGTTGTTAAGCTACTTTTCGAGTTATTAGTGCCTATTTTATAGGTTTTTATTTTTAGAGCCTAAAAGCCTAAAAAAAATTTTTGAAAAAACCTATTTTCACCTATTTTGGCGTTTTGCCCAAAATTGTTAACAAAAATGCAATAAAACGAAAAATACACCCCTAAGAATCGACCTAAATTTTTTTTCAAAAATACACCTCTAAGAAATGAAAAATTTTTCTAAAATTCATCTCCAAAATTTATTGATTTATTTTATTAACAAGAATTTTTGATTTAAAATTATTTATCTCAATACTGATTAGGCCTAATTTTTTTACTTTTTTGAATACATATCGAATAAAATTTAATTTATTTTAATAAATGAATAGAAATAAATGAAATTACGACTTTTTGTTTATTTTTTGAAAATAAATAAGCAATAGTAAAGGAAAGTGCAAAGCTTTTTAATAATTAAAAATATTATTTTAAATTAAATTTTCTATGCAAAAACACACACAAAAACTCAAAGAAATTTTATGCAATTGTATAATTTTTGTAAATATTTGATTCGAAGTTTCGGTTGGAAAATGAAGACAAATTTTGATGGAAACCGAGTGGAAATTCCATGAATTTTTTGTAACAAAAATGGAATTGTTGTGACACAAAAAAAAATACTGAGAAATTTTTTGAGAGGTGACAACAATGGGGCGGCAGGGACAAAGGCAAATTGAACAAAAATTAATGGGATTGGGGGGGGGGGGGGAGGTGAGACGAAATTGGGAAGTGGAGAATTTAATGGAAAAGACAATGATGATGAATTTTGAAAAATATAATGAAACAAATTAATTATCCTATTTAATAAAGGCGCAAATAATTTTTAAAGAGTAATTATCTATATAAAAAAACGAAAATTTGACTCACAAATCCCTCAAAATTTTCGTCATAACCTAATTCCTTGTAACGAGGTCAAGAAAATTAGGGATTAAACAATTTAAGAAAAATTGGAGAAAAAATTTAGTGAGATGAATGGAAAATTTGTAATTACAGTTCATTAAAAAATTAACATTAAGAGGCCAAAGAATTTTTGCAACCAAAAATTTTAAATTTTTAAATTATTCCATTGCAATTAATTAAAAATACAGATTTTAAAATTTCCGGAATTAAAATGTAAATTTCCCTCATACAGAAAATTCAAAATTTTTATAAAATAATTAAATTTAAATTTTAAATTAATAAAAAAAACTAGTGGAATTTTCTGAAGATTTGTAAAGTAATTTATCGAAAACTAATGACTATTTACTGGCCGCCCACCTGCTGCTGCTGAACCCAGAGAAAATTCCAAGAATTTTTTGCAACTAATGAAAATTGCTGTGACGCCAAAAAAAAAAAGGGAAAATTTATTTGAGAGTGACACACACACACAACAATTGGGGGGCAACAAATATTAATAGAATTGGGCGGGGAAAGGTGAGACGAAAATTGGGCAATTGGACGACGGAAAGTCACGGCTTTTCCTTTTTACGGAAGAAGAAGCCTCAGGGAAAATGATTGGGAACAAATTGGGGACGGAGGTTTTTGGCCAAAAAATTCGAATGTTTAAAAAAATGGTGATGGTGATAATTGGACAATTCGATTAGCACACGGAATGCCAAGAGATTGGAAAAATAAACAAATTAATTTGAGACACACGAACATCCGCCGGGGGCAAGGAATTTTGGGGTCGGGGAAAGGCGGAAAAAAAAGAGTCGGGGTTTGGAGTGGAATTCAGGAATGCTAATTGTACGAATTATAAATATAATTAATTTTTGTTAAATTTTAATTAAATATAATTAAAAAAGAAAATGGAATTATGGAAAGAACAATAAAAAAATGAAAATTTACAAAATTAAAATGAAAAAAAAAATGGAAAAATTAACAAAAGTTGAAAATGATAAAATTACAAAAATAAATCTTTAAAGAAATAACTTTGACAAATAAATAAATAAAAAACATTGCTCCTGTTGTAAATTCAATTAACAATAAATATGTTAAATTAAAAAAGAGTCAATTACTATTTAATATTATTAAAAGTATAAAAGAAAACAACACTCACTAAAAAATATAATTATTTGTTGAAATCTTAATTAAAAATATTTAAAAAAGAAAATTGATTTAAGGAATGAGAACAACAAAAAGATGAAAATTTATAAAATAAAATGAAATAAAAATAAATGATTAAAAACAACCAAAGTTGAAAATGATAAAATCATAAAAATGAATTTTTAAAGAAATAATTTTGACAAAAACTGAAAAAAATATTGCTCTGCTTGTGAAAAATTATGTCTTATTAACAATAAATTTTAAATAATTTTTAAAAATTAAAAAATGGTCAAATTACTATTTGATATTATTAAAATTATAAAAAGAAAACAAAATCCTCACGAAAATATTTGCTGTTTTGTTTTATTTCGCTTGAGTGTTTTGAAGGATGTGCAAAATTTGGCCACTTTTTCGTATTTTTAGTGGGGAAGAAAGAAGACACAATGAATGTTATATTATGTGTGGCTGAATTGGGGGTGGGCAAAGATCACCACCAAAACACCATTTAATGGATGCTAATGGATGAATTTGGGGAGGAAAGAACTGAAATTGGCCAAAATTTGGGCCAAATTCTGGAGGAAGCGGCTTAATTGCTTCTTCCCAAATGAGCATTTTGGGATTTAAAATAGAAAATATTTTTACAATTAATTAAGAGCAATGAAAATATAATTTAAAAATTTTAAATATAAAAATATTTTTTAAAATTATTTTATCATTTAATCTTTAAGAATTTAACTTAATAAAGCGTTTCATTAAATATTATCAAATATTCTAATTTATGTTTACAACTAAATTATACTACAAATAAAACTTCGGTTTTAATTGAAAATATATATTTTTAATCATTTTTTCATTTAATATTTTTTACTAAAATTTCTATTCGCTTTTGCAATTTTAAATAGCCGTTTTCTCCAAAGAAAAAATGGTCATTAGCAATCAAAAAAAAAAATTGCTGCTTTCTTTTCACACCAATCAAGTGGGGCTCCTAACTTCACTCGAAAGTGGTGTAAAAAATGATTGAATGAACATCGGTGGCGACGGCCCATTCTTCTGCCAGCTGCTTAAAAAAGCGGCTGGCAGATCACACAAAAGGTCCACCAGCAGGACGGTGATCAAAGCCACCACCAGGTGCTTCAGATCTGATCAGCCAATCGCCACAAGCAGAAGCTTGAGGAGAAGCCCAAGTATTGCCAGCCGCTTCATCTGACGGCACGAGCAGAAGCAGAAAAAGGAGCCCGCGTGCAGTGTTAGTGCCAGCCGCTTCGAATCTCCGAGCTGATTTTAATTGAGACGATTGCCCTCATTAGTGGCAGTCATCGTGGATTGTAATGGAGGACAAATGCCCGGTGTTAGTGCCAGTCGCTTGAAATCTCCAAACTGATTTTAATTGAGACGAGTGCCCGCATTAGTGGCAGTCATCGTGGATTTAAATGGAGGGCAAATGCCCGATGTTAGTGCCAGCCGCTTCATCTCTCTCTCGGGCTTATTTGAATGGACGACAAAGGATGATGCTGAATGATTATGATGAATGTGTGAAGATGGGCTGCAGAAGTGGGCGCAAGCAGCAAAAGCCATTCAATTCATTCATTCAGTGTGATTCAATTCAATTAAGCATTACGGAACCATGCGCCAATCACACAATACAATAACAAAAAAAAAGGCTGACCATCAGTCGACAGAACTGATCAGAAAGCGAAAATACAAAATGATCAACACGGGACAGTCGGCCGGACAACAAGCAGCTGGTTGATCAGTGGGAATGGGAAAAAGCGAATTTTCGGGGATTTGGTGGGGGGGGGGGATAATCTCGTAAATGCGCAAATGATGGGTGAAATGTGGTGGACAAAATCAGTTCTGGCAACAAACAACACAAAAGAAGGAGGTGGTAATTGAGTGACGTCAACAGTTTGGGAGGGAATAAAAAATGGGATAAAAATTAATTTAAAAAAAATAATAAAAAATATAAACAAAAAAAAAAAATATTATTAAAATTGTATTTTAAAAAATAAATATATAAAATTGCAAAGATTATATTTTGTTAACCTTTTGTAACAAATTAAAAAAGAATTTTCCACAAAAATAAAAATTCTGGAAAAAGAATGAATTTAAATTAGAATTTGACATTGGCACCAATTTTTGAAAAATGGCCAATTTCAATTCGGATTACATCTCACAATCAGATATGATGTGTGATGTGAAAGTTTATCAGTCTGAAGCCTTACTCTCGACTTACTTAAAACCCGTAGGCTTAATTCATTGAAGCGAGACTGTCTGTTTGGGTTCAATAAACGATTTATCAAACCGATGAACCTAATTATGACACGTCATATCCGACATATAACCCGAATTGAAGAAGGCCCAGGATTGTTTCAGACAGGACCCGACTCTGACCCGGGTTCTAATTAACACAATTAGATAATAATTAACAAAGTAATAATTTTTTTTTATTAATCATTATAATGCCATGTCATCCCATCCAACAATAATAAAAATATATATATACAAATCCATGACAGACGATACGCCAAGCTTTTGATGGGTCCGTTTGGGTTCAATAAACGATTTATCAAATCGAGGAACCTAAATATGGCACGTTATATCTGAGATATAACCCGAATTAAATGAAGTAGGAGGCCCCGGACTATTTCAGACAGGACCCGACCCTGACCCGGGTTCTAATTTATACAATTAGATAATAATTAACAAAGTAATCATTTTTAATTTACAATAAAAAAATATATATACAAATCCATGACAGACGACGGTACGCCAAGCTTTGGATGGGCCCGCTGGGGTTATTTATTTTATTATGCTCGTGGCCCATGGAATAATGGGCCAGCAGCAGTCAGTTATTGTTTTGTGGGGCACAACAATAGTGGCGCAAAAGTAAACAAACAGTGACGAAAAATAACGGATGAATGAATAGCGGTGGTGTTGGGGCCGGTTACGGCGGATAAATGGCCAAGATTTGGGGGGGGGGAGAGGGATAATTGTGGGATGGGTAGGGGAGGAGGGATTAAGGCCAAAAGATCGCGTGGATTTGGGAGACATTGTGGGAAAAGCACAAATAAAAAATAAAAATTACATTATAATAAGAGGAAAAAACTGAGAAAAAAGGTAGGCAGGGGATGGCAAATTTTAAAGGAAATTTTTGAAAATTTACATAAATTTTTCTTGGTGAGGGGGCGGGGGACGAATCGGCGCGTTGCAGAAAAAAGTCTATCGAAAAATTGTTGGAATAACTCTCTTTTAACAAATAAATCTCTCAAATTAAAAAAAAAATTATGCCAAGGAACTGTACATAATTATTGAACATTTTTGGACAAAGATTTTTTGAAAATAATATTTTTTTTGTTTCTAAAAATTAAGCAGACTAAAATTTGGATGTTCTGCGATATCGAATTAGAGCAATGGATTTATACATGAAAAAAATGACAACAAATACATATATTTGTGCTAAAAACCCTTAAAATTTGTGCAAAAATTTTTATTTGCTAAATAATAAATCATAACTTTTGCTTAAACTTAATCAAATTAATAATCATCTTGCTATTGGAAGGTAAGCTCTACGTATCCTCTAATATATTATATAATTTTTAAAAAATCTAGCAAAAATTTATAAAAAGTTGGAACCAAAAAAAAAAAGTTCGAAAAATTTAGACAAAACAATTTTGAGCCTAACTTTGTTGAAATTCAATTTTGAAATTTAACTGAATAATAGAGAAATCTTTGGACTATCTTTACATATCACCGTTCTGTGTGAATTAATTGATGTTTGAACAATTTTTCATGTTACATTTTTGGGATGACCATAAAAATATCTGACACATTAATTTGTTTCATAACTTTTTTCAGAAATCATATAATTAGATAGCCCAAAACATTTCTCTATTATTCAGTTAAATTTCAAAAATTTTAATTTAATTTCAAAAAAGTTAGGCTCAAAATTGTTTTGTCTAAATTTTTCGAACTTTTTTTTTTTTGGTTCCAACTTTTTATAAATTTTTGCTAGATTTGTTAAAAATATTTTATATATTAGAGGATACGTAGAGCTTACCTTCCAATAGCAAGATGATTATTAATTTGATTACGATTAAGCTAAGTTATGATTTATTATTTAGCAAATAAAATGAAATAATAATTATTTTTTATTTTTAAATTACTAAAAATTGATACTTTTGTCACTTCTGCTCACCACGTTTCAAAAATAAGCAATTTTGGTTCTGTGCTAAACAGATTGGTAAGGTGAAGAATAGAAGCTTTAACTTATACAAACTTTAAGCTGATCAAATTTAGCCTTAGATTTGATCATTCCTTGTAAAAAATTGTTTGTAATTACATTTCAGCCCTTGTGACAAAAATTTTCTGCTTTTTAAAAAGCCAACCAGGAAATTGACAAAAAATTATTATTATTTTTTCTTCATCATCATACATTAATCTCTTTTAATATATGTAATATATTGTAACGTTAATAAATTATGTCATATTATTTGAAAAATCGTAATATTTTAAAAGAATGCATTTGAAATTGTGCCTATTATTCTGTTTAATTTTATTTTTGATCACCCTAACTGATCAGATCGGATCTGAAAATAAAAAATTGCAACAGAAATCATTTAAAGAAATATTTGGAGAAAAATGGGAAGAAAAAAGAAACGAAGAACAGAAAAAAAGAGAAATAATTGGAAAATTTAATAAAATAAAAGAAAAAATAAAGCAAAAAGGAAGAAAATACGAAAGAAAAGAAAGGAGTAAAATTGAAAGAAAAATAGTGAAAAAATTGGGAACAAATCGTACATATATTCAAAATGGATCAAAGAATTGGGATTAAACCAAAAGAATTGTTACAAATCAAAAACTGACGAAGAAAAATTCGAAATTGTACAGAAATTCATTAAAATGACAAATGAATTTAAGCAAAAAGGAAGAACATATTCGAAAAAAGAATGGAACAAAAATTATGAAGAAATTAGCAAGAAAATCGGAGTTAGCCATTCAGTAATTAAAATATGGAAGAAGCAATTTGGAATGACTAAATTTATAATGGAAAAAGAAAAAATAGAAAAAATGAAAATTTATTGGCAAATAAAAAGAGAAAAGCCGAAAATGAGTGACAAGGAAATAGCAAAAATGATGAAAATTAGTGTAAAGAGCATTTTCAATTGGAAGAAACAATTTGGAGACGGACTAACGGAAGATTGAAAATGGATAATAAATAAGAAAAAATTTTTAATAAATTTTGCCAAAAAAAAATTTTTATTGGATTGAAAAAAAATACAAAAGAATTTTTATTATTTATTTTTTTCATCATTTTCTGCTGCTGATGAGTGACATTTGTTTGATTTTTTGTCTTTGTTTTATTGTCGTTTCGTAAATTCCGCTAATTTGAGGTTTTTTCTCTCTTTTTTTGAAATAAATATTGAGTTTCAAGGAATATTAAGCCAAGAAATTAGCCAAAATTGAGTGATGCAAATAATGCTTAATTATTTTGATGATTTTATTTTTTCCATTTTCCAAAACTCGCCGATGTTTATTAAAAAAGGCCAGAGGGAAATTTTATTGAAAATTTGGTGAATTTTTAAAATACAAATTGATTGGGCTTACATATATTATTATGTTAATGCATGCAAATAAATTTTTGGATTTGTTTATAAAAAATAATGCAACGAAAAAAAGTTTATTTCATTTTAATGATATTTTAATTAACAAAAATAAAACGGAATAAATAAAAAAAGCAACAGAAATTTTTTTTGATGAAAAAGTTGTACAAAAATTGATTTGGATTTTTAATCATATTAAATTGTGCATAATTAATATTTACAATTTTTAAAAATGATTTTAAAATAAGGGGTCGAAATTGATCAAATTTTAACAAAAATGAAGAAAAGAAAATAGTTGGATGAGTGAATCAAATTTCTTGGCAAGGACATCGGAGTTTTTTTTTCCGCTGGCGGAAGAATGAAGGACAAACTACGAATTATTCAATTTGTTGAGAATGGAATGAATATTTGATGGAGAAAATGGTCAAAAATAAATAAAGTAAAAGAATTTTAAAAATATTTAATATTTTATAAAATTAAATGAAATGAAAAAAAGAATAATCAATTTTTAAAAAAATAAATTAATAAAATATAATTAATTTAAAGCAAATGAACGATTCGAATTTTTTAAAAATAAAATTAAATTAAAAAGGCCGGATATTTATTTATGTGTTTAAAATCAACGCAAAATAAGTACCTAAAAATGCTAAAAAAATATAGAATAAGTGTTTACCTCTTGAAAAGCCCAAAAATAAAGTAGATCAAATAGGAAAATTTTGGTAAAGTCATCGAAAGTTTAATTAATTATTCAATAAAAATGGGGAAAAAATGCGAAATAGACCAGTATTTAGATGATATAAACAACACCAGTATAAAATTAAGCAGAGCTTAAAAACACAAAAATTAAAAAAAAATCATAAAATTTCCAATAAAATAATAGTTTAATTTTTATATAAATTTAAAATGAATTAAAATTAATTTAATAAATATACTTTAAAAAATAGTCTGATTTTAACAAAAACTTTAAAAAAAAAATTAAAATCGGCTAAAATGGTCAAGAAAACAAATATGAACAATTAGCAAAACCATCCATTTTTTGTACTGTCCACCCGCGATTTATTGATTCAAAAACGGCATATTATTTGTGGGGTGGTGCCGGTTTGCCTCCGCCCCGCTGCTGGTGGTGTGCCACTTCATCCAATTCATTGCCATAACGATACGCGTTGTTGGCACACACACTTTTGGGCCATCGGGGGAGAAGGCCAATTGGGGGGGGGGCGCGAGGGTGGGATTGGTTTGGTTTAATGGACAAGGATTAGCTGAGATCCGGCAGAATATTCAAGGATTTGTATGATTATTTTGGACTTTAATTTGCATTTAGTAAAATATTAGTGAGACCAAGAAATGACCACGAGAAGCAAAGAATGAGAAGGAAATTCTCGACTCGGGAACCGAATCCGAGAAATGAGCGCGAGAAGCGAGACAGAAAAGTGCAAAAGAACGAGAGATTTTTTGATTATTGGTCGAGAAATAGAGCGAGAAACGAAGATGAAAGGCAAAAAAAAAAAGAAAAAATTTTTTTAATGTTCTATAAATGAGACTGGGACCATTACACGAGAATTTTCTCGACTCGTGAATTATGACTCTCGCACATCCATGGGAATTAACTATGGAAAAAAATAGAAATAAAAAGGATGCACTCAAATGTTTAGTTTGCATTTCTAAAAAAAACAAACAACCAAAATGCCATTAAAATGATTGAATTTGAATTTTTCAAATTTTCCCATGCCGAGGCCCTCGCCGCGGGGCCGTCCCATTCTCTCGCGCGTCTCTTTTTGACCGCCGCGCGACAGAGAACGGCGTTGGAGAGGAGGGGTTGTGAATGGATGGGATTTTCCCCAAAGGTATGGGTTGGGGCTGGGCTCTGCTGTTGGTTGGCTTGGTTGGACTGTGATAGGCTATGGGTTGAGCACACGGCTCAATGAATTGGCGGGAGGAAAATTGGGGGGGAGGGGCAACGCCCGGGGGGTAATAATGGGCATCGACGACGGCAGAACGAACCCCGTGCAAACCGCGCCCCGCCTTTTTGGGCCGACGACGACAACCCCCCCTTTTTATAATGGAAATGGACGCTGCAGAAAAAGGAAATTGGGGGGGGGGGGCAGGGAACATTTAAAACTGAAAAAAAATAAATCGATTAAAAGGTTAATTACATTTAATTAGGTATTTATATTTGATCATACCGGCGGAAGGGAGAGCTAAAAAAGTGGCATGAATTCAACTTTACTGGTCAGACCAACAATAATACAAAGAAAATGAAGTTCAGTACTGTTTAAAAGTCAACTAATTAAAATTGAAAAATCAAATTCATTAATTTGTGAAATTTAAATTATCAATATAAAAAAGCATATTTATTTACTCCTAAAATTTTTCAGAATCTTCGAAAAAAAAAACATATTGATTCACCCATTTTACAAAACTTTAAAAATTAATATTTTTTTTAGATTGTATTTAAAAAAATGAAAAGCAAAAAATGCAAACATTTTTGTTGCAGCGGCCTCAAAAATTGCGCAGTTTCATAAAGCATCAAAAGATCTTTCTTCGCCCTCTAAATTAGCCCATTTTGACCGGCGCGAGGGGAGAGAATATTTGCATAAAAATATTTGCATTTTCGGTCGGCCAAAAAGCGATGGGAAAATGTACAAAATGTTTGTGGCAAAGGTCAACAAAACGGTGGCCGTCCGGCCCCACAGTTTTCTCCATTTCACCACACAAATCCATCGGCGGACGGATCAATTTGGGCACAGCAAAATGCGCACCGTTTATTGAGTCCCCGGGACTGAATTGCGCGGCGAATGGACGGCTGAGAAATGTTTCGTTTTTTCTTTCGATAAGAGGCGGGGGGGGGGGGGTAAGCGGGGACGGGACCCACGCGTTTCGGCGCTCGTGTGTCGGCGCCAGCTCGTTTTTCCACGTTAGCTTTTTTCTTTGATATCTAAATCCAACAATCTTGGTATCATTAGAGAGCTCTTGACATGCTCTATTAGCCTGACAAAAAGCAAAAAGATTTTCAAGACTGGAAAAAAATTTTATTAAGAAAAAAACTTAAAAATTTCGACTTTTAGCAATTTTCATGTATAACTTTATTAATAATTGTCTAATCGCGAATAGCTTACAAATTAGAAAAAGCTTCTAAATACCTTAAGCTTTCGAATGATACCAATAATGTTGGATTTAGTTGACAAAGAAAAAAGCTGTAGCCAAAAACATGCTGGCGCCGAAACGCAAGCGCCGAAACGCAGTGGCCCCGCGGGGACGGTCCCAGGGGGGGGGGGGGGTATGCTAGGTACGTATCCCCCCCTTCCCCAAGGCTCCTCCGCATCCGAAATTTTTAAGGAAAAAATAGTATTTTTGCAGAAATTTTAAATTTTCCTTCCTGGTACCCCCCCCCCCCCCCTCAGACCTAGCGCTAGCCTCACCCAAGCTTATTAATTTTCAAGGTCTGAAAAAAATACTAAAGCGAGAGTTGTCTCAAAAATTAATTTCTCAAGAATTGAAGAAAAGCAAAAAGTTTGAAAACTAAAACAAAAACGGGGCCCGTGAATGGTGAAAGAAATGCTTGGATTTTTTTTTTCAGATTTATGCCATTTGAAAAGCCGAATAATTATGATGAATCATATGCAAAAACAAAATTTAACAAAAAAGATAATAATTCCAATTTTTTTCTATTAAAATAATCACTCTAATTGTTCTTATGAAAACCAATCTTTTTTTATCTTTCTCAGCATTAATTACACATCTCCAAATTGTTTTTTCCAATTAAAAATGCTCTTTACACTAATTTTCAACATTTTTCCAATTTCCATGTCACTCATTTTCGGCATTTCTTTTTTTATTTGCCAATAAATTTTCATTTTCTCCATTTTTTCTTCCTCCGTTAATTTACAATGAATTCCAAATTGCTTCTTCAATTTTTTAATTATGAAATGGCTAATGCCGATTTTCTTACTGATTTCTTTATAATTTTTGTTCCATTCTTTACTCGAATATTTTCTTCCTTTTTGCTTAAATTCATTTGTCATTTCAATGAATTTCTGTACAATTTCGAGTTTTTCTTCACCAGTTTTGATTTATAACAATTCTTTTGATTTAATCCCAATTCTTTTATCCATTTATAAATATTTTGGCGATTTGTTCCCAATTTTTTTGCTATTTTTCTTTCAATTTTTACCCATTCTTTTTTTGAATATTTTCTTCCTTTTTGCTTGATTTTTTCTTTTATTTTATAATATTTTCCAATCATTTCTCTTTTTTTCTGTTCTTCGTTTCTTTTTTCTTCCCATTTTTCTCCAAATATTTCTTCAAATGATTTTTGTTCCAATTTTTTCTTTTCTGATTCAATTTTATTTATTTCGAAGGTCAAAAATAAAATTGAACAGAATAATATGCGTTTTAATTCCATTTTCTTCTCAATAATATTTGATTATTTTGCTAAACTTAATAAATTGGCAGAATATTTGATGAGGAAATTAGGAAATTTTTAGCTTTACGAATTATTATTTGGTATCACAAATGAGGCAAATGAAAATTTATTGCTTTAAATTGATTATAAGAATAAGGACAAATTTAAAATATCAGTACATTTTGTCAATTTTTTGGGTTTATTACATATTCCAACAACAGCAGCAGAGGACAGGCAGAAATATTTTACATTAAATACAACAAGATAAAATAATGGCCTCTGGAAAATTCAAATCCTCAGGATAATTATGAATATTTTTGTACTTAGTTTTATATATTTTGTTTGATTTATTTCGCTTTTTTTAGTTTTTGCCTTCTTTTTGTTACCATTTTTATTTTCTTTTTAAAATGCAAAATTATTTATTTATTTATTTATTGCTTTTTACAAAAGAATCCTGCACAAAAAAAAATCTCCGACAAAAAAACCAACAATAAATTAAAAAAATATAATTAGTAAAAACAAATTATTAAGAAATTGTAAAGCATTTGCTTAACCATATAATTGCCTGTTTTTGATGCAAAATCTAATTAACAAATCGCAATTAAAATTTTCAAATTCTTTGCCGACGCAATCGGTCGGCAAATTTCTGTTTAATTTTGTTTATAAAAAACTCTTCAAAAATGGCCTATGAATTTTTGATAATCAGTAAAAAAGGTACTTATTTTTAATACAAAAGTTATTTTTAAATAGTGATGATGAAAAGTCCTGACCAAATATGGAAAATGGGAGAGAAACACCAAAAAATGCCGGCGATGTTTAAAATGAGCTCACTCAATTTGATTGGTTGGCATTTTCCACTGGTACTCAATTGGGTGGTACTCAAATTTGACAATTTCCTTTCGTGCCCAATTCAAAAGGGCGCAATTGGCACTTTTTCGCCCATATTTTTCTGCGCTGATGACCAGGGAACGGATTTTTAGGTGCTAAAAATCGCGAAATAGGTACCTAAATAGTTGCTAAAAAAGTTGCCAAAAATTGGAAAAACGTGTCAATAAATGTGTGAATTTTCCAAAAATTGACTCATTCTTTACCTATTTCGGTTGAATAATTGTAAATTAAATATATTTTATGATTTTCAGGCGTAGAATTTTTTCATTGTCCGCCAAATCATAATAATTTTTTTTTCAAAAGCAGCTATATTGAAAAAATAGTTTTTTTTTTAAATTTCACAAGCCAAAATAGTTGTTAAAAAATTTCATAAGCGAAAATAGTTAAAAATTTTTGCTAAAAAGTCGCTCTAAATCGAAAATTGATCGAAGATAATATAATGTGTTTTGCGCTTATCTCAGCATATGCTATCTGCAAAAAAAAATAGGTGAAAACCTAAAAATCCGTTCCCTGCTGATGATACAAAAGTGCAATTCGGCGCCAGCTGCGCGACGGCGGATGACCGACGGCGGATCGGTGACCCCTTCGGCGGGGCGATGATTTCGTGGGGGGAGGGGAGGGTTCTGAAGAGGCCAAAAAGTCCCACCGACGGACGGACGGACGGGACGATAAGATGACAAACAAAACAATCCATCAAAATGGGGAACCGGCCATTTCGGCGCCGTTTCAAATAACTTTTTTCATTATCCGCGCCGAAGTGACCCCGACCCTCAAAATGTGTGTGAAAATTGAAAGTGGGAAAAAGTTTTGAGAAAAGAAAATTTGTTATGGAAATCGAAGGCTGGGCAGAAGATGGGGCCAATGCTGTAGCAATCAGCTTAGAAAATTTGAAAAATTCATTGAGTTTCAAAAAGGTTATGGCCAAAAAATTCTGACTCAAGATTTTTTTTGAAATTTTATTACAATAACTTTGTTTAAACTTAATGGAAGCATTTTGGAAAATCACATATTCTGATAGAGAACGACTTAAATATATAAGTGAATGAGTTGAGAGACTGAGACAGTAATTGTGACATTACTTTTGAAATGCTATGTTACGGTAATTCAACAATTGTCTTGTAGTGTTTTTACTGTATTCAGTAGGGATGTCAATTTTATGTAAATACATATTTTTTTCCTGGCTTATCCATGCTCTAAATAGTAGGAAAACACTTTCTTTTTTGTGTTTGCAAACAAAAATCGGGACTTTTATTTACATGTTTTTACATATTTCGGGGTTTTATACATATTTGGTACATATTTTGAACTTTTTCTTACATATTTTGATTTTTTTTTTTACATGTTTTGCGGGTTTTTTTAACAAAAATTTTTGGAAATCCTCAAAAAAAAAATCCAAAATTTTGGCAAATTTTTAATTTTTTTATACATATTTTGAGAATTTTTGAAAATTTTTAGAAATTTCTAGTGAAAAAATTAAAAAAAAAACTTTTTAAATGTACCCCTCCAAAAATAATTTTTTAAATGTTAAAAGGTGATTCTAAACATATTTAGGTCATTTTCATTCCATTTTATGCCTATTTAACACTTTACAAAGATTTTTTTCCCAAAAAAAACCATTTAATTTACATATTTTCGTACATATTTTGGGTTTTTATACATATTTCTTACATATTTGGGGATTTTTTTTTACATATTTATGTACATATTATGACCAATTTTTGTACATATTTTTGACATCCCTAGTATTCAGCACAAGACAACAGTTACTTTTTCGGGTTCACAATTTTATTTGAATTTGGCAAACAAATGCTGGCGGCAGAACGAATGATGATTTATAAAGGCTTTTTGAATGAAACGACGCCTTGGAGAAGCCAAAAAACAGCAATTAATTAATGCGTACAAATAATTAATGGAAAAGTAACGGTTGTGGTGTATGAGAGATGGAAGATACAGAATATAGAGTTTATAAATATACACATAAACTTTGTGGACGAAATTTTGTAATTTTATGCCCATATTTTTTGATATCTGCTGGTGAACCCAAATGTAAAACCGTACAAAAATTTGTACAAAAACATCCAAATTTAACAAAATGCGTGCATTGTGACGGATTTATAAAATCGTAAAAGCTCCTCAGCAGACAGTACCTTCCCCCGAGAATTTTAATGAATTTAATTTTTGGTTTTAATTTTTAAAATAAATTATGATAAATATTTAAATTATACATATTGAAATTTGAAAAATTCAAAATTGAGTTTTATTTTATCAAGGAAAGTTCCGGTCCCGGGTTTTCTCCAAATTTCAGATCCCGTGCTATTCAATTCATATTCAGACTGATTTGATTATAATTTTATTAATCAAAAACATTAAAATTATCCTGTTTAATTGCTAAAAAATCAAAAATGTCCTGCGTTTCCCAAAAAATGTTCTGATTTTGAAAAAGCCAATAAACAAGCAAAAAAATTTCTAATTAACGTCATCAAATTTATACATTAAATCATTTTAATAATTTCTTAAACATTAAACAAATTCTGCCAAATTGAGCATTTTATTTTTAAAAATTTGTAATATTTTGTTTTATCCAAAAAATAAATCATTTAATATTTTGTAAATTGAAAGATTTAAAGCTTTTTCGACTGTCATTATAGAAAAATGAATTGCTTATTAATTTCTTTATTTGTATTTTTGATCATTACCTTAATTAATATTAATTATGTTGGATCAGAAAACAAAAAATTGGAACAAAAAACATTTGAAGAAATATTTGGAGAAAAATGGGAAGAAAAAAAAACGAAGAACAGAAAAAAAGACAAATAATTGGAAATTTTAATAAAATAAAAGAAAAAATCAAGCAAAAAGGAAGAAAATTCTCAGCAAAAGAAAGGAATAAAATTGAAGGAAAAATAGCAAAAAAATTGGGCACAAATCGCCAATACATTCAAAAATGGACAAAAGAATTGGGGTTAAATCAAAAACAAAATAAATGCTACAAATTAAAAAATGATGAGCAAAAAATTGAAATTATCAATAAATTCATTGAAATGTCAAATGAATTTAAACAAAACGGAAGAAAATATTCGAAAAAAGAATGGGACAAAAATTATATCGAAATTTGTAAGAAAATCGGAGTTAGCCATTTCATAATTAAAAAATGGAAGAAGCGATTTGGAATGAGTAAATTTAGAACCGAGGAAGAAAAAATTGAAAAAATGAAAATTTATTGGCAAATAAAAAAAGAAATGCCGAAAATAAATGACAAAATTATCGCCGAAAAATTAGGAATTAGCGGTGGAAGCATCACAAATTGGAAAAAATTGTATTTGACGAACAAATTATGAATTGTTTGCTTGTTTTGCCCTTATTCTTCTGCTGCTTGGTCATCTTCCGAATTCATTTTTCTCATTTTCATCTGTCCAATTCCATCTTTTTCCACAATTTTAATTTATTCAATTTATTATTTTATTTAAAAAATATTTTTTAATGTTTTAAAATTGAAAAATATTTGATAAAAATTTATGACTGGTCTCAAATGGAAATGAAACACTCTTAGCATAAATACACAATCATAAATTAGCAAGAAAAATGGATAATTTGAAACAATTCTCTTGGATAGGAATTATACTTTTTAAGATGCGCCAGCAATACAGTGTTTTGTAAAAATAAGATTCTGTAGCAATATGTAATAAAAGGGTAACTGTAAGTCGGTACTGTAAGTCTGTTTCTTTACTGATTCAAATAAGCTTCGGAACCACAGTATCTGGTTTTCCCAAAATATGTACTGTATCACTGGCGCATTCTCCGATCACCCGCCAAATTCCCTTACAACAGTTCTTTGTTTGTCATTTGATCAGTTTCCTATTCAATGTGCTTTAACAGTTAGTGAATGTCTAAACGCTTCAAAAGTGCATCGTAAACTTCCATTTCTTAGTCCTCATCAAAAGCATTAATTGCCTTAATTAATTAGTTGGTCTCGTCCAACTTGTGCCACGCACACGGCTCAATGAATTGCGACGGCAGAACGAACCCCGTGCAAACCGACCGCGCCCGCCTTTTTGGGCCGACGAAGACACCCCCCCCCCCCCATTTTTATAATGGAAATGGACGCTGCTGAAAAAGGAAATTGGGGGCAGAGACCATTTAAAATTAAAGAAAAATAAATAAATCGATTAAAAGTTAATTACATTTAGTTATTTATATTTGAAGAAATCGGCGGAGAGGAGAGGTAAAAGTGGTACGAATTCAACTTTTCAGGTTGAACCAGCAAAAAACGCAAAAGGATTTGGTGGAATTAAAGTGCTTGTAAAGTTTAAAATCTCAAATAATTTAAATTGAAAATCAAATTCATTAATTTTGTGAAATTTAAATTATCAAGATATTAATGAACATTTTTGTACTTCTTTTATACAGTTTGTTAGGTTTTAGAAGCCGCAGAGACACGCGGTTTTTTGCATCTTGTAGCCAATTATGTTCTCTTTCTGTCCGTCATTTCGACTTCCGTGAAAAAAATTTTTCCAACCCCCTAAGAATTTTTTTCTTAAAATGGTTTCAAGCCAATTTATGGTTTTCAGATCACCCTGAAGAAGTGCTCTGATCACTTTGGTGCTGTTGACTTTTTTGATCAGCATGAAAAGTCATGCTTACATGAATTTTTTCAGATTTTTAAGTCGATTCAAAGAAAAGTTGTAGAGGGTGCTTTATAATTTTGAAACGCCAAATTTGGGACAATTTCGGGGAAAATTCATAAAAAAAATTTTCTTCTGTATTTCCAATTTTTTTTTTGTGTGATTCTTAATATTTGTGTGGGAGGCGGTCCACCTCAGTTCGGCCCCAGCGGATTTTTGGCTATAACTTTTTTCTTTGTCAACCAAATTCAACATTTTTGGTATCATTCGAAAGCTCTAAGTGTCCTCTATTAGCTTGCAAAATTCTGAAAAATTTCGTTAAGGTTTAAAAAAGTTATGGTCAGAAGATTCAAAAAACCAAATTTTCCAACTTTTTTGGCCATAAATTTGTTCAAAATTGACCAATTTTTTTTGAAATTTTGCAGGCTAATAGAGCATGTTAAGAGCTTTCGAATGATACCAAGAATGTTCAATTTGGTTGACAGTGAAAAAAGTTATAGCCAAAAAGCCGCTGGGGCCGAATCGTGCTGGGGCGGAACTGAGCCGGTCCAGTGGGGGAGGTGTGTTTGGTAAAAATTTCAGCTCGATTGCTCCGTGGGAAGTAGTGTAGTGAAAAAACAAATTACATGCTTTATAATTATGAAACAGAGCATATTAACGTCATCAAATTTATAGATTAACCATTTTAATAATATATTCAATAATAAATAAATTCTGTCAAATTGAGCATATTAATTTGGAAAATCGTAATATTATCATTGAAATATTTAATTTATTCTGAAAAAATCGTTTTTAATAATAACAACAAAAAAAAACTTTCAATCATTTTACAAAATTGAAAGCATGCTTATTATTTGCTTTATTTGTATTTTGATCATTATCTTAATTAATATTAATTATGTTGGATCAGAAACGAAAAATTGGAACAAACGAAATATTTGGAGAAAAATGGGAAGAAAAAGAAGAAGAAAATTTGGAAGAAAAAAGAAGAAACGAAGAAAAAAATAATAAAATAAAAGAGAAAATAAAGCAAAAAGGAAGAAAATACCCAAGAAAAGAACGGGGAAAAATTGAAAGAAAAATAGCGAAAAAATTGGGCACAAATCGCCAATATATTTAAATGATTCCCAAAATTTATCCCATAATTTTTTTTTTAAATTGTCCTTATTCAAAAAAAAAATTCAAATATTTATTCTATTTGCCTATTCTTTGTTCCTTTTTAGGTGCCTTTTCCGCGATTTTTTATGCCTAAAAAATGAATCCCTAATTATTACTTTTGCTGAATAACAAAAATGACTAATATATAAATCCATATTTAAAATGATTAATGATTTCTGCTTTTTAAAAAGCCAACCAGGAAATTGACAAAAATTATTTTTTCTTCATCATCATACATTAAGTAATTTATATTCAACATTAAACAAATTCTGCCAAAGTGAGCATATTAATTTGGAAAAGTCGTAATATTTTTAAAAGAATGCATATAAAATTGTGCCCATTATTCTGTTCAATATTATTTTTGATCATCCAAACTGATCAGATCGGATCAGAAAATAAAAAATTGGAACAAAAATCATTTGACGAAATATTTGGAGAAAAATGGGAAGAAAAAAGAAACGAAGAACAGAAAAAGAGAGAAATAATTGGAAAATTTAATAAAATAAAAGAAAAAATAAAGCAAAAAGGAAGAAAATACCCAAAAAAAGAATGGGTAAAAATTGAAGTAAAAATTGCAAAAAAATTGGGAACAATTCGTACTTATATTTATGAATGGATCAAAGAATTGGGATTAAATCAAAAGAATTGCTACAAAACAATGACTGATGAAGAAAAACTGGAAATTGTACAGAAATTCATCGAAATGACAAATGAATATAAACAAAAAGAAAGAAAATATTCAAAAAAAGAATGGAAACAAAATTATGCCGAAATCATCAGTAAGAAAATTGGAGTTAGCCTTAGAATAATTAATAAATGGAAGAAAAAATTTGGTATTAGCCAAAAAATAACAATGGAAAAAGAAAAAATGGAGAAAATGAAAATGTATTGGCAAATAAAAAAAGAAATGCCGAAAATGAGTGACAACGAAATTGGAAAAATATTGAAAATTCATAGACAGACCATTGGCATTTGGAAGAAACAATTTTCAGATGTGTAATTAATTGCTGAAGGAAGATAAAGAGATGTTTTGCGATTGGTTTAGGTCTACGCCTATAACAGTGTTCAGCAACCTCGAAAACCCCTAAAAATATGTTTTGTTTTAATTTATGAATTTGAAATTTTTGTTCGAATTCGGGTTCGGGATTCGTTATTTTGTAAAATAAAGGTCATATTCGTGATCAGCGCCACAAATTACCCTAGAAAATTATTTAAAATGTCTTTTGAGTGCTTTTTATAGTGCGGTCACTTGAGTCCCAGCTGAATTTGGCACTCCAATTCCGGCACTTTTTCAGCTTGAAAAAGGGCAAGCGCGCCCCTAATTCTATTTTTCCTACCCATTTCTAGCTTTTTTACATCGATTCTGACCATTTTTAAGCAATTTTGAGTTTGGGCCCTATGACCGATATTTACCATTTGTTTCTGTTGAATTTTGTTTTTGCATATGATTTTCATCATAATTATTCGGCTTTTCAAATGGCATAAATCTGAAAAAATGTTTTGCTTTAATTTGTCAGTTCATTCATTGTCAGCATATGTCATAATAAATCCGAGCTTCGTTTTTGTTTTAGTTTTCAAACTTTTTGCCTTTCTTCAATTTTTGAGAAATTAATCTCGCTTTAGTATTTTTTCAGACAATGGAAGAAACAATTTGGGGAAGAAATGTTTTTGAGAACAGCAGAAGAAGAAAATGAGTGATTTGGAGTGATTCAAAATTAATTTGAAAAAATTAAATTTGTTTAGGAATTTTTTAATTTTTAAATTTGAGTTCGAATTTGTCTTAAAAGATTATTTGATAATTTTTCGACAGTCTATCAATCCGATTTCTAGAAAACAGTTCGACAAAATTAATCAATGAAACTTTTTAAATAGTGTCACCAATTAAAGCATTTTTAAAAACACTCGGAAATTTTGTCATTAAAAAAATTAGCTTATACTTTCCGATTCGTTGAAAACAGTTCACTCACAAAAAGTGACTTTTTCAAAAAAGATTTTTTGATCTCGACATTTTGAAAAAGCCTGGACCTATATTTATTAATCAATTAATTGTCTAGGAATATCTAAAATCTAATTTAAATAATAATGTGTGTTTTTAAATGTATTATTCATTTTTTGAAAACTTGAAAAAAACATTTCTAAAATTTTTTCAAGGAAATCCAGGTTTTTTCGTGTTTTAAGCTTTTTTCGATAAGAGGGGGGGGGGGGGGGGGAGGTCAAGCCGTGAAAACCAAATTTAAAATATAAACTAGGGTGAGACAAATGTTTTGTCTTTTTTTCAACCCCAGATTTCAAGCCTTTGTAAAAACTATGTTGTTTGGTATCAAAAAACATGGCAAAGAAAAACTCGTTTGAAATTGAATTTTTATCGGTTTTTCGACCGGTTCAAAAATTGTGTTAATATTCGACTTTTTTCTAACAACAAATTCTTTCCTGCACTATTTTTTCAAACACTTAGTTAGTTATTTCACAGTGGTCACTTGAAAATATCGGTTGAATAAAAAGGCAAAAAGTTTTAAGAAAGGTAAAAAGTTTGAAAACTATAATCGATTTTGGTATGGAATTGGCGGAAGGCTGCATTTAAAAAATACCCTTTTGGTGAAATATTTTTGACACTTTTCAATTTTTTTAATATTTTTTTGAAGAGACGGATTCCAAACCTCCGGAGCGTATTCCAATAAAGGCCTAATATAAGTTTTATATAACGTAGTCCAAATCTTAGACGATTTGGATTTAATTATTCTAAACAAGGAACGCATACGTAAATACGCATTCCTTGTTATTTGGTTTACATGATCAGAAAATTGTAATTTATTATCAATGTTTACTCCTAAATCCCTAATTGTATCCACTGCATTTATTGTATTTCCATCAAATTTATATGTTTCTTTTGGGTTTTTTGAACCCAAATATAATATAAAAGTTTTTTGAATTGAAACTTTTATTTGCCATTTATTTGCCCATTCGAATAAATTATGGAATGCTTTATGCATAATTTCTAAGTCGGATCTTGCTTTATAGCATATATACATTTTAACATCATCAGCATATAATTTTATTTTCACTCCTGATGGCAAAGCATCAGGAAGATCGTTAATATAAATCAAAAATAATAAAGGGCCCTGGACAGAGCACTTGGGAACGCCACAGCCAACTTTTTTACTTGAGGATAAAGAATCCCCAATTTTAACTCGAAAAGTCCTATTACTCAAAAAGCACTTTATCCACATTAAAAGTTTGCCCTTTATACCGATTTTTTCCAATTTGTATAAAAGTAAATTATGGGGCACTGAGTCAAATGCTTTTTGAAAATCAATATAAATACAGTCAACATTTTTTCCATTTATAATTGCCTCGTACCAATCTTCCACAACTGTTATTAGTTGACTTGTTGTAGACCTATTTCTAACAAAACCAAATTGGTATTCCGAAATTTTATTGTTTTTTAGGAGAAAGTTGTAAATATTTTGGCTAAGAATTCTTTCCATAACCCTGCAAAGTGAGCAGGTTAGAGAAATAGGCCTATAATTTTCAGGATTAAATTTGTCCCCTTTTTTGAAAAGGGGAAAAACTATTGATTCCTTCCAAATGTCTGGAAGAGAACAAGAGTCTAACGAGATCCTGAACAGGTCAGTAATAACAGTTGCCAAAGAAGAATGGCAGTTTTTCAATATTTTATAGCTAATATTATCCGGGGAGATCCCGTTTTTATTCGGGAGTTTTTTCAAGAGTTTTTGTGTCTCGATGATGTTAAAGTCTATATCTGATATAAAGCATTGATTAGCAAAAGTGTTACCCATGCTATAGCAGCATGGGTTTTCATCATAATTATTAAACGAATTTACAAATAAATTGGCAAATAATTCAGATTTTTCAGCACCATCATGATAGCATTTGTTTTCAAAAACTAAATGCGGTATTTCAAAGGGTGCAAATCGGCATACCCGTCCTTGGAAGCCGACTTTGGACGATACCAACTCTACCCTAAATCTTATTTTTTGGCCTTGATGTTCCATCAGCTTGCGGATACAATTTTAAAATTTTATGTTTCTTAATTACGAATGAAAATAAGTTAAAAATTTCGGTTTTTTTCGTTTTCGTTTCGTACGAAAACGATTATTTTTTCGTTTTCGTGTTTCGTTTTCGTCCGTCAAAATTTTTTCGTTTCGTTTTCGTATATGGAAATTTTTTTTTAAGAAAACATATAAAATTGGAATTTTTTTTATCCAGGCATGTTCCGGTCGCGGTTTTATCCAAATTTCAGATCCCGTGCTATTTAGTTGATAATTATACTAAGTTTAAGAGTAATTTTATCAATCAAAAACATTTAAATGAAAAGTCCTGAGTTTTCCATAAAATGTCCTCATTTTGAAATAGTTGATAAACAGGCAAAAAAAAAAAATTTCTTATTAAACGTCATCTTTTATCCGGATTTTGTTCTTTATGTGATACCGCAAGGAATGTTAAACATTTATGCCCAGTTATAAATTACATATAATAATATATGGTGGCACTATTATAGAATAATTACGGTAATGACCACATGGATAAATATAGAACATAGAATTTGCTAAATAAGCACTTTTAATCGACGATATTTTGATTGACATAGCAGAAAATGAAAGGATGCTTATTAATTGCTTTATTTGTATTTTTGATCATCATCTTAATTAGCATTAATTATGTTGGATCAGAAAATAAAAAATTGGAACAAAAATCATTTGACGAAATATTTGGAGAAAAATGGGAAGAAAAAAAAAGAAAATTTGGACGAAAAAAGAAGAAAAGAAGAACAGCAAAAAAGAGAAATAATTGGAAAATTTAATAAAATAAAAGAGAAAATTAAACAAAAAGGAAGAAAACACTCAAGAAAAGAATGGAGTAAAATTGAAGAAAAAATAGCAAAAAAATTGGGAACAAATCGTACTTATATTTATGAATGGATTAAAGAATTGGGATTAAATCAAAAGAATTGTTACAAATCAAAATCAGATCAAGAAAAACTCGAAATTGTACAGAAATTCATTGAAATGACAAAAAAATGGAAGAAGCAATTTGGAATTAGCCGAAAAATATTATCTGAGACTGAAAAAATGGAGAAAATGAAAATATATTGGAAAATAAAAAGAGAAAACCCGCAAATGAGTGACAAGGAAATTGGAAAAACATTGAATTAATAACTTTTTCAAAAGCTAAAAAATCTTTTTGCTTTTTGTGAGGCTAATAGATCATGTGAAGAGCTTTCGAATGGTACCAACATACCAACAATGTTGAATTGATTTTCGTTTTTTTTTCTTTTGATAAGAGGTGGGGGGGGGGGGGGGGGGTAGAGCCATGGAAATCAAATTTAAAATTTATACTAGGGTGAGACAAAAGTTTTTTTTTGCCTTTTTTTCAACCGAAATTTCAAGCCCCTGTAAATAACTTAGTGTTTGGTATCAAAAAATAGTGCAAGTTTACAGGGGCTTGAAATTTCGGTTGAAAAACGACAAAATTTTTTAATAAAATTATTATTTTTCAGATTTATGCCATTTTAAAGCCGAATAAATGATGAATCATATGCAAACGAAAACGAACAGAAAAAATAAATCCAAATTTTTTCCTCTTAAAATGCCAATCTAATTTTTCTTATGAAAACCAATCGCTTTATTTTCCTCAGCTATTACACACCTCCAAATTGTTTCTTCCAATTGCTTATGGTGCGGGTTTTCTCGTTTAATTTGCCAATAAATTTTCATTTTCTCCGTTTTTCTTTTTCGGCTAATTCCAAATTGCTTCTTCCATTTTCGAATTGTCCCATAATTTACTCCGATTTTCTTACTGATTTCTTCATAATTTTTGTTCCATTCTTTTTTCGAATATGTTCTTCCTTTTTGTTTATATTCATTTGTCATTTCAATAAATTTCCTTACAATTTCCAATTTTTGTTCATCAGATTTTAATTTCGAATGATTAATTCTCTGATTTAATCCCAATTCTTTGATCCATTTAAAAATATATTGGCGATTTGTGCCCAATTTTTTCGCTATTTTTACTTCAATTTTATTCCATTCTTTTGCTGAATATTTTCTTCCTTTTTGCTTAATTTTTTCCTTTATCTTATTAAATTTTCCAATTATTTCTCTTTTTTTCTGTTCTTCATTTCTTTTTTCTTCCCATTTTTCTCCAAATATTTCATCAAATGATTTTTGTTGGATTTTTTTATTTTCTGTTCGAATCTGATCAATTAGGATGATCAAAAATAAAATTAAACAGAATAATATGCGTTTTAATTCCATTTCTCTCAATAATATTATTATTTTGCTAATCTTATAAATTGCAATTTTATAATTTTGATGAGGGAAATTTAGAAATTTTAGCTTTATGAAATATTGGTATCCGATGAGGCAAATGAAAATATATTGCTATGAATTGATTATAAGTAGGGATTTCATATATCAATTTTATACAAATTTTTCATGGCTTCTCTATGCTCTGAAATAGTAGGAAAAACACTTTCTTTTTTTTTTGTGTTTGCGAATAAAAGTCGGGGCTAATGACTTTTATTTACACATATTTTTACATAATTCGTGGTTTTTATACATAATTTATCATATTTCGGGATTTTATCCATTATTTTGAACCTTTTAGCACTTTTTCCATTTCTCGTGAAAAAGAAAAATTTTTTCGCTTTTTTCTTTTTGTTTTTCTTCAAAAGTTTCATCTTTTTCTTCCATTTTATTTTCTTTATAAAATCCAAAATATTTATTATTTATTATTGCTATTTACAAAAGAATTCTGTAGTAAATTTCGAATTCTTCCCCGGCGAAATCTGTCGGCATTATCAAATTTCTCTTGAGTTTTGTGCTTTTCTTTAAATAATGATGTGCTTCTTTTGGAATTTCGATCATAACTCTGAAGAAAAGTCCTGACCAAATATGGAAAATGGGAGAAGAACACCCAAAAATAGGCGATTTTAAAAATTTGTTGCTGTACTTACTCAATATGATTGGCATTTTCCACTGGTACTCAATTGGATGGTACTCAATTTGACAATTTTCTTTAGTGCCCAATTCAAAAGGCGCAATTGGCACTTTTTCTCCAATATTTTTCTGCGCTGATGATACAAAAGTGCCATTCGGCGCCAGCTGCGCGACGGCGGACGACCGACGGCGGATCGGTGACCCCTTCGGCGGGGCGATGATTTCGTGGGGGGGGGGGGGGGGGGGGGAGGGTTCTCAAGAGGCCAAAAAGTCCCACCAACGGACGGACGGACGGGACGATAAGAAGACAAACAAAACAATCCATCAAAATGGTGTGTGTGTGAAAATTGAAAGTGGGAAAGCTTTTGGGAAAAGAAAATTATTATGGAAAATTATGTATTTTATTCCCTGAAAAATTATTTTATAGAAAAACCAAGTTGATTTTTTGAATTGAAACGAGGATTTTCGCCCGGCGGAATCCGCGGGATTTTCATCCCCGTCTCTGTCCCGTTTTTCTTATCCCCGAAAACGGTGATCCCCGCACACCATCCCCGCGAGGGACGGAGCTGAAAAGACACCCCGTAAAATAATATGCAATTAAAATAACTCAATTGAGGTTATACAAAATTCTTTTCATTATATAGAAAAAATTAAAATTTTGCCGTTATATATTTATTTTTAGATAAAATTCAAAAAATGATATAATTTTTACGAATTATTCTTGATGTATTATTTCTCTTCATAGAAAATAGGCTCATGGGTGGCCGAACGTTTCGTCACTGAACCTTTCGTCACTAAACTTTTCGTCACTGAACCTTTCGTCACTGAAATAAAATAAATAATTTCAAACGAAAAATAAATTAAATTTTTTAAAATATATACCTACAACCTAATTTATTTGAAAAAAATCAGTCTAATATTTAACTTTATGATTCGTAGGCCGATTAATTTTTTTAGAATTGGTTCGATCATAGGAATAACCTTTAACCCTCGCCCGAGTTTTTGTAGTTATTTGTGGGTCATTTCAGATATTTGGCTAATGTTGAATAAAGGAAGTGTGTAAAGTTTAGTGACTAGAAATTTTTTTGGAATGTCATAATATTTAAAGAGTGCTTCTTGAACCAAATCATGGTTCTAGTCGGTTTTACGCGTCCCAACAACAGTTTACGCATGCCTAGTCTAAGCAATTGTTCGAGTTGCCTGTGTATGAGTTGTCATGATACCTTAGGTTTAACAACGAAATTTTAGTTATAAAAGATTACTGAATATCGGACAAAAGAAAAATAGGTTTCCTCTTAGTTATTAAGACGGCTAAAATACTCCAAACCAGTGTAAACATTTTGTTAAGCGAATGATTAAAGAATTTGAACGCTAACAACACATTTATGTATGGGTTTTGGCTAAAAAAATTATAAAGTGTATGGCATAGTGTTTAATTTTTAAAAAATTTATTTCAGTGACGAAAGGTTCGGTGACGAAAAGTTCAGTGACGAAAGGTTCAGTGACGAAACATCAGGGAGCCCTTGTGATGAAAAAAGACAATTTTGCCAAATTCTCTCAGGCAGAAAACCGAATATCTATTAATAGGTTAAAACTAAAAATTAAAGCTGGCCTATTAATCAAATTAAAACAATAAAAATTTCATAAAATAAAAAATGGAATTAAAAATCAAAAATAGCAATGAAAAAAAAGGTCTGATCAATTCACCCGTTGGATTTCCTCCGCAAGTTCGGCTTGCACTTCGGGTCGCATGCGTTTGATGCGTTCAATGAAATGTTCACGTTGTGGTGATTGGACCGCGGCGCCTAGCAAAAGTCCGAGCAGTTTATGCATTTCATGGCCCGACACTTCTACAAAAAATGCAAAAAACGAAACGATAACTTTTGTTTTTGGTTTTATCCGAGTTTGTTCTTTGTGTGATACCGCTAAGAAATACTGAATATAGAGTTTGATAAAAAAATAAATAAAAATTTTTTGTAATTTTGTGCCATGTTTTAGGTGCTAAAAATGGGAAAATAGGTGCCAAAAATGTCTAATTTAGTGGTATAAAATCGTAAAAATTAACCAAAAAGGTAACAAAATTAAACCAATAGTATTGAGATAAATAACTCAAAAATTCTCGTCAAAAATAAATAAATAAATTTGGAGATGAATTTTTGAGAAATTTTTCATTTCTTACTGGTGCACTTTTGAAAATTTTCGGGTCGGTCGCTTCTTAGGGGTGTCGTTTTTATTGCATTTTTGTTAACAACTTTTGGGAAAACGCCAGAATAGGTGAAAATAAGTTTTTTCAAAAAATTTTAGGTTTTTAGGTGTTAAAATTTTAGGCCACGGAGAGCTCAGGAAAAAATAGTGAAAAAACTATAAATATTAGCCCTACTGATGAACTAGCGGATTTGAAATTTGGGCCGCCCCCGCAGTCAACCGCCTGTGGCGCTCGTCAGACTGCTTTCTGCGCCCTCCGTCTCGCCCAACTACTGCTCCGTCTTCATATTGTTGTACTAATTTGACCTGCTTTTTAAAGGTCAGGAGCCACCTTTTTCACTCACTTTTTCGAGTTTTGAACCGGTTCAAAAACCGGTTTTTTTTTTATTGGCATTTCCGCAGTTGGATATTTTTTCGTGCTTAATGTTAGCTCCTTAAGACAATCGATTGATGTATGTATCATTTAGCCCTTTTTTTCACAGGGCATTCACTATATGTAGTTAATCCAACGCGTAATTTGTCTGCCAAAGAAAATTTGTTTTCTGTGCCAATTAAATTAATCCCCGACATGCAAAAAAGACATTCTCTACAGCATGCTATTTTCTGCTTGACAAATTCTCTAACAGTTTCTGGCATTAACTATTTTTTGTCAGAGAAATTCCGCGTCCCATCCCCTTCCAAATGAATACATATTTGAAAATCAGCCACTTATGAATAGGGCTCCAATTTATGGTTTTTTCACTAATTTTTTTCCCGAGCTCCCCGTGGTCTGGAATGCACGAAAAATATGTGTTTTTTCGGCTGTTGTTATTAGCAACTATTTTCTAGTTTTTAATTTTTATCAACTAAAATACTATAAAATTTTTGAAAAAAACTATTTTCAGAATCGACTTAAAAATTTTTTTTCCAAAAAATACATCCTTAAGAATCGACCCGAAAATTTTTAAAAAAGCACCCCCTTAGAAATGAAAAATTTCTCAAAAATTCATCTCTAAATGTATTTATTTTTTTTGACGAGAATTTTTGAGTTTAAAAATTATTTATCTCAATACTGATTTGGCTTAATTTTGTTACCTTTTGGATAAAATTTTACGATTTTACACCCCTAAATTTGAAGTTTTTAGCAAGTAGTTACCCATTTTTAGCAACTATTTTTGGGGTTTTTTACAAACTAAAAATTAATTATTTTGGCAGTTTTTAGCAACTATAAATTGGAGTCCGACTTTATGAATTGTAAAAAGCTTTTCATTTTTATTTAAATAGATTTGACAAAAATAATGTTCTGCGCCTCTGTCCCCAATCGGCGAATGGAATTGGCCAAAAAATTGGAGTCAAAGGGTAATTAATTTGGACTTAAATAGGGTTCGTACAGTAATCAAACTAACATAAATTTCAAGGGATACTGTACGTTTGTCACCATCAGCTGTTGAAGGATGCTTTGTGTGGCCAAATGCATTTTGTCCTTTTCAGCAACAAACCGAATTCCACGCCCGACATTTTTAAGCAATTTTTGGTAAATTTTTCAGGCACACTGAACATCAATAAAATTATTTGAGCCGTTTTTAGACGAAAAATGCGAAATTCTAACTTGAACTTTCGATATTGTTCGAGTTCGTCCGGTGTTCGGGATTATCGAAATGGGTTTCAGATTCGTATTCTGCATGCCTGAAAATCCCCATAGAAACTTGTTTTTAAACTTTTAGAAATTTTATTAAAATTTTTGAAAAAGGTATGTATCATACCATCTAAATTTACCCAAAGTGCTACTGTATGTATATCGTAATTATTTAAATCGTTTATTTTTCTTTTAGTTGGCTCTTCACTTTTTGTTCGAATTGGCCGAAGCGCGCATGAACTGTTTGTTCGTGGATTTGGAGCTGTTTTCGGATGGGCACAAAAAGACGCAAATGCCGAAAGTGATCAGCAATTCGTTAGATGTTTTTCCACTGATAGGCGCCCGACTGATCAGACTGTGTGGTGATCAGTTGGTGACAGCCGATTGGGTGGCCAAAGAGGCTGAAACATTGGGCGTGTGCATTGCGCGGGTGGGTGAAAAAACATTTGGACTTCAAGCGCTTAGGCAGGCGGGGAGCTGTTGGGGCTAAAGCCTCCCCCCCCCGAAATAAAAAAGTAAAAATTTTTTCAGCAAATTTTTTAAATTTTAAGCGCTAATTTCTTAATAAAATGCATTAACTCACAAATTTTCTCGGCGGCGCCTAAAATGGAGACCAAAATGGCAAAAATAGTAATTTTTGGCGAAAAACGGCTATTTTACACCCCCTAATTCGGGATTTCAAAAAACGAAAAATACAACCCTAAAATTTTTGACTTCAATGCCCCCCCCCCCGAAGCCAATAATGTTTTCTATGCCCTTGTCGTACTTTTTTGGCAATTTCGATTTTAAATATTTTACACACTCTTCCAGGCCTCTGACCCTGAAAAAATCGCTTCTCCTGCTGCTGACCAACTGTTGTGGCCTTGCCATTTGCCGTGTCCCCGTGCCAAAAAATTCGGCGGCAAATGCCGAGACGACCACCATTTTTGGGGGTGTGAACAATGCGGACAAACTTTCAGATTCGCGAAACAGAATGACAAAGAACAGAAAGTGAGAAGTGCCACCAATATATATAAGCCAAATGAACCGAAAACTATCGCAAAATTTGGCCATTTTTATTAGTCCATTTTAAATAATTTCTCGTTACAATGGCCAATTGAAATGGCCCCATTTCTCTCGTCTTTAAATCCCTTTAATGCCATTCATTTCCATTTGATCATTTGTCCCAGGCTCCGATCACTCATTTGTTCTGCGATTGCGGTGGCACTCGCGTTGATCACTTGACTTTCCGTTGTGCCTTTTTTGCTGACCATGGCGTTCACTTCCACACGTTTACGACGCTCGATTTGCTGAACAGAGAATTGGCGCGGCAGAGCAAGGAGGACATAGTGAAGAAGCTTTTGCTGTTGGGCAAAACGAACAAAGCAAATCGACACTGATCAACGCGATGCATTTTTATGCCCAATTTGAGACATTTGAAGAAGCATTACAGGTGGGTAGTGATTGCTGATTATGGCAATACAATGATACAGTAATGGCAGAAACGGTGAGGCCGAGACGGTTTCGTGACTGAACAAAAATGTGAAGAAACTTATGAAAAAAATACGAAAATGTCATGTAAAATTATGCCCTGATCATACATTTTTTAGGGGGGGAGGGGTTCGCAGCGAAGGGGGGGCCGGTTTAAAAGAGGTGGGGGGAGAGGGTTCGCAGCGAGGGGGGCGGGTCGCAAATTTTGAAACCTTAACAAATTCATTAAAAAGTCCAAAAATTTTCTCCGGCGGCGCCTGGCGGCGCACCGGGAGCAGGTCGTTTCCCCCCCCCCCCCGTCTTTCCCCTCCGCCCCCCCCCCCGCCGGTTCCCCGCCCATCCGTCGTTTCCCCACGAAAAATTTAAAAAAAAATTTTCAAACCTAGAAATTTTTTCATAAAAAAATTCTTAGGAAATTTCTTAGAATGTTTCAAGAAGAAAATTTTTTGAAAAATTTCTCAGTGATTTTTTTAAATTTATGATGAACTACTAAGTTTTTTCGAAATTTTTCCAAAAAAAACCGTTGAAAAATTTTTCAAAAAATTTTTTTCTTGAAATTTTCATACAAAGAAATTTCCTAAGAATTTGAAAAAATTTATTAGGTTTGAAATTCTCAAACATTTTTACCTACCCACCCCCCTTTTTAATGTATGCCCCTGTTTAAGTTCTAATGAAAATAAGACATATTTTGGGCAAATTCAATAAATTGTATGGTAATTAATTTTAATTTGCGAATTAAGCTGGCCACACTTGCCGATTTCAACTCCAACTCTCTTGCGCCTGCCTCATACTCGAAGACCATTGAACAAAACGGCAAACGGGTGAAAATTGAGGCGAAATTGGGAGGAGAAACCGGTCGCAAAATTGGCGAATCGCAGACCCAAATCTCCGCAGCATACATCATCCAAGCAGTGGAAGGTCGTATTTTATGGCGATTTTAGCTACAGTACCTTTTTGACTGTACGGAGAAGCGAGCAAAATTTTACTATTTGAATTGTGAGCATAATTTTGTTTGCTGTTTTAAGTGTTTAGGACATGCCAAAAATTCCATCTCTGTACAATTGGCTTTAACAGTCTTAACTGTTTTTTAGGGTTAGCCGACATTTGCGGACCGACTTTTGCGGACCGACATTTGCGGACCGACATTTGCGGACCGACTTTTGCGGACCGACATTTGCGGACCGACATTTGCGGACCGACTTTTGCGGACCGACATTTGCGGACCGACTTTTGCGGACCGACATTTGCGGACCGACTTTTAGTTGCTTGTTTTTAATTTTGGCTCAGTGGTTTTAGAACAGCAAATATGGGCAATTTTTGGGAAAAAATAGAACTATTTTTATTTTTGTTTGTTAATTTAATTGTTTGGTATGCCGTATAAAAATTTAGACGCTTGGTTAACCAAAGCATGGAAGTGAAACATGAAAAATCTTGAACTGACTTTTATATGTATTAAAATAGTGAATTTTAATGCGAATTTTTTCGCCAATTTTTCATTAGGAGTAGAGAAGCAAGAAAAAAATTTCCACTTGGTTTGGGACTTCTAGTATAAAATAAAAATTCTCAAATTGAAACAGTTCGCCTTGCATCAGCTTATCTTCACTAATTTCAATTTTGGGAGTATTCAATTTATTGAAAATTAAAAAAATTTTTATTTTGAGTTCAATCGGGAATAGTTGTCCGCAAAAGTCGGTCCGCAAAAGTCGGTCCGCAAATGTCGGTCCGCAAAAGTCGGTCCGCAAATGTCGGTCCGCAGATGTCGCACTACGGTTTTTTAGACGGACAAACCTATTGTGTCATTGACACGCATGGCATCGACATGGACAACCAAAACATGGCCAACAAGTTCGGCTTCCTCTGTGAGTTTGATGTGTTGCACGGCGTCGGCATTATGTTGGAAGAAAACGACAACCGTGCCACTAATCCGTTTAAGTACTGTATCAACGACGGCTTTATGAGCAATCTCCACAAAAATGGGGCACCGGTATGAGTTTGGCACACACAAATACCCAGTGAAAATTGCCATACAATTAGCCCACCTTCTAATTGCAGAACATCGTTTTTCTGATCACCCATTCGTCGGGCTCGGGAAAGGCCATCGACGTGGTGAGCGAGCTGCTGGAAGAGGTTGAGGAAAAGAACGGCGTAAGTGCAAGTGTTTACAGCATTTGAACAATTTGATTATTCTTTTTAAAATTAAATAATTTTTTTCAAAGATATAAAAGAAAACTCAGAAAAAATGCCTAGGGGTCTTTTCTTACAGATTTTTTATGTTTTGATTTAAAAAAAATTAAATCTCTCGGCGGGTGGGCGAAAAACAAGGTGCACCCCAAAATCACGCCGCCGAAATCACGCCGCTCAATTTTTTAAAAATTTTTCAAATTCATAAAAATTTTTATACGAAAATGTCATGAAAAACAAAATTTGAAAAATTTTCTGCGATTTTTTTGGAATTTTATGATAAATTATTAAGTTTTTTTTCAGAAAATTTGCCAAATTTTTTTTTAATTTTCGTATAAAAAAATTTCTAAAATTTTTTTCTTGGAAAAATACTGTTTGAAAATTTCTAGTGGCGTGATTCCGGCGGCGGGATTTTGTCCTGTTCCCGAAAAACATTTGGGGGAAGGAAATTATCTGTTCTGCTTCATAAGAGCAGCAGGTCCTCCCCCCCCCCTTCACGAAAGAAAAAAAAATTTCAAGAAAAGAAAACAAATAATTTTCAGCGATTTTTTGGAGAAAATTTTTTGAATTTTTTAAAAAATAATCTTTGTTTTTTTTTTTTGAAAATTCTGTTATTCAAGGCTTTATCCCTTCCGCTTTTCTCAAGGTGAAAATTCCACTGGACGAAAGCAACATTTTATGCTTCAACAATGCCCCGTTTGAAGCACTTTGTCTGATCAAAATGAAGGGTGTCACTTATAATGAAAAGGAAATGAGAAAATTCTCCGAAGAATGGACCAAATCAGTGCAGGAATTCAAGCGGTTGTTGAAGCATTTGGCCACTGTGAAGCCCCATTTGACACGGGAAACGTTGTCGGTGTGTGCCGCGCGAAGTGCCATTGCCGACATTATACCAGTCATTGTGTCAAACGGGGCGCAAATTCAAGTGAATATCACACAGACAGCCTAGAATTTTTTAAAATGCCGAATTTCAAATCATTCAGAAAAGCATCGCAAAGTTGGAAATCGATGAATTGGAAATCACAGAATGGACAAAAACCATTGGCGAGGATAAGAAGAAAGCCGACATTATGTTTGAAAATTTTGTGAAGAAGGAACTTGGTATACTCCGCATGCTTTTGCACTCCGGTGAGTTTTGGGGTGCACCCCAAAATCACGCCGCCGAAATCACGCCGCTAGAAATTTTAAAAAAATTTTCGAACCTGGAATTTTTTCTAGAAAAAATTCTTTAAAAAATTTTTTATAAGAAAATTACAAAGGAAAAAAAAAATTTTTTTTGGAAAATTTCAAAAAAAAAAAAATCGCTGAAAATTTTTCAAAATTTTTTTTTCTTTTAATTTTCGGTAATAGTTAAGATGGTTGCCCCTATTTTTTGGCGGAAATTTTCAAAATTTCAAAAGTCTATCAAAACAAGTTTTTAGAGGTTTTCGGGGTAGCTGATCACGATTCTGGCATCCATTTCGCCCAATTTCGAATCCCGGACCCGTCGAACAAAAAGTCGAAAATTCAAATTTTCGATTTTAGAATTTTTGGTTCAATACCGGTCTAAATAATCGAACACATTCTATAAGTTACCAATTTTGCAATAAAAGATCATTTAGTCATGTTTAGACCAAAAATGCGAAAATCGAAAATTTGAATTTTCGACTTTTTGTTCGAATTCGGGTCGGGTTCGAAATTGGGCGAAATTTGATGCTAGTATCGTGATCAGCTACCCCGAAAACCTATAGAAACTTGTTTGAAAGACTTTTTAAATTTTGAAAATTTCCGCCAAAAAATAGGGGCAACCATCTTAACTATTACCTAATTTTCTTATAAAAAAATTTTCTAAGAATTTTTTTAGAAAAATTCTAGGTTTGAAAATTTTTTAAAAATTTCTAGCGGCGTGAATTTGTCCCGGCGTGATTTCGGCGGCGTGATTTTGTCCTGTTCCCGAGTTTTGTCTAATGGGAAGAGGGGGGGGGGGGGGGTGCGATGAAGCAGCCAGCAGGGGTGAATTTCTACTTTTTGTTAAAATTCGTGTTCGTGAGCCGGAATTGATACATAGGAATGGGTGTCTTTGGTGATCAATGATAATTTTCTCTCACACTAAAAAGCCAAAAAAAAAAAAATTTAAAAACAATTCTATTTATATAAAAATTTTGGTACTTATGCACTTTATAGACCGTAAAAATAAAATTGTTTTTTAAATCATTTAAAAAATTTCTAGAGCGTTTTCGGGGTTGTTGATCATGAATCTGACATCCATTTCAACCAAATTCGAACCCCGAACCCGTATCCGAGTTATTTTCACACCATAAAATGATGTTTTTTAATTTGAATTTTCGAGTTTTTGTAGGGGAGGGGGATACGGTAATAAAATGAACGGATATTCATTCAATAACAGACAGCATGATGAGTCGCAATGTTGTGGAGGACCCGCCATTGTGGGAGCGGGTCACAGAAATGCGCAAGGAAATGATCATAAAAGAGGCAGGCATCAAACAGCAGCTGATTGAGGAACGCAACTTTTGCTGCAAAGAGGCGGGTCACTAAAATGGGAGCGAAAAAGACAAATAAGCCGATTTTCCTGGGATTTTGAGTAATGAGACCCATTTTTGTAATTTTTGGAAAACCACAAATTATCAATGCTACACGAAAATTCGAAAAAAAAAAAAAAATTTTTTTTAATATATACCGTGTTTTCTCTAATTAAGGCCCCCTGGGGTTTATTTTTCAGCCTCTTCAGAAAGGGGGGGGGATAATTGGAGACAGAGCCTTTAATGGAGACAGGGCCATAATTAGAGAAGAGAAAATACGGTATATTTCTCAAATAGTAAATGCGAAAATTAATAAAATCATCGTTTAAAAAACGAATTGCATTTTTCAGGCGGCCAAATGGATCGCCTGTTTGAAGTCAATGACAGTGATAACGGATGATGACCAAATGCTGAGATACATCGAACTGAGCATTAGAGAAGCCGAAGGAAAAATGGCCAAATTGAAGGGAGAGTCCCGCGAGGAGCAGCAGAAGAGCATCGAAGCACTCCGAGTCAGTTCAACAGCTTACAAATTGAGGAAAAAAACATGGAAATAGGGTTGTTAATGGATTTTAAATTCATCTATGGCCATGCTTCTCCATTGTTTTTGTATCGGATTAACTTTATCCGATGGTCACCACCCACGCCTCACTTTTTGTCGTTTAAAAAAATCTTGAAAACAGTTTAGGGGCGTGCGTTTTCGGAGTTGCAGAACACATATATGTATGACGGGGATGGCATAGAATTCCGGCTTCAAATGTTCGAAAATTTTTGGTGTTTTGGAATGCCATCCCTGGTATATGAAGTGATTTCGACCAATTCTTAACCCCGAACACGAACCCAAACAAAAAATCGAAAATTCAAACCCATTAAAAAAACTAATGAAAATTCAAATCCCTTTGACGAAGTAACAATTTATTAATTTTTTTTACAGAAATTCAAGGAATTTTACATCAAAGAGCGCACATTGTTCGAAACTGCTCCCAACAATGCGGAGGAGTTCGAATTTCCGACCGAAAATATTGAACAAATTTTTGACGGACTTTTCGCATTGGAAAAGACCGGTGAAATTATGAGGACCAATTATGAAATGGTGAAGAAAGCAAAGCGAGAGCATCAGAGGCAATTCACTGCCGAAGAAGAGAAGCGTGCAGCGAAACAAAATTTGGTCAAAGCCGAACCGACAAAATGCCAAATTGGTGGGTTGGCGAGAAAATTAATGTTAATTAGTAGAAAGTATATGGGAATATAAAATTTAGAAATGCCAATTGGTCGCTTTTTTTTATCCAATTTTGCTTATTTTGTAGCTGAATTCGATGTCTAAACGGAGTGAATGAATGCGCGGCGGATCGGAGAAAGAAGGGCCATTATTTGTTGACAAATTGCTTTTGTTTTTTAAATTATTTTTCTTTTTTTTTATTCATTTTTTTGTCCATAATTTTTGACAATTAAAAAAAATTACGGTAAATATTGATCATAGTCACCAAAGTCAAAAATGCTTAAAAACGGTCAGAATCGATGTAAAAAGGTTAGAAATGGGTCGGAAAAATAGAATTGGGGGCGCGCTTGCCCTTTTTCAGGCTGAAAAAGTGCCGGAATTGGAGTGCCAAACTCAGCTGGGACTCAAATGGCCGCACTATAAAAAGCACTCAAGACATTTTAAATAATTTTCTAGGGTAATTTGTGGCGCTGATCACGAATATGACATTTGTTTTTCAAAATTTCGAATCCCGAACCCGGTTTGAACCGGTTCAAAACTCGAAAAATTGAGAGATTTGGCAGTATAACTTTTTTTAAATGATCGAACACTGACAAATTTGGTATCATTCGAACTTTCGCAAAAGGGAGCATGCGAAGACGGAGCAAGTAGTGGGGCGAGACGGAGGGCGGAGGAAGCAGTCTGACGAGCGCCACAGGCGGTTGACTGCGGGGGCCCGAAGGGCCCCCGCCAATCAGTCAACCGCCTGCGGATCACGCGCGGACTTCTTCCGTAGCCCGTAGTCTCGCCCCACCTACTGGCCGCCGTAGTCGAGTGTGCGGCGGTTTTTTAGCGCAATAAGCTAAATTAAATCTTTTATATTTGACGTTCTTTTAAAACCCCTAAAAATTGTTTTCTTTTAATTTATAAATTTTGTTCAAATTGGGGTTCGGGATTCGAAATTTTGAAAAACAAATGTCATATTCGTGATCAGCGCCACAAATTACCCTAGAAAAATTATTTAAAATGTCTTTTGAGTATTTTTATAGTGCGGCCATTTGAGTCCCAGCTGAGTTTGGCACTCCAATTCCGGCACTTTTTCAGCCGGCAAGCGCGCCCCCAATTCTATTTTTCCGACCCATTTCTAACCTTTTTACATCGATTCTGACCGTTTTTAAGCATTTTTGACTTTGGTGACTATGATCAATATTTTCCAAAATTACCGTATTATCTCTAATTATCCCCCTGTCTCCATTAATCCCCCCATCTCCATTAATCCCCCCCCCCTTTCTGAGGAGGTTGAACAATTATCCCCCCGTCTCCATTTATCCCCCGGGGGGATAAATGGAATTTTTTTCGAAAAAAAATTTCTTAAAATTAAAAAATTAATTCAAAAGCGAAACTCATTTAAATGTTAATATCAAAATCTAATTTTAAATTCTTGATCAGCGCTCTAAAATACCCCAAAAATATAACGCATTTTCCACTTGGTTTGAGGCTTCTACGTTGACTTTTATTATGCCTTTTTTTGCCCTTTTTGGGATTTTCGTGCCTTAAATGGTTCATTTCGTTCAATATTTTAGGGATTTTGTCACTGTTTGGTTAATATTTAGGCATTCTTCGGATTTTTCATGAAAAATTCAGAAATTTTTTAACAAAAATGCAATAAAAAAGATTTTTTTTGAAGAATAACATTTTTTGGCGAAATGTTCAAAAAAATTTTCATTAAATAATTCGGTCGAAAAATAATCCCCCCGTCTCCATTTATCCCCCCGTATCTAATAATCCCCCCCTTTCCGAGAAGGTTGAACATTAATCCCCCCGGGGGGATAATTAGAGATAATACGGTATGTGTATGTGGCTTAAACTGAAAAAGTATTTTCTGGACATTCCGTGGGTTTTTATTCTTGTGGACATTTCGTGGCCTGGACACTTTGTGTGGGCGCCGCCCAATTAATCCCCGACATGCAAAGATGACATTCTCTACATCATACTATTTCCGTTAGACAAATTCTCTGACAGTTTCTGTGTCCTATACTATTTTTTGTCAGAGAAATTCCGCGTCCCATCCCTGCCAATACTATTTTTTGTCAGAGAAATTCCGCGTCCCATCCCTTCCAATACTATTTTTTGTCAGAGAACTTCCGCGTCCCATCCCTTCCAATACTATTTTTTGTCAGAGAAATTCCGCGTCCCATCCCTGCCAAAGTTCACTTCAAAATAAATGAACATTTACATAAACAAAAACAGACCATTCATCAGCGGCATAACAATCGGTGGATCTTCTTCTTCCATTGATTTCCTCCTTTTCATTTTCGGATTTTCTCCGTTTTCTGTTCCTTACCTTTCCTTCCCATTTAATTCCACATTTACATATTTCTTTTGAAATTTTCCATGTCAATTGTGGCATACAAAATTTGAGGTTTTCAGAATAGGGAGAATACGATTGTAGTTCATTCGGCTCTATTGCAGTCACACGTCCATAAAATTTTTTGCAACTTTAATGCACCATAACTTTTTCAAAAAGCATCCAAATTAAATATTCTTAGTATCATTCGATAGCCCTAAGAATCCTCTATTAGCTTGCAAAATTTCAAAAAAGTTCGTTGGGTTTCAAAAAATTTATAGCCAAAAATGTTTAGAAAACCAACTTTTTAAAATTTCTGGCCATAAATTTTTAAAAACTCAACGAAATTTTTTGAAATTTTGCAGGCTAATAGAGGATTCTTAGGGCTATCGAATGATACTAAGAATGTTTAATTTGGATGCTTCTTGAAAAAGTTATGGTGCATTAAAGTTGCAAAAAAAATTTTATGGTCGTGTCTTTTTTTTTATGGTCGTGTGAACTGCAATAGAGCCGTTCATCCGACCTAATTTTCGAACTCTCGAATAAGATTTAATCAAGAAAATTCAAATTTTGCATTTATAGTAGGGTTGAACGAGTCCGGGTACCAGACCGGGTCACAACCCGGTATACCCGGTTTTTCCAGGACCCGGACCTGGCAGTTTATGAAATGAATTTGTGACTTGCCTATTTGTTAGCGTTTGTAGTTCAGGGTTGTTCGAAACTATTACTGATTAGTTTCTAATTATTAGAAAAATTTTGTTTTTGTTTTTCTGTGCTGCGGGAGGCCTGAAACGCAATTTTTTACAAAAATGTTTGGAATTGTCCTCTTTATTAAAGCGTCCGTTTTTCCATAAGACCGAAATATTTCTCAAAAAACCACTTTTAGGTTTTAGGGTAAATATTATTCTAAAAAAGGGAATTTATGGAAAATAAGCCTAAAAAGAAAAATTTTCATTTTTTAACTTTATTTGTGCTTTATTGTTGTTTTTTCATTTAAAATGTTTTTTAATACCGTATCCGTATTTAGTCGTTTCTGGAAATTTTAATATTTTGTGATTGGCCAAAGAGAAGCAAATGTTGCGCGTGTGCACTGTGAGGGTGGGTGAAAAAACATTTAGTCATTTTTGTAAATTCGATCTTAAATTTACCATTTCAGGCCTCTGACCCTAAAAAGATCCTTTCTCCTGTTGACCAACTGTTGTGGCCTTGCCATTTGCCGTGTCCCCGTGCCAAAAAATTCGGTGGCAAATGCCGAGACGACGACAATTTTTGGGGGTGTGAACAATGCGGACAGACTTTCAGATTCGTGAAACAGGACGGCAAAGGACAGAAAGTGAGAAAGTGCCATCGCTACCAAATCCAAAAAAACAGCAAAAAAAAATATCAATCGTCCAATTTTTACGGTCGTTAGACTGCAATAGAGCTCACCCTCCCCCCATCTGCCACTCCAACGCCGAAAATCTAACTGCTGCTTGGCTAAATTAGCAGAAACTAATCGTCGTTAAATTTGATTTAAGGAAAACTCTTTAAATACCATCAAAATTAACTTGCTTAAATATTAAAATGGCTTTTCTCTCTTTTTTGATTAACCTTCCAATTATCGTAAATCCGCTAACAATACAATGCCCGGGTATTCAAATGGCGGATTTACGGTACTTTCATTTGATCATTTTGCCTCCCCTCCCCCAGACTCCGATCACTCATTTGTTCTGCGATTGCGGTGGCACTCGCGTCGATCGCTTGACTTTCCGTTGTGCCTTTTTTGCTGACCATGGCGACCAATTCAACGCGTTTACATCCGTCAATTTGCTGAACAAAGAATTGGAGCGGCAGAGCACAAAGGAAACGTTGACCCTTTTTTTGGAGGGCGAAACGGGCAACGGCAAATCGACACTGATCAACGAAATGCTTTTTTGTGCCAAATTTCCGACATTTGAAGACGCATTTCGGGTGAGATAGTGTTGGTACTGTAATGGGCAGAAACGGTGGGGACGAGTCGCTTACGTGCGTGACTTGTCGGAAATTTCTACAAAATAAATTGTGTGGTAATTAATTTTAATTGCGAATTAAGCTGACCACATCTGCCGATTTCAACTCCGACTGTCTTGCCGCTGCCTCATACTCAAAGCTCGTGGAACGAAACGGCGAATATGTGACCATCGAAGCGAAATTGGGTACCGGTCGCAACATTGATGAGTCGCAGACCCAATTCTCTGAAGCGTACCTCATCCCGCCAGTGGAAGGTCGTATTTTTTTTAGCGGTTTTTGCCTCATTTTTATTTCGAGTTTGTTCGAAATTCTCTTTTCCAATCTGTATATGGCAGAATTACACAATCGCATCATTTTCTCGTCATTTTAAATCAATTCCGACCGTTTTTTTGAAACTGTTTGGTACCTAAAACCTGTATTTACCGGCGTAACTTGTCTTAAACAGTTTTAGACGGGCAACCCTGTTGTGTCAGTGACACGGAGGGCAAAAACGACTCGCGTGGCATCGGCATGGACAACCAAAACAAGGCCAACATGTTCGGCTTCTTCCGTGGCTTTGATGGGGTGCACGCCATCGGCGTTGTGATGAAAGACAACGACAACCGTGACACTAAATCGTTTAATTACTGTATCAACGACGGCATTTTGAGCGATCTCCACAAAAATGGAGCACCGGTTATGCTTTTGGGCAGAAAATACCCAGAGGAAATTGCCTTACAATTAGCCCACCTCATTATTGCAGAACATCGTTTTTCTGATCACCCATTCGTCGGGCTCGGCAAAGGTCATCCCCGTGGTGCGTAAGCTGCTGGAAGAGATTGAGAAAAAGAACGGCGTAAGTGCAGCTGTTTGCAGTCCTAATTTGATTATTGTTTCGAAAAAAAAAATTTTTTTTCAAATTAACTTTTTAGAAAAATTTTCTAGGCCTTTTATGAAAAATTTTGGAGTTTGCTAAAAAAAATTAATTGAAAGTCTATGTGTTGGTTTGTTCACGGCTTCATTCCCTCCGCTTTTCTCCAGGTGAAAATTCCATTGAACAAAAGCAATGTGTTCTGCTTCGACAATGTTGCATTTGAAGCACTTTGTCTGATCAAAACGAAGGGTGTCGAATATGACGAGGATGAAATGGAAGAATTCTCCAGAAAGTGGACCAAATCAGCGCGGGAATTCAAACGGTTGAAGCAGTATTTGGCCACTTTGAAGCCCCATTTGACCCGGGAAACGTTGTCGGTGTATGCCGCGCGATGTGCCATTGCCGACATTATACCAGTCATTGCGTCACACGGGGCGCAAATTCAAGTGAATCACACAGCATAGAATTATTTAAAATGCCGAATTTCCAATCATTTATCAGTGTAACATCGTAAAAATGGAAATCGAAGAATTGAACAAAACCATTGGTGAGGATGAGAAGAAAATGGAGATAAAGCTTGACAAGGTCGAGACTAAGGAACTTGATAAACCCCGCATGTTTTGCACTTCGGTGAGTTTGTCTAATGGAAAGAGAGGGTCTGATCAGCTACCATGGGTGGGGAATCTTGCGGAAAATAATTTTTCACAAAAAAATTCTTAGGAATTTTAGTATGAATATTTCAAGAAAAAAAATTTTTTGGGAAAATTTTCATTGGTTTTTTTGAAATTCGTGATGAACTGCTAAGTTTTTCAAAAATTTTTAAAAAAAAAATTTTTTTCTTGAAATTTTCGTACTAACAAAATTCCTAAGAATTTTATTTATGAAAAATTTCTAGGTTTGAAAATTTTTTACAAAAATTTTTTCGGGGGGGGGGGGGGGGAAACGACCCGGGGGGAGCCGGCGGGGGGGGGGGGGGGGGAACGAAGTGCACCCAATACGGATATCCTTTTTGGCCAATTAACGGCAAAATTTGAACAAAAAAAAAATGAAAAAAGTTTAGTTAAATTTGGATTCGCTACTTTGTTTGGATTCATGGTTCGCGGAATTGGTTGAAATTTAATCATATTCTTGAAACTAACGAAACCGGTAGCCCTCTCTTAAGACATGCTTTTCGTGACTTAAATTTAGAGAAAATATTTTTGTGAGACATGATTGGCCGAGTGCGAAATTTCACACATTTACAGGACAAATGCAGTGAGGTTGTAAAAACACTCGGCGGCGATGTCAAAGTGTCAAAGAAGGACTGTGTTGATAATTATTCTTTCGCTGATGGAGTTATTGATGGAACAATTTTGACTGTTTGCACTTGGGCGGGCGGGCCAATGGGCGCGATTACTGGCGCTATCCTGGTTTCTAAGCGGCGGGATGAAGCAAAGTGTAAGGTGAAGAATTATGATTTTTCGACCAAAAAGTTTTTCACAAAGCAACGCAAAATTGTAAGTCGGACGGAAACTGCATATGTAGATATGCTCTACTGCAGTTAACGCGTCCAATCAGTGGCCATCCTCAGTTTCTTATTTTTTCCTATAATTAGAATAAAGAAACGAGTAAACTTTAAAAAAAGAAAAAAAAGGTGGAAATCATCCGACGGGCCGAAGGGATTGCCCGGGAAAATTTTCACAAATTTTGGGGCGAAAGTTTCGATCAAATGGATTTAAAACGATTGAATTTATCGTATATTTATTCGCAAATATTTGGCACTCTGTCTTTTCAAATTCTCAAAAAATGCAATGCGGATCCCTCGGGATGTCTTGCATAAAAAATCAAATTTGTGGATGCTGCGGGATTGGAATTCACATTTTACTGGGTGATGGGATCCCGCCATGAAAAATTCTTTTTCACTTTTGCCTCATACTTTAATAAATATATCCACAAAATTGCAATTACAGGATTGTAAGTGCCCCAGAAGTGAGCATAAAGTGATTAACACTGAACAAATCGTGAAAAGAAATGTTGATGTGGACCCGGCAGTGTTGGAACAGATCAGACAAAAGTACAAAACGTTGAAAATGAAAGATGCAGTCAAACGGGAACTGATTGAGGAACGCGACATTTGCTGCAAAGAGGCGGGTCATTTAAAAGGGGAGAGAAACAAGAGAGAGAGAGTCAGAGAAACACAGACAATTGGATCATTTGACATGGGGTTAAGCCCGAGCCCTCGGGGGGCAAAATGTCGGGGACCGTCGGGGGTGACATGTCGAGGGTCGGGCCGGGGAATAGGCCCAAAAATGTCCGGGGCTCGGGGTCGGGGCTTAACCCTAATTTGACAAATGAAACCGATTTTAAACATTTTTGGAAAACAGGCAGGGCTTTGATCTGTCCTTAATTGAGTGGTTTAAAAATCTGAACAAATAAAGACTGTCTTGGTTAAAATAAAAACTCTACTGGTTTTTCAGAAATGTCCTTTTCAAAACAAAAACTATTTGAAGCAATTTCGCGAATATTCTGATTTTCGACCCCAAAATCTCATTTTTGGACCCGATGTTCTGGTTTTGAAAGATTTTCGATCAAAGTCCTGGGGAAACACAAATTATCAGTGCTACATCAAACAGCTCGAACTTTATTAAGAAGTTCACTCTTTAAAATTGGCACAATTTTAGGCGGCCAAATGGATCGCCTGTTTGAAGTCAATGGCAGTGAAAACGGATGACGACGAAATGCAGAGTTGTATCAAACAGAACATCCGAGACGCCGAAGAAAAGATGGCCAAATTGAAGGGACAGTCCCGCGAGGAGCAGCAGAAGAGCATCGAAGCACTCCGAGTCAGTTCATCAGCTTACAATTTAAGCAAAAAACATGGAAATACTTTGTTATTAAGCTTTAAGCCATGCACAACATTTTAGTTAGTGCTTTGGCGTGCCCCCCCCCCCTTTTTTGTCATTTTAAAAAGTCATGAAAATGTTCATGGGCTTTTTCGGGGTCAGTCACTGATCCCGAATATGACAATCCCATTTCGACCGAATACGAACTCGAACAAAAAGTCGGAAATTCAGATTGTCTGAAAAATTAATCAAAAAGTAATGATGCGTGAGGCACTACCCATTTCTTTTCTTTTTTTTCACAGAAATTCGAGGAATTTTACGACAAAGAGCGCGACATATTGTTCAAAACTGCTTCCGGCAATGCGGCGGGGTTCAAATTTCCGACCGAAAATATTGAACAAATTTTTGACGAACTTTTCGCATTGGAAATTACTGGCGCTCAAATGAAGGCCAATTATGAAGTGGTGAAGAAAGCAAAGCGAGAGCATCATCAGAGGCAATTCACTGCCGAAGAAGAGAGACGCGCAGCGAAACAAAATTTGGTCAAAGCCGAACCGACCAAATGCCAAATTGGTGGGTGGCCGAGAGTCTCGAAACCCGGGGAAATTTTTAGTGTGCCCGAGTCAGTTCCCCGCCCCGCATCGTTTCCGCCCCGAGAAACTAAGAAAATACCTAACTTAAAACTTTTCAATAAAAAAAAATTTAAGAATTTTCAAAAAAATTAAGCGATTTTTTAAAATTTTTTGAAAAAATCCTGGTACCTAACTCATAAAATTGACAGGTGCACGGATGGCGTCTGGTAAATTTCTCCACACCTAGTTTCATTCACATTGAGAGCTTTAGTGGAAAATATGAATATCGGAATAATAAAATTAACAGAAATGCCATTTGGGCGCCTAAAAGTGCCAACCACAGAACCACTAATTAATTTTTTTTTTAATCCAATTTGCTTATTTTGTAGCCGAATTTGGGGCGTCGTCATCTGAGGACGATGAAATGGACATTGTTTCTTGAAACAAATTGCTTTTATTCTTTGAATTTTTTTCATTTTATTCAGATAATCTCTCTCTCTTTTCACAGTTATTTTTATTCGACCATCATTTTTGACAATTATTTGTTATTACTTTTTATACGAAAAATAAAAACTTTGTTTTTGTGATTGGATAGTTTTTACTCCGGCAGATGAAAGCTCGGCAGAAAAAAAATTATCATTGTTTGAAGCGTAATTTTATCAATCAAAAACATTTAAATGAAAAAATGTCCTTGAGTTTTCAATAAAATGTCCTGATCTGATTTCGAAATAGCCAATAAACGCGAAAATTTTTCTTATTAAACGTCATCAAATTTATGGATTATTAACAATTTTAATAAAAATATGTTTAACATTAGCTAAATTCTGCCAAAATGAGGATATTAATTAGAAAATTCGTAATATTATTCGTTAAAATAATTAATTTAACCCGACATAAACCCTTTTAATAATAGCATACATTTTGAAAAAACTTTTTCACCTTTTTAGACTGTAATTACTAGGGTTATAAGTTAGTTGTATGCACTAAAAAATGCCAAATATGGGCATAAATTATGCACTAAAACCCCCCATAATATGCCCTAAAAACCCGAAAAATGCCCCAAATATGCACTAAATATGCCTTAAAAACTAGCTAGAATGACTTTGAATCCTCAAAAATTCAGAATTAACTTTAAAAAACCAATACAATGACGTTTTTAGACAATTGCAAAAAATTTTTTTTATATGAATAATTTTTCAAAAGTTTAAGAAATTTCAAAAAATTTCAATTTTAAGGGTGTATTTTTTAAAAATTCCAAAAAAGTCTATCTTAGGGGTGTATTTTTCGCATTTTTCTTGTGAAAATTTGCCAAAAATGGCCGAAATATGCGCTAAAAATGCAAAAATGGCAAAATATGGATTTATTCCCGAAAACCCCCAAAATATGCTTTTATATGCACTAAAAACCTTCACCAAATCAAAGAATTTTAATGTATAAATGCTATTTTTGAGCTCCTTTCTTTATAGCATATGCGCAGAAAAAATATGCAAAATCCTACAAATTATAACCCTAGTCATTACAGAAAATGAAAGTATTCTTAATGATTTCTTTATTTGTGTTTTTGATCATCATTATAATTAATATTAATTATGTTGGATCAGAAAAGAAAAAAATGGAACAAAAATCATTTGACGAAATATTTGGAGAAAAATGGGAAGAAAAAAGAAACGAAGAACAGAAAAAAAGAGAAATAATTGGAAAATTTAATAAAATAAAAGAGAAAATCAAGCAAAAAGTAAGAAAATATTCAGCAAAAGACAAAAACTGACGAAGAAAAATTCGAAATTGTACAGAAATTCATTGAAATGACAAAAGAATTTATGCAAAAAGGAAGAAAATATTCGAAAAAAGAATGGCAACAAAATTATGCCGAAATTTGTAAGGGAATCGGAGTTGGCCATTACATAATTAAAAAATGGAAGAAGCAATTTGGAATTAGCCAAAAAATAACGGAGAAAGAAAAAATGGAAAAAATAAAAATTTATTGGCAATTAAAAAGAGAAATGCCGAAAATGAGTGACAAAGAAATTGGGAAAATGTTGAAAATTCACATATATTCAATTGGCAATTGGAAGAAACAATTTGGGGAAGAAATAATGGAAGATTGAAAACGGATGAATGAATCTATGAATGTTGAGTGATATGATTTTATGAGTGGCTTTAAAAGCGGAGGTCAAAAATTGAAATTATTTAGCTTTTTAATTTTCAAGAAAATTCATTTTCAATAATTTTATTCAAAAAATTATTTATAGAAAATTTGCAATAAAATTCATTTATTTTCAATAAATTGCTTTTTTTTGCACAAACATTTAATCATTAATAATTATAGAGCGGGACTGGGAATTTTGGGCAAAACCGGGGACCTTTTCGAGTTGAAAAACCGAGAATTATTGGCTGGGAAAACCAAGAAAAAATCGGGACCGGTCCCGGTAAAAACCGGGAGTTAGGTACTCAGTTGTCCCGTTTTTTCAGTACCAGGTCCCGGTCCCGCTCTACTCTAAATAATAATAAATAAATTAATTAATTTGTCACTTTCTTTGGGGCTGGCTGTTGGTGCCGAAAAGCGCCGCCGGGCAAATATTAAATTTCGTAAATAGTACGATGTTAATTCAAATTAGGAATAAGTAAATTTGTAATTGAGAAAGAAAAAATGAAAAATGAAATGTATTTGTTGACAAATAAAATGAGAAAACTCGAAAATGAGTGACAAAAAAATTAGAAAAAATGATGAAACTTAATCGTAGGACCATAATCAATTGGAAGAAACAATTAGGAGACGGAATAACGGAAGATTGAAAACGGATGGATGATAAGAATATAAAACTGAAGAAAAAATTGAAAAAAATAAATTAAATGTAAAAAAATGCGCATATTGGTGGATTTATAGGCGACATGGAGTTTGGGCACCACAGGGAAGAATTTTCAAAAAATAATTTAAGTATATAAAATGTTATAAAACTAATTAAATTTAATCAATTTTTAAGTGTGGAAACTTGTCAATCTTATATTTTAATCAATTCTTACAGCTGTTTAAACGTAGGGTTAAAAACGTGTACTAATTTCTGTTTGGATATAGAACTGAATACCCGCGGCTTAATTGGGTCCGAAAACATCAAGAGTCCAGTCTAATTCTACTATTAAAATTTAAATTTTAGTCTTGGCCAAGCTTGTAATGATACAAATAATACTACACATTTATATCATCAATATAGAATGAATTGTAATGAATTTAGCAAAATAGCATGGATAATTTATTGGATATCCGTTAAAAAAAACTTTGGAATCTTAGCTTGATTAAATTTAAGTACATATATGCTTTTAAATTAGATTGTTGCATCCTTTGTTAGAATTAAAAGCATTTTTATTTTGAAATTCTAAATTTGCTGCGCAAACTTCCCACCCGGCGGATTTATAAAAAGCACTAACAATCTCTCCCATCTATACATATCATCCGTAGAAATTTTTGAATTTAATTATTGATTTTAATTTTGCTATAAATGAAATCAAAAGCATAGCTTAAATTTTTATCATATTTTCATTGGAAAAACTTTTAAAAATGAGTTGTTTTCATTAACAGGGCAAGTTTCGGTCCCGGTTTTTATCCAAATTTCAGATCCCGTGCTATTTAGTTGATAATTATACTGATTTGAAGGTAATTTTATTATGATTTTGAAAAATAGTCAATAAATGGCGAAAATTTTCCTTATTAAACGTCATCAAATTAATAGATTAAACCATTTTAATAATATGTTTAGCATTAGATAATTCTGTCAAAGTGAGCATATTAATAAAGATTCAAATTCTTAAGTCTCTTCGGTTCATTTATCCATAATAGTCGGTCCCTTTGAACCAAAAAGTATTTAAAATGAAAAATTCAACCGCAAAAAAATTGACAAAGAGTTTTATGTAACCAATTAATGCCAAAGAAGTATTTTAAGAAAATAAACAAAAGATGAAGAATTTCTGGCCAGATCATAAACCGGTCAAAAATTGCCGGTTCCGGGCCGGGCTGACATTTTAAGGAGCATCCGATTTCCGGGCCCGGTCTCTGAAAAGCCGATCAAACCGGATTACCGGATTTTCTAAAAAATACCGGTTCAAGTTTTGGGGCCTGGTCAAAATCGGTACCGGGCTCGGCCCGTCCGGTCTCTACTAAAAACCCGAGAATGAGACAAAAAAAAAAGTCGAGAGTTTCTCGAGTCGCTCCGCACAGCCCAAGCAATAATTGTACAAAATGCAAAAAACTATTACAAAATCATTATCAAACGAAAAATGGGAACCCAAAAGACAGCATAAGCAAATATAAAATTGAAAATACAAAATAGAAAAAGAAATTTTAAAACAAAAAGCACAAACAACGAATGCAAAAGACTACAAGAGTTCAGTGAGGCCACAAAATAAACGGTGATTTTCCCAAGAAAAATATTTGCCGAATTTCACCGGTGCTTATTATTTTGCCACTTCTTCAAAACAGAATTGGTCACCCCCTTGAGAAAGGTGCCAATTTGGCACTTTTGGTGTACCAACTCACAATCAGCTCAAAGAATTGCTGCTAATTCCCGTAAATCCGTAATGAATCCCGACCCGAACATACTATCTAAAACACGACAACCGCTTATGGCACAATGACTGACACGTTTCTAAATTGGCGTTTTAAATTAAGCCAATTTTTATATTTGGCACATTCGTCTCACTCATCCGGCACTTTAAAATTTTTACCATATAATCCTTTTGGCCATTTGATAAGGGCCCCTTAACACTCCACCGTTTTGCCAAAAGTTAATCGTTTTGTGCTTTCTGCTGGTGCTGTTGTACCAGAGACTCGCCACTTTAATCAGATAAGAAAATCGCTATTTAAATTAATTTGTTCGTTATTTTATTAGTGCTAATTAATGGGAACAAACAGTTTAATTGCCCTAATTAGTTGGTCATTCTCAATTATATTTTGGGGCCATATCAAAAAATCAAAAATACGAAAAGCCACAACACAATTCAAGATTTAAATAAAATTAAAAATGATTCATAAAGCCTCTAATATCAGAGAACTTTTTAATAGCGAAGCAAATATTCAAATTTTTTTCATTTTACATAAAATACATTTTCATTTAACCAAATTGGCCAGCCCAAATGACTGATGCAATTAATGGCATTAATTGCCGTCGCAATTTCCGTGGCTTACGCTTTGTGATTTTGGCACTGAGCACAGTGTGCTTAACCTTCGGCATGTGCGGCACCGTTGTGCTTCATATGACCGTAATTTGCATGAGAGAGGAGACGACGACAAATGGTGCAGAACAATTTAATTTAATTAAAAACAAAAATAATTAAAAATAATTAGTGCATTAATTAATTGGCTTTTCCCAGCCCCCCGAAATTCTCTCATTAGCAAAGAGAGGGGGCCTGTAAAATCACAATTTATTGAAATTTTACATAAATTATTTGTTTATCGGAACAAAATATTTATTTAAATTTATTTTTTAATTTAATAAAGTTAAATTTTTCATAAAAAATTAAAAATAATAAAAACTGTTACAAAAATCATAAAATTAAAAAAAATAGAATTGTCACTAATAATATTTATATATTCTATTGTAGAAAAAATGACAAAATAAAGACCAATGTAGAAATAAATTTTGTGAATTCCATTGAAATTTTTCTCCCTTCAATTCCATGCATAATTTATTATTTTTTAATTGGTTTTTAAATCCTTTTAATAATTATTACATTTTTCACTTTGCCTCAGCAACTTCCTTTTCGGCACCGATGTTCACTTTCGCTGAAGAGGGTTGGCTGTTTTCGGCACTTTACCTCGGCACACTGTTGGGCACCATTCCAATTGGCCATCTCTGTACTTTGATCGGCTTTCGTCGCACATTCACTGCCTACGGTATTCTGAACGGACTGGGTACGGTGGCGGTGCCATTGGCTGTCAAATTTCTCACAAAGCCATTCCATTTTGTGGCCATATTTGGCGCCCGATTCTTCCAAGTGAACACATTTTTTTTATTTAAATTTAAATTTTTTAATAAATTTTTTAAGGGAATTTTCCTTTCGATGTCATTGGTGGCCATTGGTAATATGATGCGTTAATTAAGTGTGATAATGAGCGTAATGAAATGGGCACATTTAAGCCACAAAATAAGTCGTTAATGGGGGGGGGGGGCAGGAGACGTGCTAGGTCGTTTCATAAAATTCGCCAATTTTAGCGAATTTTTCGACAAAACATGGCATAACTTTGCTTAAGGACAATCAAGTTTTACATTCTTAGTCTCATTCGATAGCCAAGATTTTTCTCTATAAGCCTGCAAAATTTTTTAAAAAAAATTGGTCAACTTTAGGAAAAGTTGTATGAAAATAAGTACTATTTCTGCCATAACTTATGTTGTTACATTTCATAATTTTATTTGAAATTTTGCAGGCTAATAGAGAAAAAGAAGAATGTGAAATTTGATTGCCTTTATGCAAAGTTATGCCATGTTTTGTCGAAAAATTCGCTAAAATTTGCGGTTCATTTTTTATAAATTTAAGAAGCAATTAGCAAAAATTGGAGCACATTGAAGGAGATGACTTTGTTCATAAGCATTCTCTCCATACATTTTCAGGTGTTCTTTTTGAAAATAACGTTTTTTTTTAAATTAAAATGATTAAAATTAAATTTTTCAAAATATTTAATTTTTTGGTAATAAATTAAAAATTTCTATACTGTTAAAAAGGGCTTAGTTGGCCTTTTTTAGCTTGGCCGTATCATCACAATGCCTTTGTCCGGCTTTTTGTGCGACTCTTCGCTTGGCTGGCCGTCCGTTTATTATTTGCTTGGCATTCCGACACTTTTCACATTTTCACTTTTTTGTTTGTTTTATCGGGAAACGCCATCACAGCACAGGTGCGATCACCACCATCAAAAGCAAATCAAACGCAGCACGGGCATTAATTAATTAATTAATTAATTTGGCTCGAGACTCTCGGACCAATTGTTTTCAAATTGTAAATCATGGGAACAATTTTGGTCTTGAGCCTTAGAGATTTGGAAAATTTTCGGCTTTGCGTCTCGGGCATTTATCAGCTACAAATAAATCTCGATGGGAATTTCTTGTTTTTTTTTGTTTCCTTCGCTTTTTAATGCCAAAAGAACATTTAAAATAAATTCAGATTGATTTGTGCCGCCGAAATCGAACGCATTCAAACCGGCAAAATAGTGGACACCAGCGCAACGGGACGGCACAGAAAAGGATTCAAATTTGTAACTTTCATTTTAATTTTTTAATTTTAAAATTTCTATTTAAAAAGCTCCAAAATTGGCAAGTGCTCTCCTTGTTTGGTGTTGGCATGGGCTTTGCGCTTGGTGCGCATACTTTTTCATTGTACGGACCAATATATTTGCACAATGTAATTAATTGCTTAGAATTAAAATATAAAATTAAATTATTTTATAATAATTTTATGTATTTTTTAATTTCTACCTATAAAATTTTTGCCTGCTGTCCTTGAAAAATCCCGAATCAACATTAAAGAATTCGGAAAAATGTCAGGATAATTTGAAAATCCCCGGATTTAGCCACCTGGTATAGGTAGATTGACCGCAGCTCTTGATATTTTTTGAAATATCGAGATTAAGCATCCCGGGTCCGACCTTGGCTGGCCTGGCCCTGTCTTTGAATCGGGGCGAGCGGCCCGCCAACAGCAGGAGAGGCAAAAAACAGAAACAATCCAATTTTAATTGCCGACCTAATTATTCCAATTTTAATTGCCGACCCTAATTATTTCTAATTAATTTTTTGCAGTCAATTGGCCTCGACATGCATCAGACTGGGGTTGTGGTGGCACTGCCATTTGTCATCTCCATCTTTTTGTCCATTGCCGTTGGCCGAGTGTTCGACCGTCTCATCGGCACAAAGGCGGCGTTGGTTCTGCTCACATGCGTGTCACAGGCAAGAATGAATGGTTGATCAAAGTTTCGGGAATGCCGATCAGTATTCGACTAATGTCAAGCCCAGGAAACGAATTCGAACAAAAAATTCCAACTTCAAACTCCCGATTGACTTTTTAGCCTATTTTCGGATTAAGGATTCAAATTAGTCAAAATGGGTATATCAGCCGCGTGATCAACGACCCGAAATGCGTTTCGTAATAATAAAACGGTTCACAAACCCCGGTCGCTTATGCTTTTTAATATTCAATAAATTTGAACTTTGTTACTTACGCCGTACTCTTCTAATGAATAATAAAGGAAAAACACCGTAATTAATTTCACCATAATTATATTATGAAAAATTTAATTGCTCCAATAGAGTCCCCTCTCAATTAGTGCCCTTTTTGAGAAAGAGAGAGAGAGAGAGTGAACCAACAAAGCCCACAGGGGGTATTTAAAAATTTCTCCAAAAATTCCAATCAAAATGCTGGCACCGGTGAGGGATTGTCTCGGCTTCTAGAAATTCTTTGAAGCCGCCTGAAATTCAATAAATTTTGATTGAATTTGACAACAGATCTTGTCTAAAAATGGATATTTTTCAAAATCTAAAATTTTCTGGAGAATTAGACAAAATTATTTACGGCTTTTTAGAAATATTTAAAGTTTGCGCTTTTTCAGTACGGCATGGCAATTGGCTACGCACTTTTGGCATTCATAACGCCCTCAAACCCGTTGCTAATTCAAGCTTTGTATGTCCTGATCATGTCTTTGGTTGGCTTGTGTCCCATTGGCCTTGTAAAGCAAGCGCGATGGGTGTGTAATTAATTACAGAGTTAATTAAGAAAATATTGAGTCAAAATTAATTTTTATTTTTATTACAGGTAGACGCTGAGAATGCGCAAGCAATCAACTCAATAAACACAGCAATTTATTACATCATAGTGATGTAAGTTAAGAAGATAATTTATATAGAAAAGCAATATTTAAATAAAATATTATTTATTTAATACAATAATAAAAATAAAGTATAGAAATGATGAAGTGAAATTAAAATTTTTATTAGAAAAAATGCTTTTTGCATGAAAGTCTTAGCTTCATTTATTATTAATTAATGAAAAAATCTTACCAATAAAATTAAAATTAATTAAAAAATGATAAATAATATAAGTAGGTAATCAGCAGAGCTATCAAGAATATCCATTTTTTAAATTTATCCTGAATTGTAGATAGAAAACCTGAGAAATCAAAAATATCCTAAATTACAAGGTTTTATGGTTGGTCAAAATTTTTCAAAAATATTCGCAACAAATTTAATTAAAATTTTCAACTTGGAGCAAATTAATTTATTAAACATGGTATTTTAGTTCATATACGAACCCTGATCTTAATTGTACGGGACCGGGAATTTTGAGATAAACCGGGACCGGGACTTTTTGGATGGGAAAACCGGGAAAAAACCGGGAATAATCCCGGTCCAGCTAAAAACCGGCACTTAGGTACTCATTTGTACGTTTTTTCAGTACCAGTCCCGGTCCCGTACAACTCTAATATTTATAAAACGTTTTGAACCGATTTTAAAGTACACTTTTTCTATCAATTTGTATCAAAATCAGAATTTTATTATATATTTTTTATATAGAATTTGAAAAGAAAAACTTGGGAACACTGAGATCAATTTTAATTAATTTTTGAATATTGATTATTAAAAGGGCTTTTAAAAATAATTAAGGCTAATCCCCGAGTTTGTCACATTGATTATTCCGAACCCAGATGATCAAAACGGAAGAGGGGTAAATTTAAATTTAATTAGCTAATTAAATGTTTAATTACAAAAAAAAACTTTAAAGTGGAATATTATTTTCCTCTTCGTTGCCATTTTGCAAACAGTTAGCGCAGCAATTTCGCACATTTCGATTATGACGAAGAAATAATAACCGATTTGAAAATGATATTTGTCTAATTAACACATCAATTATGTAATTAATATTAAATAAGTTTGTTCATAAATTATAAATGATTACAGAAACGATTGTGAAAATGTGTGATTTCTATTAATTTTAAATCAGAATTATTTAATCGCTCCTATTCGATTCGTCTGCTCACTTTTGCCTAAAATTGTTGAAGCATTTATCATCGTAATGCTTGCCAAATTTGCTCAAATCCGGTCCATTATTAATTAAGTTATTACGAAAAGCCCGTTTTTTAATCTTCATTTTTATTAGAAGAAATGGAATAATTTATAAAATTTACGATTAATATAATATTAATTCGCCCGGAAAATATATCAGGGAAAATGTGTTCATAATATATTATTTAAAAAGGTTATTCTAAATTAAAATAAAAAATCATAATTCGAAAAATTCAAAATTTCGATTTTTTTCGAGTTCGGGCTAGGATTAGAAATTGTTCAAAATGCATGTCGGATTCGTGATCAGCGAGCCCTAAAACCCCGGATGTATGTAGCAGGGATGTTTAGTTACGTTTTTCGTGTTTTAGGGCGTTTCGTTTTTTCGTATTTTGACACGAAAAACATTTTAAACCCGGATGTAAGTAGCAAGGATGTTGAGTTTCGTTTTTCGTGTTTTAGGGCAGTTCATTTTTTCGTATTTCGTATTTTGACAAGAAAAACGAAAATTTAAACTCCGGATGTATGTAGCAGGGATGTTGAGTTTCGTTTTTCGTGTTTTAGGGAGTTTCATTTTTTCGTATTTCGTATTTTGACAAGAAAAACGAAATCTTAAACCCCGGATGTAAGTAGCAAGGATGTTGAGTTTCGTTTTTCGTGTTTTAGGGCGTTTCACTTTTTCGTATTTCGTATTTTGACAAGAAAAACGAAAATTTAAACTCCGGATGTATGTAGCAGGGATGTTGAGTTTCGTTTTTCGTGTTTTAGGGAGTTTCATTTTTTCGTATTTCGTATTTTGACAAGAAAAACGAAATCTTAAACCCCGGATGTAAGTAGCAAGGATGTTGAGTTTCGTTTTTCGTGTTTTAGGGCGTTTCATTTTTTCGTATTTTGACACGAAAAACGAAAATTTAGACCCCGGATGTATGTAGCAGGGATGTTGAGTTTCGTTTTTCGTGTTTTAGGGAGTTTCATTTTTTCGTATTTCGTATTTTGACAAGAAAAACGAAATCTTAAACCCCGGATGTAAGTAGCAAGGATGTTGAGTTTCGTTTTTCGTGTTTTAGGGCGTTTCACTTTTTCGTATTTCGTATTTTGACACGAAAAACATTTTAAACCCGGATGTAAGTAGCAAGGATGTTGAGTTTCGTTTTTCGTGTTTTAGGGCGGTTCATTTTTTCGTATTTCGTATTTTGACAAGAAAAACGAAAATTTAAACTCCGGATGTATGTAGCAGGGATGTTGAGTTTCGTTTTTCGTGTTTAGGGAGTTTCATTTTTTCGTATTTCGTATTTTGACAAGAAAAACGAAATCTTAAACCCCGGATGTAAGTAGCAAGGATGTTGAGTTTCGTTTTTCGTGTTTTAGGGCGTTTCACTTTTTCGTATTTCGTATTTTGACAAGAAAAACGAAAATTTAAACTCCGGATGTATGTAGCAGGGATGTTGAGTTTCGTTTTTCGTGTTTTAGGGAGTTTCATTTTTTCGTATTTCGTATTTTGACAAGAAAAACGAAATCTTAAACCCCGGATGTATGTAGCAGGGATGTTGAGCTTCTTTTCGTGTTTTAGGGCGTTTCATTTTTTCGTATTTTGACACGAAAAACGAAAATTTAGACCCCGGATGTATGTAGCAGGGATGTTGAGTTTCGTTTTTCGTGTTTTAGGGAGTTTCATTTTTTCGTATTTCGTATTTTGACAAGAAAAACGAAATCTTAAACCCCGGATGTAAGTAGCAAGGATGTTGAGTTTCGTTTTTCGTGTTTTAGGGCGTTTCACTTTTTCGTATTTCGTATTTTGACAAGAAAAACGAAAATTTAAACTCCGGATGTATGTAGCAGGGATGTTGAGCTTCTTTTCGTGTTTTAGGGCGTTTCATTTTTTCGTATTTTGACACGAAAAACGAAAATTTAGACCCCGGATGTATTTAGCAGGTATGTTGAGTTATTTTTTTCGTGTTTTAGGGCGTTTCATTTTTTCGTATTTCGTATTTTGACAAGAAAAACGAAATCTTAAACCCCGGATGTATGTAGCAGGTATGTTGAGTTTCGTTTTTCGTGTTTTAGGGAGTTTCATTTTTTCGTATTTCGTATTTTGACACGAAAAACGAAAATTTAATTCCCGGATGTAAGTAGCAGGGATGTTGAGTTTCGTTTTTCGTCTTTTAGGGCGTTTCGTTTTTTCGTAGTTCGTATTTTGACACGAAAAACGAAATTTTTAAGCATTGGTAAGAATGTGGGGAGGGGGGTTGAGAGAAAATATTTTTGAAAATTGGGAAAAAGAAAACTTTTTTTGAGAAGAAATAATAATTTGATAAATTGTTTTCAACAAGAAACATACAGCCTTGTGGATAAACGTCCTGTATTTCTTTTTTTTTTTTTTGATTTTTGCCTTGGTTCGATTATAAAATTATTTCATTATTTTTTAAAAAGATTTGTTAAAATAAATAAATTAAAATTATTTTTAAATTTGAAACGAAAATTTCCCAACTACTGAAAATAAAAAACAATTAAAAAAATTTCTTTTCTAAAATATAGCCAAAAAGCAAAAAAAAAAAAGCAAAAAAAAAAAGGCAAAAAAAAAAAAAAAAAAATTCTTTTAGGTGCAAACCTTTGAAAAATTGTAAAAAAATTTCATAAAAAATAAAAATGATAATCAGTTTCCTCATTATAGCAATAAATTCTAAGGGCATTATTAAATTCATTTATTAATTGAAATGCGTGGCATTGATTTTTGAAAACAATGCCATTGCAAAAGGCATAATAAAAAAATAATAATAAAATGCAACTAAAATAAATGATTTAGAATTATAGAAAATTTTCAATCATTTTTACAAAAATTTAGATAAAATAAATTTGATGCAATTTTTACGAATTCTTCTTGTTTTATTATTTTTCTTCGTTGGAATCGGCTCTTGTGATAAAAAACGTAAAAAATATATTTTTTAAATAAATTTATTTAAAAATAAATTACTTATTACAAAAAAAAAAAATGCAGAATTAATTAACATTAAAACAGTTAAAATCTTCTTTTATTAATTATTTTCAAACCAGAATTTAGAAAACAATTTTATATTTTTTCATTTTTAAATAGGAGAAGAGGAAAAATGGAAAAAAAATTGCATATATTGGACCAAAAAAATCAGAAAAATTGTCCTTGAATTAAGCCAAAAAGCCAAAAATTCGGAGGATGATGCGGAACAAATCATTATCAATCGGTTGAATGAATTGGAGGATAAAGCGACAAAATTAGCCAAAAAAATCACGGCGCGACACCACACTAATTTGTTGAAGCCACTAATTGCGCATCATTCGCAAAAAATTGCCAATTTTTGTAAAAATTTAAAAATGGGGGGAGCTGGTGAATATGGAATACCGCCCAATCTGCTGATCAGATTGCAAGAACGTATTGTTTCGATCAGTTTTCGTGCTGATCAACTGCAACGGATGGTCAACACAACCTTTGTTGATTTTCGCGCAATTTGGCAACTCATCAATAATGGTGTCAATTAAATGATTTCAATTTAATGGTTTCAATTAATGGTTTCAATTTAATGGGTTTCAATTTAATGGTTTCAATTAGGGTCCCAGCCGGGCGGCTCCCGGAAAATGCGTCAGTAGAAATGCGTCAGTGAAACTATGAAAACAAGTTCCTTGGATTTTAGAATTCGCTGATCACGGAAACACTATTTCGAAAATTTGGACTTTTGATTTTGGTTCGAATTCGGGTCCGGAATTCGCAATTAAGAACAATGTTCTTATAGCATTTTTCTTTTACATTGTATATAATGCTACAGAACTTTTTTTAAAATATTTGTATCACTGACGCATTTTCCATTGACGCATTTTCCGGTCCCAGCCCGGGGGGGGGGCACATCGGGGAAGAGTGGATCCCCGGGATTTTCATCCCCGTCCCGTTCCCCGTTTTTTCTTTTTGTTGGATCCAATCCCTACACAAAGCAGGGACATTTTCTTGAATTTTTAAATTGTCTTTTCCAAAATGAAATTAAAATTTTTATTTTGTGTCACTCAACAAATAATCCTTTTTTCCGTTTTTTTTTTTTATAAAATTGTTTAAAAATTTATTAATTGTAAGTATTAAACGAAAAGATTGCCAAATAAAAATGATTTTTTATACATAATCTTTCGATCGATGAAAATTTCAAATGCGCGATTCTTTTCTTTCTGCAATACAATTTCCTATTTCAACGCATATTATTTTATTATTTTGTGCCTATTTTTAAAAATTTTAGCATGTTCAAATGCCATCGGTGTCGAAAGGCGCCGAGTCAGAAAAATAAATTATCTTTTTAATTGTTTTTTCCATAATTTTCCATTTTACATGTATAATTTTGTCCTTCGTAATTATGTATTATCCCTTGAGACTCCATTAATGATTCGGCTTTAATTGACGAACTAATTGAGCAACTTGCCGAAAAAGTGTCAGAAATGCAAGGCCAAGTGACAAAAGGTCGAAATCAAAATGCTTATCCGACATATTATAATGACATTGAACCGTTTAATGAGGCCGAGACAAATTTGAAAGAATTGACTGAAAACAATGGACAACTGAGCAATGCGGAACAGATGAACAAAATTAAGCAAATCGTGTCAAAAATGTGGGCAAAAGCAAATTTGAAAATGATTAAAAATGTCAGCGACAATTTATTGGGTAAATTTTTGGTTGTAAAATTTAAAAAATTTTTAAAAAATACTGGTTCAATGGGGTCCATCGTTGCCGATAGGCTAAATTTTTTTGAAATTTTGCACGATTATAGAAAACACTTAGGGATATTATAATATCAGATAATAAAATTTGATTCATTTTGGACGAAGTTATGAATAATTTTCTGTCAATTTTTTATTTTGATGGATTTTTGAGTAATGACCCGGCACCGAATGAGTTGGGACAGTATTTGTGACATTTCATTTTATATGCGCTATGTACGGTAACTCAACAATTGCCTTGTTACTGTATTCAGAAGGCAATAGTTACTTTTTCGGGTTCACAATTTTGTTTGAATTTGGCAAACAAATGTTGGCGGCAGAACGGATGATTTACAAAGGCTTTTTGAATGAAACAACGCTTGAAGAAGACATTAAACAACAATTAATTAATGCGTACAAACAATTAGTGGAAAAGTCAGTCGCATTGTATGAAAGCTGGAAGTTGCACAGAGTGATGAGATTAGAGAACATTGGCATCAAATTAAAGCGCGAAATGGCGGCACTTAATTTGTCAGCAGCAGACCACAGCTGGGATCAATTTTTAAGTGGTTGTTTATTTTCTTATTTGTTAATTCCATTTAATTAAACTAATCACCCGCCCCCCCCCCCCCCAAAAAAAGGTCCTTTTCCGTTTTGTGTCCCCCTAAAAATAATTTTTTTTTTAATTTTTCATATGGCAATTTTAGGCGCTGAAAACGAATTTTATTTAAAGCTAACATCTACTTTACGTGAGTTACGTGAAATTGAATTTTTCAAGTTTTTCATGTAAAATTTCACGTAAACTCACAAAAACTGGGTGTTAGCTTTAAATAAATTTCAGATTCGTTTCTGCGCCTAAAATTGTCATATGAAAAATTAAAAAAAAAAAAAAAATTATTTTTAGTGGGGCACAAAACGGAAAAGAACCTAAAAATTATGGGGATTTGCCGGTAAAAACTGACTGAAAATGAACGCACCTTCGGTCCCGAGACAGGCGCCAATAATAATTCGGGCATTTTTGAGAAAACAAAGCTATAAGCCGAGTAGCAGTGCTGGGCCATGGTGTTGGTGTGAAAAAAAGTAAAGCTGATCTCTAGGCTTAAATACATCCTCCTGAGGATGCCATGAACTTGGTATTGGACCTGGTTACATAATTTCCAAAACGCATTTCGTGATCACTGATCACTTACTGATTTTTTTTTTGACTCTGATCAATGATTAAGCATAATCATGGGATCAAATGATCATTCACCAAGCAATTATAGAAACTAATTAAGGTCAAGCAACAATAAAAAGTGGCACATTAATCGACAAACTTTTGGAGGTTGAAAATTTATTCTCCAAATATCACTACGAATTGGACATGGTGGATCTGAACAAATCTGCCAACTTAATGTGGCACAAGTTGGACGAGGCCAACCAATTAATTAAGGCAATTAAATTTGCTTTTGATGAGGACGAAGAAATGGAAGTGTACAATGCACTTTTGCACTGTTTAGAAATTGACAAACTGTTAAAACACATTGAGTCGGAAAGTGATCAAATGGCAAACAAAGAACTGTTGTAAGAGAATTTGGCCGGGTGATCGGAGAATGCGCCAGTGATACAGTAGTATAATTTTGGGAAAACCAGATACTGTAGTTGATGGTTTAACGTGAATCAGTAAAGAAACGGTGCCATGACGTTACGCAAAAACCATCAAAATGGGCGTTACTCAAAAAACCATCAAAATAAAAAATTGACAGAAAATTTTTTATAACATCGCCTAAATTGAATCAAATTTTTAATTTTTGATACCATTCGATAGCCTTAAGTGTTTTCTATTATCCTACAAAATTTTAAAAAAATTCGTTAAATTTCAAGAAAGTTATGACCTGAGAAACTCAAAAACTAAGTTTTCTTGAAAATTTTTGGTCATAAGATGCTTGAAAGTTAATTATAATAGGAAATACATAGTGCTATCGAATGCTATCAAGAATTAAAAATTTGGTCAAAAAAAAAATTCTCATTTGATGGTTTTTTGAGTAACGACCCGGCACCAGAGAAACAGACTTACAGTAACCGACTTACAGTAACCTTTTTAATACGTATTGTTATAGAATCTTATTTTTACAAAATACTGTATTACTGGCGCACTTTCCAATTGCTATTTTTGCGTTAAAAAGCATAATCCCTATCCAAAAGAATTGTTACAAATTGTCCATTTTTCTGGCTAATTTGTGATTGTTTATTTATTGCTAAGAATGTTTCATTTCCATTTGAAATCGGACATAAATTTTTTATCGAATATTTTCCAATTTTAAAACATTAAAAAATTTTTTTTAAATAAAATAATAAATCGAACAAATTAAATATAAAATGAGAAAGAAAGGAATGATGGACAGATGAAAATGAGAAACAGAAGAATAGGGGAAAAACAAGCAAACAATTCATAATTTGTTTGTCAGATACAATTTTTTCCAATTTAAAATGCTTCTACCGCTAATTCCTAATTTTTCGGCGATAATTTTGTCATTTATTTTCGGCATTTCTCTTTTTATTTGCCAATAAATTTTTATGTTTTCTATTTTTTCTTTCTCCGTTATTATTTTTCGGCTAATTCCAAATTGCTTCTTCCATTTTTGAATTGTATTGTCCCATAATTTACTCCGATTTTCTTACAAATTTCGGCATAATTTTGTTGCCATTCTTTTTTCGAATATTTTCTTCCTTTTTGCTTAAATTCATTTGTCATTTCAATGAATTTGTGTACAATGTCGAGTTTTTCTTCTTCAGTTTTTGTTTTATAGCTTTTATTTGGTTTTTGATTTAATCCCAATTCTTTGATCCATTTTTAAATATTTTTGCGATTTGTGCCCAATTTTTTCGCTATTTTTCTTTCAATTTTACTCCATTCTTTTGCTGAATATTTTCTTCCTTTTTGCTTAATTTTCTCTTTTATTTTATAAAATTTTCCAATTATTTCTCTCTTTTTCTGTTCTTCGTTTCTTTTTTCTTCCCATTTTTCTCCAAATATTTCTTCAAATGATTTTTGTTCCAATTTTTTATTTTCTGGTCCGATCTGATCAGTTAGGATGATCAAAAATAATATTGGACAGAATAATAGGCATAATTTCATATTTATTCTTTTAAAATATTACGATTTTTTCAAATAAATATGCTTAATATGACACAATTTGTTTAATATTGAATATATATATATATTATTAAAATGGTTTTAATCTATAAATTTGATGACATTAATTAAAAATTTATTCGCCTGTTTATTGGCTATTTCAAAACCAGAACATTTTACAGAAAACTCAAGACATTTTTGATTTTTTAGATTAATTGCTTAATAAATATAACTAAATAATTTCTTGGAAAATATCATATCAAAAGTTAGAGTAATGTATGATGATTAGGGATGATATATTTAGGCAAAAGCCTATTTTTTTTCCTGAGCTCCCCGTGGCCTTTGAAATTCACGAAAAACATATTTTTTGGGCTGTTGTTAAGCTACTTTTCGAGTTATTAATGCCTATTTTCTAGGCTTTTATTTTTAGAGCCTAAAAAACCTAAAAAAATTTTTGAAAGAACCTATTTTTGCCTATTTTGGCTTTTTGTCAAAAATTTGGTAACAAAAATGCAATAAAAATGAAAAATGCACCCCTAAGAATCGCCTAAATTTTTTGATTCGACCTGAAATTTTTTAAAAATACACCCTTACGAAATGAAAATTTTCTCAAAAATTCATCTCCAAAATAATTTTATTTATTTTCTTGACAAGAATTTTTGATTTTAAAAATTATTTAGCTCATGTATTCCCTATTTTTTTTTGAATAAATTTTGTCATTTTACGCCCCTAAATATCCTTAATGATGATGAAGAAAAAATGATTTGTCAATTTCCTGGTTGGCTTTTTAAAAAGCAGAAAATTCCCCCCCCCCCCCCCCCCCCCGCCCTATCAGAACAGTACCGTCGCAAATTTTGTATGCACCGGGAATTTAATTAATTTTTTTTAATAAGAAAATTTTACAAAAGTTTTAATAAATATGTGTTTAAAAGTTGGAAAATTCCGAACGGGAATCCCTGCAAAAATCCCGCTCCCGTTAAAATCCCGCAGAAATTTTACGGGAATCCCGGGCGGGAGCAGGAGTAATTCGAAAATTAAATGCACAAATTTGTAAAAATATTTGTGGCCGGCGCTGTTTTAAAAAATTATGAAATCATTAAAAAATGTGTAAAATTAGAAAAGAAATAATTTTTGAAAATCCGAGCCCCAAAACTGAAAAGTTGCTGAATACTTTTTATGTGATTTTATTGTAATTCACGGTGATTTCTATGTAATGTCGGTTCTAATTATGGGCCCTAATTTCCCCGTTCAATAATAATTAATATACATATGCAATAATGTCCTTTATTCAGAAGGCGGATCCAAGAAATACAATATGCTAATATAATGAATAAAAGGGGAAAAGAGAGACCCCGCTTCGTACAGGACGGAAGGTGAGGGGATCGGGAGTAAATGTGATCCCGGTTATAAGAATGAATTGAGGTGATCGCTAGGAAATGGGCCACATTATGAGAAGGGGCGGAGCTAAAGTTGATCAGAGTGATCAGAGGCACTAACAAAATCAGACAGTCGGAAAATAAGAAATATGTAATGTACAATTAATTCTAGAGATATCAACGGGTTCACTTTAAAAGAATGGCCCCCTTTTTCATCAAATTCTCTTTTTCTTTTTTGCATTATAATTTTTCTCTTCTCCTTCTCTCTTTTTTTTTCTCCCATTTGGCCAAATATATTATTTAGCTAATTAATCAATTCTTAAACTTCATACCATAAATGATTAATTATCAAAGCCTTAAATAATTGTTTCCTGTAATAACTTTTTTGAATTAAAGGCATGCCAATGCCAATGTTGAGTTAGCTGCGGCTAAAGCCGAGCTGCAAAAGCTGAGGAATGAAAAGTGAGCCATTAAAAGGAATTGTTTTTTTTTTATATTAATTTTATTTTTTTTAAAATTCCCTCAAAAATTTGTTTTTATCATCTTTTTGGGCTAAACGATTCCGTTTTTTTTGATGAAATTTCAGGAAAAACATACGTTGAAGAAGTTTCAATATTTATTACCAGATTTGAAAATATAAATCACGAATTGATAAAAAAAATAAAAACAAAAAATGAATCTCTCAGGTTTTTCAATTCTAAAAAAAATTAGGCTAATTATTCCAAATTTCCTTAAAATCATTCGTTTTTTATTCCTCCGCTATTCCTTCTGCTAATTGTTTCTTCCAATTGTAAATGTTTTGTTTTGAAGTGTTAATAATTTTAGCAATTGCAAAATCACTCATTTTTGGCTTTTCTCTTTTTATTTGCCAATAAATTTTCATTTTTTCCATTTTTTCTTTTTCCATTATTATTTTTCGGCTAATGCCAAATTGCTTCTTCCATTTATTAATTATTCTAAGAGAAACTCCAATTTTCTTACTGATTTCTTCATAATTTTTATTCCATTCTTTTTTCGAATATTTTCTTCCTTTTTCTTTATAATCATTTGACCATTCAATGAATTTCTGAACAATGACGAATTTTTCTTCATCAGTTTTAAATTTATAACAATTTTTTTGATTTAATCCCAATTCTTTGATCCATTCATAAATATATTTTCGATTTGTTCCCAATTTTTTCGCTATTTTTACTTCAATTTTACTCCATTCTTTTGCTAAATATTTTCTTCCTTTTTGCTTAATTTTATCTTTTATTTTGTTATATTTTCCAATTATTTCTCTTTTTTTCTCTTCTTCGTTTCTTTTTTCTTCCCATTTTTCTCCAAATATTTCTTTAAATGATTTTTGTTCCAATTTTTTCTTTTCAGATTCAATTTTATTTATTTCGACAGTCAAAAATAAAATTAAAGTGAATAATAGGCACAATTTCAAATGCATTTTTTAAAAATATGATTTTTCAAATTTGCTGCTCAATCTGAAGATTTTTTTAATGTTGGAATTATAACAAATTAAGATAATGATGAAAATAAGCAAATTGTCAATTTTCTGTTTGGCTTTTTAAAAGCCACGATTTTTTTATAAAATCAAAACATTTTTATATAATTCAGGACATTTTGTGATTCTCAGATAATTAACAAACACATTTGACAAATATTTTTTAAAAAATCATCACAAGTGCCGAATAATGAAATTAGCTAATTAGGTATAATCGTTTTATACCCAAAATTGGATCTTTTTTAATGCCTAATTTTCCATTTTTCGCTCTTTTTGTGCCTAAAAATTATATTCTTACCAATGAGAAGGCTTTTATCATTAGCACACCAAATAATTGTGAATTATGATTATCAGACAGTAATAATTCCTCCATTTTTCTTCCTTTTTGTGAATTGGCCCATTTTATTGCTCTTCGTTTCCCTCTTTTTGTTCTTGCTCATTCGTCAAAAATTCGTGCCACATTTTGCAGTGCTTTCGGCACAAAAAATCGGCGTCCATTTTGGCCAACTCGAAATTTGCAGCATTGCGCTGCAGATGCTGATTTTGATGAGAAAACTCGAACTGAAAAATTAATTATAAATTTACAAGAAATGGCTTTAAAAATTGGGTTCATTAATGCTAATTGTAAGATAATTTAATTCATTAATATTTAAATCTTAATTTTATAGCTTTATTATTAGATTATTTTTGTTATTGTTTATGTTTTAAAGAATGGGAGATATTATTGCATTTCTTTTAATGTTCATTTGATGAGACTAATGAGCATTGTTTTTATTCTATCTGTTAATTAATTAATTAATTAATTACCGCATGTTGCATTTGCAACTTTTCTCGCTCATTGCTCACGTCGGAAATTTCGCGCAGCCAAATATCAACCTGCAGCTCCATTGCGTGGATTTCGCGCTGAAGCCGTGTAAGCATGGCGGGGTCGGCTTAATTGAGCAATTAGGTTAAACACCAAAACCGAATTGCTAGGCATACGAATTTCCTACCCCGACATTCCTGTTGCCAAATTCGGGGGATTTCACAAATCCGCAAATTCCTCCCCCCCCAAAGAAGAATTTTTTATGTCTTTTTTTTTGCTAAAATCCAAATATCCGATTTTTTGTAATTTTACCCGACTTGGAAGCGAGCATTTCGACCACGGATTTGTGCCGAGCATTTAAAATTTGAGCAGTTTCATTCAAAATGTTCAGCTGAGAATTGTTCTTTAAATAATTAATTAAAATAAATAATTATTTATTCCCTAATTTCACTTGTTCCATGCCGAGTTTCCATGATGCCAATGTTTGGCACAACAATTCGTGCCGTGATTTCAATTTGTTCACACCATTCAGTTCATTGCAAATGTCATCAATTGGCTAAATAAACTTTTAAATTTATGTGTATTTTAAATTAATAAACTTTTGATAAATTTAAAATAAAATATTTATTAAAAATAAATGAATATTTATTTAAAAATTACCTTTGTAACAATTTTGCACTCAAAGTCGTTGAAAGACATGGCGAAATTGGCAAAAATCAAAAATTAAATCAAATAATAAAAAAGTAATAAATTAATATAAATTCTTAAATAAAAATATTAATTTTTATTTTTGCATTAATTTTTAATATATGTTAAAGGAATAAAATGAAAATCATTTATTTTAAAGAATTTTTCGGGGTCAAAATGTTGTAAAAATGGAAAATAAAAATGCCATTGTCTCCCGTTGGCACATTTGCAATGCGGCGATGAGGATGGCACGTTCCCCTAACTTTGGCACTCGCTTAATGGAAGTTTTAGGGCATTTTTTGCGGCTTTTTTTAGCTTATGGTCACACAAAAATGGGGAAGAGACCAATTCTTTGCTCTTCGCGCCGGCGGAATTCACTGCAAATTCTCCCAAGGGATTTTTGGGGATGGGAAAGGCCGAAGAATGAGGGCCAAAAAAGGAACAAATTAATTGGCAAAAGTAAAAACGGCATTAAATTTGCAGGAAGAGATGTTTGTATTTCAAACATGAAATTAATAAATTAAATTTTGTATATTTTTTTAATTAAATTATGTAATTTTATTTTTTTTTAAAAATAGGTAATTAAAATAAATTAAAACAGCAGAAATGTAATGGTTAATTTAAAAAGAGTTTTTTAAAATCAATTTTTTAATTTTCATTTTTTAGTTAAAAATTTTCAAAAAATATTCAACGAAATTTTATTTAAAGGGAAGACTTAAAATAAATTCATAATTACCAAAATGACTTAAAATTTTAAGGATTATTTTAAAAATCTCTTTGAAAATTTCAAGTAAATTTATGGGAAAAACCATCAAAAGATGATTGATGAAAAAGAATTTAGCTTATACTTTTTATTGTTTGGAATTTTTGCGGATTTAAAAAAAATAAAGAAATAAAAATTTATTAACTTAAATTTTCATCCATGGAAAAATTATGATTTTTTTAGAATTTTGCACAATTTGAAGTTTAAAAATGGAAAATTAAAAAAGGGATCCAAATTATTGAATTAAACGTCACAAATGGGAGCAGAAAACCAAAATTTTTGCACTGCTTTTTGTGAGGCTGACGTCTAACAAAACGGACAAATAATTTGTGCTGTGATCTTTGGCCTTTGCGCGAGAAGACACCGCCAGTCGCCCGAGGGCATCAATTTCATTGGGGCTGAGCAAATGTGCCTTTGGGGTGAGGGGGGGGGGGGGGGGATTTTGAGAAAAAAAATTATGCCTAAGCCAAGCGGAATTTTCATTATTAGGAAATTTTAACTTTTTTTAAATTTTAATTCTTTAGGAAATTTCTAACAGTTATAATTTACAAAAAATAATTGCCCTGTGAATTTAAGTTTTGATAAAAATAATTTTTGAAAAGTTAAAGGCGTTAATGAATACCTATATATTTTTATACAGGTTTAACACTATTTAAAATATTTTGAGGAATTTAGGGGAAATAATTATTATGTCTATTTTTGTTTTTGACTTAATGACTTAATATTGCTAATGTTTTTTAATTTTGAATTTCAAATAAAAAAATTTTAATTTATAGAAATTTAAAAAAAAAAAGTAAAAATTTCTACTAATAAAAAAACAATTGGTCTACAAAATAAACAAATTGAAAATTTCATATAGCTAAATTGTTCGTAAAGCAATGAGGCCAAGCATTTTTTAAAGCGCTATGGAAAACGTAATAAATTACTCATCGCCACTCGACGGCGGTCGAAAGCAAAAATGGACAAGCCGAGAATTGGCTATTTTTGGGCATTAAATGAGCATTTCCCATGGCATGAAGCAGCAGCTTTTGAAACGCAAGGATAAAAGGCATTAATTACAAACGATAAATTTCAAGAATTAATTTATTTATATTTAAAAAATGTAATTTTAATTTGGAATTTCTTTTTTGCGAAATTAAATTAGAATTTTTAAATTTATATGTATGTAAAAATAGGCATTTGATTTGACAACATTTGATAGAATGTTTGAATTTTTTGTTTTGTTAAAAAAAAATTTTTTTAAATACCGAAATTGGAATTGTTAAAAATAAAAAATCAGTAAAATATTTTTTGTATTTTTGTATAATTTGCCTGTATAAATTAATTAGTAAAAAATGACTCTCTCTTTTAATTTATTTTTTACCATCGACTAATGAGCCTTTTTGGTCAGTAAAAGCAGCAGTATGCCTTTTTTGCCAAAATAATGTCCAGCAGCCCATCAGCAGACGGACACTTTCGTCCCCGTCCTTCTCATATTTATAAAAGGGTCCGACAAATGTTTAGAGGGCGGAGGGGTGGGACATTTTGCCAAAAATAAATGTGTACAAATGGGCCAAGTGGGGAACGGCTGGCAAAAGAATGGCCAGACGATGGCCAGCCGGCGCCACCCATTTTAGTGCCAAAAACAACAACTGGTGGCCATTAGTCCGGCTTTGGGCCTGGTTTTACACAATACGACATTAATATGCATTGTCATTTATTAGTAAATTTATTAATGAGACAAAAATCGTTGAAAAACACTCAAAACTGTACAATTTGGCCAAAAACCCACAACAGTGGCAGAGTTCATGCCGCATAAAGCGGGCAAAAATTTATGTGTGCAAATCCGAGTTTTTTGTGGCTATTTTTGGGCCCCTAATTGAGATATTTACAGAATTAAGTAATTCGGTATAATAAATTTATTGAAAATTAAATAATAAAAGGAATATTTATTGTTATTTAAATGAAAAAATAAACAGACGGACGACACTTTCCGTGCCAGCCTCAAAATTTAAATGTACAAATATTGTGGAAGTGTTTTTTGTTTGTGCCGGAAGGCCCCCAAATTAATATTGTCTAAATGGGCGAGTGAATGAATGGCCATTGGCCCGGGCAAACAAACGGACACTTTTCGGAGTCAACCGAAAAGTGAAGTGTTTTGTGGCCATGACAACAGCAAAAATGAGCAGTGGCCAGGCACAAAACAGCAGCGGTCAGCTTGTGTCATCATTAACAAATGAGTCAGCTTTTGTCTGCAAAAATTAACATTTTCCGTCAGTTTAACAGACTAAAAGGGATGTCAAATTACAATTAGTAATTAATACATAAATGAAAAACGAATATAACAAAATTAATTTGGCTAAAAAAATGGTACTTTTCGGTTTTGTGTACACTCCTCAAAATTTAAAAACATGTGCAGATTTTTTGATCGCATAAAGGGAATAATTCACCCTTAAAATGGCAAAAAACCTCAGATTTTCTTTGGGCAAATTTCCTTTTGTGCCACCAAAAAGCTCAGTGCATCTTTTGTGGATTTAATTAGGTATTTTTTGCGTGGTGCGACATTTGAGGACCCGACTTTTGAGGACATACACAATTTAAAAAAAAATAAATGAAAAATTTGTTTTTTAATCATTAGGGCTGCTAATTTTATGTAAATACATATTTTTTTTCCTGGTTTCTCCATAGCCTAATTAGATAGGAAAAACACTTTCTTTTTTGTGTTTGCGAACAAAAGTTGGGACTTTTATTTACATATTTTTACATATTTTCGGATTTTTCTACATATTACATATGTACATATTTTTATACATATTTTGGACTTTTTCGCATTTATTTTGTACATATTTTGCAATTTTTGAGGATTTTTTAAAGAAAATTTTTAGATGCCCCAAAAAAATTGCAATTTTTACGTACACATTTTCTCATATTTTGAGAATTTATAGAAATTTTTTGTGAAAAATAAAAAATAAAAGTTGAAAATGTATCTCTAAAAAACGATTTTTTTTCAAAAAAATGAGATACCAAAAATTAATATTTAATGTATTAAAATGTGATTCTAAGCCTATTTTAGTCATTTTTATGGCATTTTGTGCCTGTTTCACTTTTTACGAAGAATTTTTACCCAAAAATTACCATTTAAAAAATTTTATTTACATATTTTAATACATATTTGGGGCTTTTTGTACATATTTCATACATATTTTAGCATTTTTTATACATATTTTATTTACATAATTCGCAAATTTTGTTACATAAAATTAGCAGCCCTAATAATCATTATAAAAAAAAAAGAAAAAGCCTTTCCCAAGAGCCAGGGAAGCAAATTATAATTAAGCCCTTATCAATGTTTGATTATTTTGGAAAGTTTCATAATTCAAAAACAATTTAAGATTAACTATTCAATTAAATAGAACTTGTGTTTTGGTAATTCATGAAGATCTCCTTTTTTCTATTAACATATGCTATTTTCAGAATTATTATATTTTTATTTTTTCAAAAATTTTCGATTTGTGACGACTTCCAGTTTCCAGTAGAGCTTGATTTCGCTTTCACCTTTTTGGAGTGAAAGATTTTCACATCACTAATGAATGGCATTTTTGTGGAGAAAGGCAAAAAAGTTCGTATATCTTTAAATATATTTTAATTTACAAACTTTTTGTGTTAAATGCGACCCAAAATGATCAAAGATTTATTTGTGCTGTCAAAAAATTTAAATTATTCGGTTGTCCTTAATGCTTTTAACACATTGCACCCGTTGGCCCTTGGGAAAGGCTTTTTCTCTTTTTTATAATGTAATTTCATTTATTTTTTTTTAAATTGTGTATGTCCTCAAATGTCGGGTCCTCAAAAATCGGGTCCTCAAAAGTCGGGTCCTCAAATGTCGGGTCTTCAAATGTCAAGTCCTCAAATGTCGGGTAGCCATTTTTTGCATGACTCATCTAAACTAGAGTGCCACGGGACCGGGACCGGGCCGGGAATTCCCGGTCATCCGAGGTCCCGGTCCCGGTTCCCGGTCCCGGATTTTGAAAAGCTCAGGTCCCGGTCCCGGTAGGGCAACAGGGAACCGGGAAAAACAAGCACTGATAAGAATGGGGGTTTGAGTGAAAAATTAATGAACCAAAAGAAAAAATTAAAAAAAAATATGAAATATATTCTTTAAGAGTGACACTCATAATTGTGAAAATGGCCTAGTGGCTAGTCTCCTTGACTTTTCCCTTCTTCTTTCCCATGGTTCAATCCCTCTACAGAAATTAAATTATTTTTAATTTTCTTTTTGTATACCCATGGGTTTCCTATCGACAAATATGATTCCTCATTCTTTTTAATCGACACATATTTTATCATTTTTTAAATGAAAATCCTACCAATTGAGCTTAATAATCCCAAAAACCAACCATTTTTTGCTGAAAATCTGTTAACAAATTACACTCGATTTTTCAAAATTTCCCCCGGCGGCGCCTATCGGCACCGCCGGACCCCTTTCTTTCACAAAAGTTTTTTGAAAAAGCGCGCCGAAAGAATGTGATGTGAAAAGCAATATTAATTTATAATAATATTCGATCATTAGTCCAAAAAATGATTAATTTTTTGAAATAATTAAAGAAATTTGTTTGAAAATTTTTATTAATTTAATTAGCTTTAACTTTTGGATTTTATTAAATAAAAAACAAAATAAAAATTTAATACTGTATTATTTTCAGTTGAAAAAAAATTAAAATTTGAATTTTTTTGAATTTTTAAAAATTCCCGGTTGGTCCCGGTTCCCGGTCCCGAAAAAAATGGAGGTCCCGGTCCCGGCTTCTCAGGTCCCGGCAAGTCCCGGTCCCGGTTTTGGCAAAAATTCCCGGTCCCGTGGCACTCTAATCTAAACAGACTCAAAATTTCTTTAATAAAATAAAATAATAATAATAAAACTTATATTGTTAGATGAATTCAAATTAAAGGATTTGGTTGACAGATTAAAAAGTGTGTTTAATTTTTTCTGCAAAATATGGGCTTTGAATTTGAACAAAATCTGAACAATTCCGAGAGGCTCAGAGCCATCAAATGGATTTAACTTTATTAACAACAACAATAATTTTCAACAATAAAAAGTTATCCATTTATAAAGGCTTTGACAACATTGTTTTTCGTTTTCGGAGATCGGATGAACCGCATTTTCGGCAATTTGACGCACGCAGGGGAAGCCGAGCATAACAATTTCTGGCAAATTAATAAATTAAAATTAAATCTCAATTATCCTGTGACAGAGGAGAGGAGGGGATAATGGGTGCAAAATTAAATTTTTCAAATTGTTGTCATTTGAAAACTCAAAATATTTTTTTTTAAATTTGTAAGTTTTTTCTAGACTAATTATTGAGGCAAATAAAATAAAAATAGTTAAATTTAAATATTATTACAATTGACAATTTTTTTTTTTGTTTCGGTCTAGCATCTTATTTACAATATATCTGTTTTCACATTGATTTTGAGTTTAATTAGCTAATAGAGCATGTGTTAAGAGCCTTTGAATGATACCAAATTTGAGTGGATTTGGCAATTAAGAAAAAGTTAAATGCGCTCTAAATGACTGGGACGGACGGAGTTAGTGGGACTGAAATGGCCAAAGTCCCGTTGGCACTGAATTGTCTGGCCAAGCGCCAATAGCCATTTTAAATACGAACCGCCGCCATTAAGCCGAAGAGACAAATGAATGGCACTGCCAGAGGACAAATCGCCAGCAGAAGAAGAACAATTGCTTGCCAACTTCTGGTCATCGTGCAAAATGTGTCCAGCAAAAATCTAAATTATTTATTTGTTAAATTTTTATTTAAAAAATTAAATAAAAATTCCACAAAATGGAAGAAAAAATCGAAATCGTTAATTATATTCGTAGTAAAAGCAAATAATTAAGTGTTTTTACTTAATAAATTAAAAAAATTAGAATTATTTCAAATTTTTTTGTTTAAATTTTTGAAGTGATTGATAGATTTACCGGTACTGATTTATTAGATTACTGACCAAAAACAAAAATCAAAATTATTATTTTTCATTTTATATTTAAAAAATTAATAAAATTCCTCAAAATGGAAGAATAAAAATCGAAAAATAAATCGTTTTTATTAGTAAAATCAAATAAGTAAATGTTTTATACTTAATAATTTAAAAAAATTAGAATTATTTCAAATTTTTCTGCTTAAATTTCCGAAGTGATTTATATATTACTGACCAAAATCTGATCATCCGTTCGGATGCCTTCAATTTGCTCGATTTGTTCTTTGATCGATCGGACAGTGCCGAACTGCTGATCAGTCTCGACGACAACTGTTTTCCCGATGAGATTTCTTACGAAAAGCTGCATTTTTGTTGAATTTTAAGCTAAATTAAATAATTTTGTAATAAAATTACGCAATTTTTTTGAAAATTTAAAGAAATAATATTATTTAAATTAAAATTATTTTTTTAATTTATTGAAAATTATAAAAAAGGCATTAAGCTAAAAATGGCAGAAGAATGAATGAATGTCAATGTTTGAATGTGCGCCATTTAAATTGTTTGTTTGTTTTGTTTGGTTTATCTTTTAGCAAAATTTCGCAAAAATTTCGAAATACGATTTTTTCCGCTTTCATTTTTAATGACCACATCAATCTCTTTCCCATTCTCAGCACACAAATCAGCACACAAATGAATTATCTTCACTCCAAACATTTGCCATTTCGAAATATTTTCCTCATTTTGTGATGGCCGATGTTTTGAAATTTTGTGAAATAATTAAAAATGGATAAAATTGGCAAAGAAATAATTTTTAATTTTGATAATACCAAATAAATATTGAATTTTTACATTATTAATAAAATTATAATTATGAACATTGATAATGCAAAATTGAGGTAATTTTTTGTTTATAATTGCAACATTTTATGAAAAATAATGAAAAAATTCATAAATATATACATAGACTAGCTTTAGCAGAGGCTCTTTTGCTTGATAATTTCATAATAAACTAAAAACAATTTTTCCAGTAAAATTTAATTTCTTTTATTTGAGCATTTTCGTATTTTTAAAAATAATTTTTTAGAAATGCATTTGAATTGGCTGTTCAAAAATTTACCTTCAGGATTTCACTTCAAAAGTTCAAAAATGACGGGAATAACAAATTAATATAATCAGTCACACCTGCCTAATGACCTTATGCGCTTCAGTTGTGGTTTTAATTAATTAAAAAAATCATTACAATCATTATTAAAAAAAAAGGAATTTGTTGCTTAAATAAAACGCCAATTTTTTTTTATAAATTACATAATTAATTAAAATCAAAAGAATAATTGTTAAAGAATTATTATTTTTTTATTTAAAAATTTAGCAAATTTCAACAACAAAAAAAAAATTTTGACTACGTGCCTAAGACGAACGGTAATAAGTAGGGCTTAGTTTTTTAGGCACAAAAAATCGCGAAAAATAGGCACCTAAAAAGGCAGAAAAAAATCGCAAAATAGGCACAAAATTAGGCATAAGTTTTAGGCATTTGCCTAAAAAAACGAAGCCCTAATAATAATTAGCCTTTTAGTAAATAACGCCAAGGATAGAAAATGGAGGACCAGAAAAAAAGATTAAATTATATTTTTAGCTTATATTTTTGGAAACTAAGAATTAAAAAAATAATCATAAAAAGCTGCCGTTGTGGCCGAAAATTTAGCAAATGGACAATAAAAAACAAAGACAAAAAATCAAAATAATGTCACTCATCAGCAGTAAAAATGGTGGAAAATTTCTTTTCGGCAAAATTTATTTTGGTTTTCCATCCGTTTTTCATTCTTCCGCTTTTCCGTCTAACCAAATTGTTTCTTCCAATATAAAAGAGTCCTTATACTAATTTTCATCATTTTTGCTATTTCATTGTCACTCATTTTCGGCATTTCCTTTTTATTTGCCAATAAATTTTCATTTTTTCTATTTTTTCTTCTTCCGTTATTATTTTTCGGCTAATTCCAAATTGCTTCTTCCATCTTTTAATTGTCCCATAATTTACTCCGATTTTCTTACAAATTTCGACATAATTTTTATCCCATTCTTTTTTCGAATATTTTCTTCTTTTTTGTTTATATTCATTTGACATTTCAATGAATTTTTGAATAATTTCAATTTTTTGCTCTTCACTAATTGTTTTGTAGCAATTATTTTGATTTAATCCCAATTCTTTTATCCATTTTTGAATATATCGGCGATTTGTTCCCAATTTTTTTGCTATTTTTCTTTCAATTTTTCCCCATTCTTTTGTTGAATATTTTATTCCTTTTTGTTTTATCTTTTCTTTTATTTATAATATTTTACAATGATTTCTCTTCTTTTTTATTCCAAATTTTCTTCTTCTTTTTCTTCCCATTTTTCTCCAAAATATTTCGTCAAATGTTTTTTGTTCCAATTTTTTTATTTTCGGATCCGATCTGATCAGTTAGGATGATCAAAAATAATAATATTGGACAGAATAATAGGCATAATTTCATATTCATTCTTTTAAAATATTACGATTTTTTTTTCAAATAAATATGTTCAATTTGACAGAATTTGTTTAATGTTGGAAATTATATATTAGTAAAATGATTGATCAATAAAATTTGATGACGATAATTATGTAGAAAAATTTTTGCCTGTTTATTGGCTATTTCAAAACCATGACATTTTATGAAAAACTTAGGATATTTTTTGATTTTTAATTTAATTTTTAATAAAAACAACTCAATTTTAATAGTTTTCATATTAAAAGGTGATAAATTATTAAACTTTTCGAAATCAGAAAATGTCAAAAAAATTTCCCTGCGGCGCTTTTCGTGTTTTTCTTATAATTTAGGGTTGCTCCCCGTCCCCGAGCTCCCCGGTCCCCGAGGTCCCCGTCCCCCGACTTTTTGTCCCCCGACTCCCCGACACTATTCGGGGAATTGGGGACTCCGAGCATTGTAAAAATTTAAAAAGTTAATTCAACAAGAAGGGGGAAAGATTGAAAATTTATGAAATTTTAAACAATTTTCTTAATATTAATTAATTAAAAAATTCCGAAAAAACATTTCGGCGGCACCTATCGGCACCGCCGGCTCCCCAAAATCTCTCCAATTTTTTTTTTTTTTTTTTGTAAAAAATTGTCCCAAAATTGTAAAAATTGGTATTTTTAGGAAAAATCTGTTAAGACGCAGCCGGGAAAAAATTGATTTTTGAATACAATACATTGTCAGATTTTGTCCAAAAATGACCAATTTTTGAGCCAGTTTTTTTAAGTAAATTAAGTATTTTAAGTGTCCCGCGGTGCCAACAGGCGCCGCCGGGAAAATTTTGAAATTTTGGCTATGTATTTAACAGATTTTAATAAAAATATTAATTTTTCATCAATTCATACCAGTGCATTTTTACTCCCATTTTTTTTAGTATCAAAATATGAACATTTTGCAATATTTTTGCAAACATTTGGGATCAAAAGATCAAAAAATTTTGCGTCAGACTTTAAATTTCTTGATAAAATATTGGCATTATGCAATAAAATTTTAAAATTATAAATATATTTAAGAAATCAGAATAATTTTATTCGCTACCCAAAATTTGAAATTCTTATAAATAAGAATAAATGGAAGCCCCTGGTTTAAAGGCCAGCTTCTAACGAAATCAGATTATTAAAGTGAAATGGAAGCCCTGGTTTAAAGGCCAGCTTCTAACGAAATCAGATTATTAAAGTGAAAAAAAGGAAGATTTACGAGAATTTAAAAAGAAAAATTGGTTTTTTGGGTTAAAATAAAATTTGGTCATTCCCCGGTCGGGGTCCCCGACCCCCGACAATTGAGCTCCTCCCCGCCCCGACCCCCGACATGTCGCTCCCCGAGGTCCCCGGCCCCCGACATTTTGCCCCCCGAGGGGTCGGGGAGCAACCCTAATTTTTTAAGTTGAAAAGTTCATTAAATTAAAAAAATCAGAAAAAGCCGCCCGTTGTGGCCGAATTTAGCAAATGACAATAAAAAACAAAGACAAAAAGTCAAAATAATGTATTCATCAGCAGTAAAAAATGGTGAAAAATTTCATAAATTTATTTTGGTATTTTTTATCCGTTTTTCATTCCTCCGTTAGACCGTCTCCAAATTGTTTCTTCCAATAGAAAAGGGTCCTTATACTAATTTTCATCATTTTTGCTATTTCATTGTCACTCATTTTCGTTTTTTCTTTTTTTATTTTCCCATAAATTTTCATTTTCGCCGTTTTTTCTTTTTTCGTTATTTTTCGGCTAATTCCAAATTCTTCCATTTTCTAATTATTGAATGACTAACTCCGATTTTCTTACAAATTTCTTCATAATTTTGTTGCCATTCTTTATTTGAATATTTTCTTCCTTTTTCTTTGTATTCTTTTTTTGACATTTTAATTAATTTTTGGATAATTTCAATTTTTTGCTCATCACTAATCGTTTTGTAACAATTCTTTTGATTTAATCCCAATTCTTTAATCCATTTATAAATATATCTCTGATTTGTGCCCAATTTTTTCGCTATTTTTAATTCAATTTTACTCCGTTCTTTTGCTGAATATTTTCTTCCTTTTTGCTTTATTTTCTCTTTTATCTTATTGAATTGTATAATTATTTCTCTTTTTTTCTGTTCTTCATTTCTTTTTTCTTCCCATTTTTCTCCAAATATTTCATCAAATGTTTTTGTTCCAATTTTTTATTTTCTGATTCAACATAATTATTACTAATTAAGATGGTAATCAAAAATGCAAATGAAGAAATTAATAAACAGCATACGTTCATTTTATTCTATGACAGTCTAAAAGGATTTAAAAGTTTTCAAAATTTATACAGTTAAATTATTTTTGAATTATAATAATAATTATAGCAAAAAAAAAAAAATATTACAAATTTTCCAAATCAATTTGCTCAAATTGACAGAATTTCTTTAATGTTGAATATGTTATTAAATTGATCAATATTATATATTTGATGACGTTTATTTTTTCGCCTGTTTATTGGTTATTTGAACATAAATTTTTAAAAATTATAAATTCTATTGGATAACATTTAGAGCCATAGATAGATAAAAATATATACTACCCCTCCCCCGAGCAGAAATCCTAGGACCGTCCTTGATCTTGAGTGTTAAAAAAAAATTTAAATTTTGGTTTTTAATTAAAACATAATTAATTCGAATAATTAACTAACTATTACTGACAACATAAAAGGGAACGATTCCCTTGGCCAATGTTTGCTGTTTAACATCATAACAAACAAATCACAATCAATTCCTAATTATCTTTGTTTAAAGCGAGCGAAAAACGAAACATAAAGGCATACTTTCTCTCGCTCTCTCCCTCTCTCTCTGTCTGTCTCACTCTCTCTCTCTCTCCCTCACTCTCTCTCTCTCTGTCTGCCTCTCTCTCGATCTCTCTCTCTCTCTACAAACACTTTCCCATCGATTATATCAGTTCCACTACTAATCATTAATTATTAAACCATTTTTAATAATTACCACTTAGCTGTGTGAGTGGTGGGACTGTTCTAATGATGGTGGCGGTGGGCAGACGACGAGACGACAATGAAATCGGTGGCCATTACCACCGCTTTCCACGACAATGAAAGCGGTGGCCATTACCACCGCTTTCCATTATAACCATCATCTAATTATCGACTTAATTTGTTGGCCAAATTGACAAAAGCAGCGAAGACGACGACGACGACGGAACAGCGGCAAAACGTGGCGACAGCCAGCAGGAACAGGCGGAGGAGCAAAAGCGGCGGCAACATCAAAGACGTAATTGACACGGCGGACCAACGGCAAAAAGAGGAGGAGGAGGGCATTTGTTTAATGACTAAAAGAACAGCAGCAATGGAAATTGATGATGGCACCACTCAAAGAAAAAATGGTGGCATTACGGAGAGAGTGCCGTTGGCGAGCAGCAACATTCGCCAGGTGCGGTAGAAGAGAGAATTTGCCAAGTAATTATGTCATGGATACACCGAAAATTATAGCCAAGAGAATTGACGCCGAAAATTGGTTAATAATTAGATATATCTTTATTTTATTTTTTTTAATAGCCAAAAACCATTGCAAAATCGTTTAACAAAAAGTTATAAAATTTCCGAGGCGGAAAATTCTGGCACCGCCGAACCAAAACCCTTAATTTTTAAAATTTAAATCTTCAAAAAAAACATGAAACTGCATATTTTTATAGACAAAATCTGTTTTGGGTTTATTAGATTTTGAGAGAATTTTTCTTTTAGTTAAAAGGTGATTTTTCAAAAATTAAATTATGACCTAAATTTAGAAAATTGACAATTATGGTTTTTGGTAAAAATTATAATTGACTTTGCTTCATGAAATGATGAATGACAAATTTAATGATAGATATAAAATTTTTTGTAAAAAAATTTACATCCAATAGATATTTGAAGCTTTTAGGTCCTATCTGTCCTTTTTGTTCAATTTTCGGTGCTTTTATCACCCCAAAAAACGAAAAAAAAAACTTTTTTATCATTTTTTAGCTCCTAAAAACGCCTCCGATCAGTTCATGTCTTTTGTCGTTTTTCAGTTTATGATCAATTTTCTCGTCATTGTTGGTGTTGCGGTTTCCTGGGCATTGGCCGTACAGTTTCGCAAGTCGACTTTGGTGATCGACCCCACCCATTTCTATGCACCGTTCTCACTGGTGCCTGGATTTATTAATAATTAAAATATATAAATAAATTTACGAATACATAAAGTTGAAAATATGCAAAAACACACCGTTTAGGCCAATTTTATACTGTACCCGTTGTCTTACTGTTTTTAGCAACAAAATAATAATCAAAATTTAGCATTAAAAGTGGTATTAAGTGCATTAAAAAATGTACAATTAAAATTTTGTGAAGCTGGCTCCCATAAATCTGTATATATATTTTTTTTTATATATTAATTTTAAAAGTTATGATCTAAAAAAGTGAGGTTGATCATTGATTGGACGCATAAATTGGAATTGAGCCAATTATTTTTTAGCTTTTGTTTTTATAAATAAATAAAATTTGGTACCGATTTTATGTAATTTATTTTTTTTAGCCCTTTTTGTTGTTTGTTTAGGTTTGGTTAAGCACCGCTTTCATGACCATTTGTTTGCCCGTTTTTCTGCTTTTCGCATTTGTGTCCGGCAAAAATGTTCGCTTGGAGCAGCGAAACGCACTCAAAGTGCTCCGTTCTCCAAACCATGGCCAATTCAGCATTTGGTGTGTGAATAAGAAAATGCCAAAAAATTAAATAAAATATTGAAAATTATTGAACACTTTGCCAGAAAAATTTAAAAAATTAAATTAAAACAAAAGTTGTACGGGACCGAGACTGGGGTTCCCGGTGATTTCGTCAGTAAGTGATTTCGTCAGTGAGTAATTTCGTCAGTGAAAATTAACTTTTTTAAAAACGTATACCTAGCTAGCCAAATATTAGAAAAAAATTTCGAGTGAGAAAAACAAACTCGTAAATGTTCTAAAGGGATCACGATTTGCAAAATCCTCTACAAGTATTCTCGTTTGTTGTCCTGTCGAACGTATTTTGATTTGCTCTTTTAATGTTGCCCCCTTATTGATAGAGCTGATCTGGGTTGCGCTGAAAATCAGCTAATGTTCTACTAAAAAAGGTATAAGTAGCCTCCATCAATAGTGATCGGCTTACGCATACGATTTGATTTACAGACAGAAAGCTGACTAAGATCAACAACAAATTCAAAATACAAAATATTAGTAAGAAACAGGGGTGGAGCGCGGACAGAAAAATCCCACGGTTGCGGATTCAAATTGCCACAGGCATGAATCACGGCTCGCAAAAAAATCTCGCAGTCGCGCTCCACCCCTGGTAAGAAATTTTAAAGCGAAATTTCGAGGTTTGTGCAGAATGATATTGCCTGGCGATCTACTAGAAATGAACATACAGGAGAAGGTTATAAGTTGACAATCGAGCAAATTATGAATTTACATATTTAATAATATTTCAACGAATTTAGGAATTATTTAAGTTTTTTTCGTAAAAAATTTTATTATCACTGACGAAATCCCTTACTGACGAAATCACTTCTGACGAAATCACTCACTGACGAAATCACTTCTGACGAAATCACATGTTACCGAGACTGGTACTGAAAAAAACGTACAACAAATTCAGCATTTGGAAAGGGTTCCCGGTGATTTCGTCAGTGATTGATTTCGTCAGTAAGTGATTTCGTCAGTGAGTGATTTCGTCAGTAGAAATTAATTCATAAAAAAGCGTACACCTAGCCAAAAACTACAAAAAATTCAAAAAGTCGATTGGTAAGAACAGACTTGTAAATATTCTAACGATTCACGATTTACAAAATCCTCTGCAAGTATTCTCAAATTGTTGCCCTGCAGAACCCATTTTCAATTGCGCTTTCATGTGCCCACTTATTCCGTAAGCTGGGCTACGCGAAAATCAGCTATTCGTACCCACTCGAAAAAGTAAATATTCGCTTCATACATGCTCGGTTGACGTCTATGATTTGATTTGCAGACAGAAAAATTACTAAGAGCATCAACATACTCAAAATGCAAAACAACAAAATTATTAGTAAGAAACAGGGGTGGAGCTCGGACAGAATTATCCCGCGATCGCGGACCGCGCATGACATATTCAAATTGTCGCGGTTGCTGAGCACGGTCCTGCTCCATCCCTGGTAATAAATTTAAAAGCGAAATTCCGAGAAAATGAATAATAAATGGCTGGCGACCACATAGAAATGAACATACAGGAGATAAAAGTAGCAAAGACGAGGTACAAATACTAATTATTTTATGATATGTAAATGACCGGCCCAAATATAGGTTGACAATCGAGCAAATAATTTTATTTTGAATTTAAATATCGAACTAATTTTAATTTATGAAAAATGATTATTATCACTGACGAAATCCCTTACTGACGAAATCACTGCTGACGAAATCACTCACTGACGAAATCACTTCTGACGAAATCACATGTTACCTTGGAAAGAAAATGGCAAAAAGAAAATTTAAAAAATTGATAAAAATTGAACACTTTGCCAGAAAAATAAAAAATTAAATTAAAGCCATAGAAATTTGAGGAAAAAAAACATATTTAATAAATTCACTAAAAAATGATTTTATTTTTTTTTGAAAATTATTAATTGCAAGAATTAAAAAAATAAAATTTGAAAAAAAGTTAATATGAAAGTCTTAATATTTTTTGTTTACTAGGAGGAATTTTTGAAAACTCAAAAATTTCATTTTTTTTTTTGGGTTTGGGCTGGACAAAATGTTAATTATTTACTAATTAATTGATCAATATATAATTAAATATATGTGTGTGTGATCGATCTCTTTCTTCTCCAAGGCATTCTTTGCTCTGCCCGCTGCTTTTTCTCGCCCTGTGGACAGCAATTAATTACGCTTATGCCCAAGCCTTGGGACTGATTTCGGCCGGCGCTGCGTCGTCCATTATGAGTGCCAGCACAGCGCTGGTCTGGGTGCTCAGCTGGGCACTGCTCCGAGAGCGATTTTCAACGCTTAAAGTCAAAAATGACAAATTAATATAAATTTTGGTACTTCCTTCTACCCCCCCCCCCCGTTCCCCCCCCCTAGCTCGAGACCGACAATTTCCCGAGACCGAAACCCAAAAAACGCGAGACTGAGACCAAAAAAAAAATGAGACTTTTCTCAACTTGTCGAAACTCGAGACCGAGACTCTCGAGCATCACTACTCCGCCCCACTTTTCCTTTACATATGCTTATGAATTTGATGATTATTTTGCTCTTTATTATATATTACAAATTTTGAAAAATTTGAGAGAGCGCGGGGGGGGGGATTAGCATAACCGGAAACCCGACTTGGCAATTTTATTTTATTATTTTTATTGTTTTTATTTATTTTGGCAATTTTATTTTATTATTTTAATTGTTTTTATTTATTTTTTATTGTGAACAGTTTGTCGCCGTTTTGGTGGCAATGGTCGGTGTTCTGCTGGTCGCATTGGACAACGAATTTGCTGCGAATGGGCTCGGCATTTGTCTTGCCATTTTCAGTACCGTACTCGCTTCCTTTTATAAGGTGCGAGCCGTGATTACGGTGGTTTTCCCTTCCTTGTCGAGTACAATCATTTTGCAGAGGATTTTGTGAAATTGCCGGTAAAAGAACTGGATTTTTGAAAATTGTGTTGCTGGACAGGGAAACAAGCGGGAAAAAAAATTTTAAAAAATGGCAATATTTTTTTGAGAAAAAAATGACTCTTTTTACTTTTTTTTTGAAAAAATAGCTTTTTTAGTCAACCTAACTTAGTATAAATTAATTTTTCATTAAAAAATTAATTTACTATTAGCTAGCTATTCAAAATTCTGTTTTCCAAAAAAAAAAACAACGTACAAAGTTTTGTATTGTTTATGTTTTTTATTAATTTTGTAAACAAATCTATGACCAAATGACCCTCATTTATAAACCACTTTTTGCATTTTTTTAAAATTTGATAGATCCGTTTGGCATTGTGTATTTTTTTTAAATTGATAAATCCTGTGGCATTCATTGACTGATATTTTCCAAAAAAAATCAGGACCCACATGAAAAGCCTGATTGGGTCATATTTCTTGAACATGTTTCGTTTCCAATTTCCTCTCTGCCCCTAAAAGGTGCTGTTCAAATTGTGCGTTGGCAATGCCACGCTTGGCCAAGTGTCACTGTTCATGACCGTTTTGGGTGTGCAGAATTTGTTGCTGAACACCCCACTGTCCGCACTGCTTGTCCACCTTGACTGGGACCGTGTTGAGTGGGCCCACGTGCCATGGTCACCGCTGATCGGTTCCGCACTGCTTGGACTCGGTGAAAAATAATTAGGGCTGGGAATTTAAGTCAAATCATTTTTTTGTGACTTTTTTTACAGTTTTTTGGGATTTTTATGACTTTTTTCGTCTTTTTGAGGCAAAATTTAAAACTCATCAAAGAAAATGCCGAAAAATATCTAGAAAATTTCCGAAAAATAGAATTTTCGATTGGTGCAAATGGCAATGAAACCTGCTGGATGAAATTTTTCGTAATTGTTGGAAGAATCACTTTTTTATGCTTATTTTAGATACCTATTTATAAAATTAAGTGCCTAAAAATCGTATCTCTATTTATAAATGTTATTCTATAAATCTGTTTAAAATAGGATTTTTTTTTAACTTTCGCTTAATTTTCCAGAATTTTTTGCATTTTTTTTCGTGCTTTTTTGGATTTCTTTTGTGACTTTTTTCCATTTTTCGTTACTTTTTTTTCGTTTTTATGAATTTTTGGCGATTTTTTTATGACTTTTTGAAGATTTTTCGTGACTTAAATTCACAGCCCTAAAAATAATTATATATTTTTTGTCTTAATATATATATATATATATAATTTTTTATTTTTTGCCAAATTTCACAGTTTTCAATTTTCTCGTCAATTTCGGCATCGCTTTGCTCAACCCGTTGGTCATTTCGATCGGAATGCTCTTTGGCATGCCATTAAGCGCATGTAAGCCCTGCATCAATTTTCATTTTCAAATTAATTTTGGCATCACAAACTTGAAGGCATTGACGTTCTGTTCCGTGCCATGCCGATCAGTGTCCTTTTTTTGATCGGCTCTTTGCTGATCACTCTCTCCTTTGTGCTGATCGCTTTCCCAATTGAGTTGCTTCTGTTCGGAGGCATTTGTGACTGTTTTTGTCGTCGATCAACAGAAATAGAATTGGAGGAGGACGGCAAAAACGACAAAAATGTTGGCAAAATAATGCCATCAAAATTGTCATCCATCGAGAAAAAGGAATTGGGTGAAGAAACCGCATTAAATGATGTTTAAGAAAGGAAAAATGTGCCAAAAATTTCAAAACATTTTCAGGGAAAATTGTTTACATATTTAATAATTCTTTGTTAATTTTGTTGTCATTTTTTTAATAAAGTATTGTTTTTTTTATTTGGCCACCTTTTAATTTACAAAAAAAAAAATAAAATGAATTAAATTTTTGCTTTATAATTTATTTATTTGTTTCACTTTTAATTAAAACATTATTTTATTATTAATTAAACAATTCATGACGCTATATATTTTTTTTATTTTTTACCGTTTTTAACATTCAAATAATTTTTTAAGACAAATTTGAACTCAAAAAATATAAAATGAAAAAATTCTTAAATCAATTTGAATTGAATAACCCAAATCACTCATTTTTTTCTTCTGCTGTTCTTAAAAACATATCTTCTTTTCCAAATTGTTTCTTCCAATTGCCAATGCTTTGTCTATGAATTTTCAATATTTTTCCAATTTCTTTGTCACTGATTTTCGGCTTTTCTCTTTTTATTTGCCAATAAATTTTCATTTTTTCCAATTTTTCTTTCTCCGTTAATTTACAGTGCATTCCAAATTGTTTCTTCCATTTTTTGATTCTGTAATAACCAACTCCGACATTCTTACTGATTTCTTCATAATTTTTGTCCCATTCTTTTTTCGAATATTTTTTTCCTTTTTGCTTAAATTCATTTGACATTTCAATGAATTTTTGAACAATTTCAATTTTTTGATCAGCAGTCATTGATTTGAATTTATAAAAATTTAATTCTTTAATCCATTTTTGAATATATGTACGATTTGTGCCCAATTTTTTCGCTATTTTTCTTTCAATTTTACTCCATTCTTTTGCTGAATATTTTCTTCCTTTTTGCTTAATTTTCTCTTTTATTTTATAAAATTTTCCAATTATTTCTCTCTTTTTCTGTTCTTCGTTTCTTTTTTCTTCCCATTTTTCTCCAAATATTTCTTCAAATGATTTCTGTTCCAATTTTTTATTTTCTGATCCGATCTGATCAGTTAGGGTGATCAAAAATAATATTGAACAGAATAATAAGCACAATTTCAGATGCATTCTTTAAAATATTACGAATTTTTCAAATAAATATGTTTAATATGACACAATTTGTTTAATATTGAATATATATATATATATTATTAAAATGGTTTTAATCTATAAATTTGATGACGTTAATTAGAAAAATTTTCGCCTGTTTATTGACTATTTCAAAACCAGGACATTTTACAGAAAACTCAGGACATTTTTGATTTTTTATATTAATTGCTTAATAAATATTATAACTAAATAATTTCTTGGAAAGGCATGAAAAAAGGCATTGAGGATTTTTAGTGAGCAAAACACGTAAAACTTAACCAAAAAATTTATTTTTGGTCTTTTAAATGATCAATAAATGTTTTATAATGTTTTTAGAATAAGAAATTTTTAAACCTAAAATTTTTTATCAAGAAAAAAATGAAATTTTGGAGACAATTTTTGAGAAAATTTTTCAATTCTTAGAAGTGTAAAAAAATTCAATTCTTTGTGGTGTATTTTCTGAAAATTTGTCAGGTCATTTCTTAGGGGTGTATTTCCCCGATTTTATTGCATTTTTATGGAGTTTTTCGGGAAAAAAACGCCAAAAAAGGCACCAAAACGGCAAAATGCCAAAAAAGGCATTTAAGGCACGAAAATTCCGAAAAAGGCAAAAAAAGGCATAATAAAAATCAGCGTAGAAGCCTCAAACCAAGTGGGAAATGCGTTATTTATGCTCAATATATCGGAACTAGTGCGCAGAAAAAAAAGGCATATGCCTCAAAAGTCGCTCTCTAATGATGATTAGGGATGATATATTTAGGCAAAAGCCTATTTTTTTTTCCTGAGCTCCCCGTGGCCTTTGAAATTCACGAAAAACATATTTTTTGGGTTGTTGTTAAGCTACTTTTCGAGTTATTAATGCCTATTTTCTAGGCTTTTATTTTTAGAGCCTAAAAACCTAAAATTTTTTTGAAAGAACCTATTTTTGCCTATTTTGGCTTTTTGTCAAAAATTTGGTAACAAAAATGCAATAAAAATGAAAAATGCACCCCTAAGAATCGCCTAAATTTTTTGAATCGGCCTGAAATTTTTTAAAAATACACCCTTAAGAAATGAAAATTTTCTCAAAAATTCATCTCCAAAATAATTTTATTTATTTTCTTGACAAGAATTTTTGATTTTAAAAATTATTTAGCTCATGTATTCCCTATTTTTTTTTGAATAAATTTTGTCATTTTACGCCCCTAAATATCCTTAATGATGATGAAGAAAAAATGATTTGTCAATTTCCTGGTTGGCTTTTTAAAAAGCAGAAAATTCACCCCCCCCCCCCCCCCCCTAGATCACGCGCGGACTTCTTCCGTAGTCTCGTCCCACCAACTGGCCGCCGTAGTCGAGTGTGCGGCGGTTTTTTAGCGCAATATGAAAAATTAAATTTTCAAATTTGACGAATTTTTGTTATTTGACTGAATCGGTTTTGAGGGGATCTATAACTTTGGCAAATTTCTTTTTTATCCAAAAATTCCTTCGGATTCTTGATTAACAGACGATGGGGAATCGATTGATATGAATTTTGTCGCAATTCCATGCGTTTAAAAGTTTGGACGGTTCAGTCCCAAAGCCATTTGGCCATTTCAGTCCCGGGTCTGTAACTCTTCAGGGATTGGTTTCGCAAAAAAATTCTTTCGGATCCTTTCATTACAGACCGAGGGCTATCGATTGGTATATATTTTGACCATTTTGGCTTCTGGGCCATATGATCAATATTGTCCACGAAATATTACAATCGCTGAAATTCTTTAATCATTCCTTTTAACATATTTTTTTATGTGATCCATAAAGCTCTGTTGAATATGACTCAAAGTAGTTATTTTAAAAAATAAAACGAAAACTTAAGTCCGCAATTTGTTATAAAAAAGTTTTAAAACAAAAATTTTCAATATTTAACTAAAATTTTTTAAAAATTATTTCTCAGTGACGAAACGATCAGTGACGAAATGATCGGTCACCCTTTAAAAGAATGGCCCCCTTTTTCATCAAATTCTCTTTTTCTTTTTTGCATTATAATTTTTCTCTTCTCCTTCTCTCTTTTTTTTCTCCCATTTGGCCAAATATATTATTTAGCTAATTAATCAATTCATAAACTTCATACCATAAATGATTAATTATCAAAGCCTTAAATAATTGTTTCCTGTAATAACTTTTTTGAATAAAATTTCGAGTTTTTCTTCATCATTTTTTAATTTTGAATGATTTAATTTTCTCTTTTATTTTATAGAATTTCCCAATTATTTCTCTCTTTTTCTGTTCTTCGTTTCTTTTTTCTTACCATTTTTCTCCAAATATTTCTTCAAATGATTTCTGTTCCAATTTTTTATTTTCTGATCCGATCTGATCAATTAGGATGATCAAAAACAAAATTAAAGAGAATAATAGGCACAATTTTATATGCATTCTTTAAAATATTATTAATTTTCCAAATTAATATGCTTAATTTGGCAGAATTTGTTTAATGTTGAATATATGTATTATTAAAATTGTTAATAATCCATAAATTTGATGACGTTAATTAGAAAATTTTTCGCCTGTCGTATTTTGCCATATTCAATTTTAAAAACAAAAAAAAAATTATTATAATAAATACAACAAAATTCATGGAAAATTTATAAAACATAATTAGTATATAAAAAGTACGATTTTATTGCTTCAAATAAATTTATTTAATATTAATTCGTTTTTTTTTAATTATTAATATACCAAACCATGGTTGAGATTTTTGGGGGGTTGGGGAATAGAAATATTTTCATTTATTTCATATAGTTGATAATTAGTGATAAATGAGCCATTTGTGGAATGTTTAAAATAAATGATTTATTCTAAATGCAATGCGAGAAATATTGCATATCAATAACATATAAATGGAGAAAAAAACTAAAAGGATATCACTACAGTATGAAAATCTACTGTGGCTTGATTGAGAAAAATTAAGCGGCTTTTCAAAGTTTATTTTCCGAATCCGCCACAGCCACCGCCGCATCCGCCGGCACAGTTCACAATGATTGGGCCACCACCACAGCCACCGCCGCAACCTCCTGAATTTCCAAATTTAAATGGCTATATATTATCCCCATTTTTAAATCCATCCATTTTCAGTGTAACAGTTTTAAACCGATTATGCCCAACTTACCGCAACAGCACGGAGGAGGGCACGGAGGAGGGCACGGGGGAGGGCACGGAGGAGGGCACGGAGGTGGGCACGGGGGAGGGCAGGGGCATGGGGGCGGACATGGCGGGGCACAGCAGCAGGGCTGGACGGGGCATGGGGGAGGGCAGGGCGGAGGGGAGCAACAGCAGCAACAATTGTTGCCACCACCGCCAAAGAGAATGGCATCGGAAAGCGGCACCAGCGCAACAAGAACAACGATCAGCAGAATGGCAGGTGATCGGACGAACATTTTTTTGAATCGGATTTGATGGCAACTAAAAGCAGCTAAATGGAAAGCATTTTCGAAGGGGTGGATTTTAAAAAATAGCATTTTTAATTAGATGGGAACCCATCGGGGCAGGGCGTAATTACGGATTACGGATTTCAGTAATTGAAAGCCCAGTTACGCCCAACCCTGGAACCCATAACCTTTGGGGATGGTTTTTCGGAGATTCGGGGCATTAGTTTCTGTTCTTTGGCTCAATTGTTAGCATTGGTTGAAAATTAAAGGCATTCATTGTCATGCTAACTGATCACGTAAGCTAATTGGTCGGGGATTGATCATTAAATTCGGATTGGGGGGCGGTAAATTGTCTCAAATCAGCCCAAAAATTTCTGCCATTCGGGGGGCCTTCGCTATTGTCTAATTTTTCGGAGTCGTTTAATCATTTGGCAAATTGTTTTCGGTTTTGGGTGCCTTCCCTGTTTTAGTGCCCCCCCCCTATTTCTTAATTATTAATTAATATTATATTGAATTTGTGGTTGTGTGCCTTCGTTGATCCAATTAGCCCTTAAATACCCCTTAAATACCCTGCCCATTTGCTTTGCCCAATGTCTCACCGTTCTGTGCTTTGTGATGTCTGTGCTAAGCTAATCCGGTTCTGTTTTGCTGCTGTTGCGCCCGATTTGCTGCTGCTCCCTCCGTCCTGACATTGGTGTTGCGATCATTTTTCGTGATCATTTCCCCAAATTTTGCCCTCCCCCCTCTCTTTTCGCTGATTTGTCCCCCCTTTTTTGGGATGGCCCTATGACATTTTCCATGATAAAAATTCGGTGCCTTTTTTGCGAAAAAATTGGGAATTTGTTAAGAAACAATTCACATTTTGAAACAGGAAAACGATGATGAATAAAACGCAAAAATATTTGTTTTCTTCCTATTAACATCATATTTCACCTATTTCCTTTCACATTATTCTCTATTTGATTAATTTTGTAAGACTTTCAAATGATACCAAGATTGTTAGATTTTGTCGACAGTAAAAAAAAGTTAGAACCCAAAAACGCGGGCTGGTGCCGAAACGACGGCGCGAAAACGACCCGGACCGCATTATTGAATTACCGTAACATAGCATTTAAAATGAAATATTACAATTACTATCTCAACCGCGAATATTGTAACCGGGTCAGAATAATCTTAATCGAAAAAATCTGATAAAATCACTGATCCGTCCGCATGATTTTCATATGTAATTTTCCACAAACTTTTTCTTGTCCAATGCATTTTTTTCTTGAAAAATGATATGCCTAATTGGAAAATACCTATTTTTTTAAATTTTACAACCAAAAAATTACCCAATAAATCGTCGCTGGCATTTTTAATCATGTTCAAATTTGCTTTTGCCCCCATTTTTGACACGATTTGCTTAATTTTGTTCATCTGTTGCGCATTGCTCAGCTGTCCATTGTTAATTCTTTCAAATTTGTCTCGACCTCATTAAACGGTTCAATGTCAGAATAATATGTCGGATAAGAATTTGTTCGACCTTTTGTCAGTTGGCCTTGCATTTCTGACACTTTTTCGGCAAGTTGCTCAATTAGTTCGTCAATCAAAGCCGAATCATTAATGGAGTCTCAAGGGATAATACATAATTAAGATAAGGACAAAATTATACATGTAAAATGGAAAATTATGGAAAAAACAATTAAAAAGATAATTTATTTTTCTGACTCGGCGCCTTTCGACACCGATGGCATTTGAATATGCTAAAATTTTTAAAAATAGGCACAAAATAATAAAATAATATGCGTTGAAATAGGAAATTGTATTGCTTTGGACAGAAGCGGACAATTGGACAGTGGACATTTGGACAGCGGACATTTGGACAGTGAACTCATTTGGACAGTGAACCCATTTTGACAGAAGCGGACAATTGGACAGTGGACATTACGACAGTGAGTGAATTTTTTTTTTACTATTATAAATGGTTTTAGATATTTTCTTAGGACATTTGGCAATTCCTCCGACCCGATTAGTCAAAATTTATAAACGCCTGGCTCATTAATAAACAGGAATAAATTTGATCTTGTTTATTCTTTCAAAAAAGCTTCTTTATCTTGGCTTAATAAGGAATCACTTTTCTATTTTAATGCCTGATCAGACTTAATAAAATTAAAATTACCTAAATAATCTTAAAAATATTTTTTTTATTGCTGATAAAGCCATTTATAATAGTAAAAAAAATTCACTCACTGCCGTAATGTCCACTGTCCAATTGTCCGCTTCTGTCCAAAAGAGTTCACTGTCCAATTGTCCGCTTCTGTCCAAAAGAGTTCACTGTCCAATTGTCCGCTTCTGTCCAAAAGAGTTCACTGTCCAATTGTCCGCTTCTGTCCAAAAGAGTTCACTGTCCAAATGTCCACTGTCCAAATGTCCACTGTCCAGATGTCCACTGTCTAATTGTCCGCTTCTGTCCAAAAGAGTTCACTGTCCAAATGTCCACTGTCCAAATGTCCACTGTCCAAATGTCCACTGTCTAATTGTCCGCTTCTGTCCAAAGAGTTCACTGTCCAAATGTCCACTGTCCAAATGTCCACTGTCCAAATGTCCACTGTCCAGATGTCCACTGTCTAATTGTCCGCTTCTGTCCAAAAGAGTTCACTGTCCAAATGTCCACTGTCCAGATGTCCGCTGTCCAGATGTCCACTGTCTAATTGTCCGCTTCTGTCCAAAAGAGTTCACTGTCCAAATGTCCACTGTCCAAATGTCCACTGTCCAGATGTCCACTGTCCAAATGTCCACTGTCCAGATGTCCACTGTCTAATTGTCCGCTTCTGTCCAAAAGAGTTCACTGTCCAAATGTCCACTGTCCAAATGTCACTGTCCAAATGTCCACTGTCCAGATGTCCACTGTCTAATTGTCCGCTTCTGTCCAAAGAGTTCACTGTCCAAATGTCCACTGTCCAAATGTCCACTGTCCAGATGTCCGCTGTCCAGATGTCCGCTTCTGTCCAAATGTCCACTGTCCAGATGTCCACTGTCCAATTGTCCGCTTCTGTCCAAAAGAGTTCACTGTCCAAATTCCACTGTCGAAATGTCCACTGTTCAGATGTCCACTGTCTAATTGTCCGCTTCTGTCCAAAAGAGTTCACTGTCCAAATGTCCACTGTCCAAATGTCCACTGTCCAAATGTCCACTGTCCAGATGTCCACTGTCCAGATGTCCACTGTCTAATTGTCCGCTTCTGTCCAAAGAGTTCACTGTCCAAATGTCCACTGTCCAAATGTCCACTGTCCAAATGTCCACTGTCCAGATGTCCACTGTCTAATTGTCCGCTTCTGTCCAAAAGAGTTCACTGTCCAAATGTCCACTGTCCAAATGTCCACTGTCCAGATGTCCGCTGTCCAGATGTCCGCTTCTGTCCAAATGTCCACTGTCCAGATGTCCACTGTCCAATTGTCCGCTTCTGTCCAAAAGAGTTCACTGTCCAAATTCCACTGTCGAAATGTCCACTGTCCAGATGTCCGCTGTCCAAATGTCCGGGAGCCTGCTATAGGGCATTTCTTAAATCCGCCAATGGATAGAAACACAAAAAATGTAACACAACAAATTTTTCAACAAATTAATAATCTCATGGTATTATTCAATTTAGAGAATTATTATTTATTTTTTCATGTAAAAGACAAAAAATCGGGGGCACTACGTTTCGCGCCCGCCGTCCCCCCCCCCCCCGGTTTTTGTTAAAATTAAAGAAATATTTTTAGTTCCATTAATAAATTAGTTAATCACATTTTATCAGTTATTTTTTAGACAAAATTTTGTTAAAAAAAAAAAAAAAATTTTCTTAGAATCACATCCGTTTTTCATTCATCCATTAGTCCTTCTCCAAATTGTTTCTTCCATCTTAAAATGTTCGATTGATGAATTTTCAATGTTTTTCCAATTTCTTTGTCACTCATTTTCGGCATTTCTTTTTTTATTTGCCAATACATTTTCATTTTCTCCTTTTTTTCTTTTTGCGTTGTTATTTTTCGGCTAATTCCAAATTGCTTCTTCCATTTTTGAATTGTCCTATAATCTACTCCAATTTTCTTACTGATTTCTTCATAATTTTTGTCCCATTCTTTTTTCGAATATTTTTTTCCTTTTTGCTTAAATTCATTTGTCATTTCAATGAATTTCTGTACAATTTCAAATTTTTGTTCGTCCGATTTTAATTTTGAATGATTTATTCTTTGATTTAATCCCAATTCTTTGATCCATTTAAAAATATATTTGCGATTTGTGCCCAATTTTTTTGCTATTTTTCCTTCAATTTTATTCCATTCTTTTTTTGCGTATTTTCTTCCTTTTTGCTTTATTTTCTTTTTTATTTTATTAAATTTTCCAATTATTTCTCTTCTTTTTTCTTCCAAATTTTCTTCTTCTTTTTCTTCCCATTTTTCTCCAAATATTTCGTCAAATGATTTTTGTTCCAATTTTTTCTTTTCTGATCCAACATAATTAATACTAATTAAGATGATTATCAAAAACCCAAATAATGAAGAAATTAATAAGCATACTTTCATTTTTTATGCAAGGTCAGTCTAAAAAGATTTAAAAAATACTCTGCAATTGAAATGATTTATTTTTTGGATTTTAATAATAATAATTTCGAGAATTACGAATTTTGTAATTATTATGCGAAATTTTATAGATTATTTAGTGTATAAATAATTATTATTAAAAATTTGATGACGCAATTTAACAAATCACTCATTTCCTTGGATTACCCAAAAAAGTAAATTTTAAATAAATTTTCTTAACAAATTGCATTAAATTTTTCAAAAATTTTCCCGGCGGAGTCTGTCGGCACCGCCGAACCCCCATTTTACCTTATTGATGAAAAATCGAAACCAAAATGGCAAAAAATAGTAATTTTTGGCGAAAAACGGCTAAAAATTTTGTACAATACACCTCCCCTAATTCTGGATTTCAAAAAAAGAAGAAAAATACACCCCTAAAAATCGAATTTTTGACTTCCCCCCACCCCCCCCCCCCCCGAAGACAAGGGTCTGGCTACGCCCTTGGTAGCCAGAGATTTTCCAGGGTGCTGATTATATAAACAATATCTAATCAATATTTTTTTATCATGTATCCTTTAATAATTTTTTTGATGTGTCAATTTGCTTGTAAATTCGAGATTAGTAAATCCGAAAATTTTTATATTAATTAATTGAAAAATGTAAGGACGAAAAAGGCATTCACGACCAGGGTTATGCGTAACTGGATTTTCCGGAAATCCGTAATCCGTCATTACGGGAGGTCCAAAAACGCCGTAATTTCCAATAATCCTTAAGCCATAACCAGAAATTTCCAAATATAAGGACGAAAAAGGCATTCACAACCAGGGTTATGCGTAACTGGATTTTCCGGAAATCCGTAATCCGTCATTACGGGAGGTCCAAAAGCGCCGTAATTTCCAATAATCCTTAAGCCATAACCAGAAATTTCCAAATATAAGGACGAAAAAGGCATTCACGACCAGGGTTATGCGTAACTGGATTTTCCGGAAATTCGTAATCCGTCATTACGGGAGGTCCAAAAACGCCGTAATTTCCAGTAATCCTTAAGCCATAACCAGAAATTTCCAAATAAAAGAAAAATTATTATTAGTCAAAAAATTTAAAAAACAATTTTCGTGTAGTGACTTTTAAAAGAATTTTTCAAAAAATCGCTTCTGAGGATGCATTTTTTTTTATCTTTATTGAACTTTTTCGAATGAAATTGTTTTTTGTGATATAAAAAATTTATTTTTTTTCAACTTTTAGAATCATTTTCGAAAATTTTTTCATAAATCTGTTCATTGGGATTGGATTTATATATTTTAATTTTCAAAAAGTTAAAATGTGGAAAAAATAGGGGCGAAGCGACAAAAAGAGATGCCATTCTAGGCGAAAACCTCAAATTAGAGGATGTGACCTTAAAATATTAAGAATTATAAAGAATAAATCTGATTCTTAACTGCTAAAAAATAGAAATACGGATAGCCCTTTAAATATTAATAGAAAAATTTGTTTTTATATAAAAAACCTGCAAGGAAGCGTCTCGAGAAAAAACCAAAAGTCCCAGTTACGGGTTAAAATTTCGGAAAAATCGCAAAAATCCCCAATCCGTAATTACGGAGTCAAAAAACGCCGTAATCCCTACCGTAATTACGGGGGCAAAAAATGCCGTAATTTTCGTAATCCCTAATCCGTGATTAAGGAGTCAAACGCCGTAATTTCCGTAATCCCTAATCCGTGATTACGGAGTAAAAAAACGCCGTAATTTCCGTAATCCATAATTACGCCAAGCCCTGTTCACTACTCAACATTAATTGTTACAAATTAAAGAAATTCTTTTAGTTCCATTAATAAATTAGTTAATCACACTTTCATCAGGCATTTTTAGGCAAAATTTGTCAATTTATTTTCTTAGAATCATCCGTTTTTCATTCCTCCGTTATTCCATCTCCAAATTGTTTCTTCCATCTAAAAATGCTATTTTGATGAATTTTCAATGTTTTTCCAATTTCCTTGTCACTCATTTTCGGGTTTTCTCTTTTTATTTGCCAATAAATTTTCATTTTCTCCATTTTTTCTTTCTCCGTTATTATTTTTCGGCTAATTCCAAATTGCTTCTTCCATATTTTAATTGTGCCATAACTTACTCCGATTTTCTTACTAATTTCGGCAAAATTTTGTTGCCATTTTCTTCCTTTTTGCTTATATTCATTTTTCATTTCAGCAAATTTTTGTACAAATTCAAATTTTTGCTCATTACTAATTGATTTGTAGCAATTCTTTTGATTTAATCCCAATTCTTTGATCCATTCATAAATGTATTGGCGATTTGTTCCCAATTTTTTCGCTATTTTTCCTTCAATTTTTCCCCATTCTTTTGCTGAATATTTTCTTCCTTTTTGCTTAATTTTCTCTTTTATTTTATTAAATTTTCCAATTATTTCTCTTTTTTTCTGTTCTTCATTTCTTTTTTCTTCCCATTTTTCTCCAAATATTTCTTTAAATGATTTTTGTTCCAATTTTTTATTTTCTGATCCAGCATTATTAATATTAATTATAATGATGGTCAAAAACACAAATAAAGAATTCATTAGGAATACTTTCATTTTCTGTAATGACAGTCTAAAAGGATTTAAAAATAATATTTTCAATGCAATTAAAAATGATTTTATAATTTAAGCAAAAATATTACGAATTTTTTCAACTCAATTCGGCAGAATTATTAATATTGAATATATTACAAACTCGGTTTTAATTTGTCTCTTTTAACAAAATTTTTTGAGTTTTTTCTGGCGATTTATTCAATCCTATATATAATTTTCGTAATGTATGTCACAAAGTAAACAAAAAATTTAAATTGAGTTTTGACGCGATTGTTTTTATTTGGGTGGAAGAGATAAAAACATTAAGTGAAAAAGACAGAGATAATAGATATAGGTTTTAGGAAAGAGTGAAGAAGAGAGAGGGAGAGAGTTAAGAGCAAAGTGTGGAGAGTGAAGGAAAGAGAAATAATTAGAGAACCAGCAGAAAAGAGAGAGAGAGAGAGAGAGAGAGAGAGAGAGAGAGAGAGAGAGAGGGAAACACAGAGAGAGAGATTATGGGAGTGAATGAGACAAGAGAAAAATGAGAGAAAGAAAGAGAGTTAGAGAGAGAAAGAAAAAAGGAGCGAGAGAGAGAAAAGGAGAGAGAGACGAGGAGAGAGAGAGAAAAGAGGAGAGAGAAACAGAGAAAAGAGAGAGAGAGAGAGAGAGAGAGAGGGGGGGGGGGGGAGATAAAAGAGAAGAGAGAGAGAGAGAGAAAAAAGCAATGAGAAAAAAAGAAAAGAGGAGAGAGAGAAGAGAGATAGAGAAATATATAGAGAAAAAAAAGAGGAAAGAGAGGGAGATAAGAAGAGAGAGAGAAAAAAGAGGACAAAGAGGGAGATAAGAGAGAGAGAGAGAAAAAGAGAGATAAGAAGAGAGAGAGAAAAAAGAGGACAAAGAGGGAGATAAGAGAGAGAGAGAGAAAAAGAGAGATAAGAAGAGAGAGAGAAAAAAAGAATAGAAGAGAGAGAGAAGGGGAGGGAGAGAGAAAAAGAAAAGAGGTGAGAGAGAAATAAGAAGAGAGATAGAGAGAGGAGTGAGAGAGAGAAAAAGTGAGGAAGATAAAAAAAGAAGAGAGAAAGGGAGAGATAGAGAGAGAGAGAGAGAGAGAGGGAGAGAGAGAGAGGGAGGGAGGAAGGGAGATAGAGAGAGAAAAGAGGAGAGAGAGAAAAAGAAAAGAGGAGTGAAAAGGAGAGATAGAGAGAGAGAGAGAGAGAGAGAAAAGAAGAGAGAGAGGGAGATAAGAAGAGAGAGAGGGGAGAGAGAGAGAGAGAGAAAGTGAGGGAGAGAAAAAGAAAAGGAGAGAGAAAGGGAGAGATAGAGAGAGAGAAAAGGAGAAAGAGAAATAAAAGAAGAGAGAGAGAAAAGAGGAGAGAGAGACAAAAGCGGTGAGAGAGAGAGAAAAGAGGAGAGAGAAAAGAGCAGAGAGAAAGATAAGAAGAGAGGAGAGAAAGGGGAGAGAGATAGGGGAGAGTGAGAGAGAGAGAAAAAGTGAGGGAGAGAGAGAAAATAGGAGAGAGAGGGAGGGAGAGAGAGAGAGAGAAAAGAGGAGAGAGAGAAAAGAGGTGATAGAGAGATAAGAAGAGAGAGCGAGAGGGGAGAGAGAGAGAGGGAGAAAAGAGCAGAGAGAGAAAAGAGCAGAGAGAGAAAAGAGGTGAGAGATAAAAGAGCAGAAAGAGAAAAAAAGGGAGAAAGGGAGAGATAAAGAGAGAAAAAGAGAAAGAGAAATAAACGAGGAGTTGAGAGATAGAGAGAAAAGGAGAGAGAGAGAGAAAGAAAAAAGCAGTTGACTGAGAGAGAAAAAAGGCGAGAAGAGAGAAAAAAGTAGAAAGAGGGAGGGAGAGCGAGAGAGAAAAGGAGAGAGAGGGAGAAAAGAAGAGAGGGAGAAAAATGAGAGAGAGAGAGATAAAGAGAAAAGAGGAGGGAGATAAAGAAAGAGAGAAAGATCAAAAAAGAAGGAAAAAGATTGGCTAGCGCGAGGTGCGCGAGCGGAGCGAGCGCGCCTGCGCTAGTTTCAATTAAAAATGAAAAAAATCGTTTGTTTTCGTTTTTATTTCATTTCCTTCTCTTTTTTTTTTGAAAAGTCCTCTGTATTGATGAATCCAAACTGTGCATAATTATAATTTTGGACTTTATTTATGTCCTTTTTATTCGGGGGCTTTCCGCGGAGGGCCAAAGAAATTATTCATTCATTTATTCATTTAATTATTCAAAAAGAATTTCTCCCATCGCAAAACATCAACAAAAAAAAAACCCCTTGATAATCTCTCTGGGAAGGAAAATATTTGAATAAATATAATTTTTCTAAATTAAACATTTAAAAATTATTTTATCGAGACGGAATAGACAGTAGTGCCGAGTGTTTGGCATTGGCACTTTTTTACTAGCCGACTTTTTCTTTTGGCATTGGATGCTGTCAAAACAATGTGTGCCGTGCCATGGCATCATTGTGTAAATGGGGGGGGGGGGGGTGCCATGCCTTGTCCGTCAGTCCCTTCCGTCTTTTTTTCTTTTTTCTTTCCGGCGACCTTTAAAATTTTTTAATTAAATCCGCAGAGGTGCAACAGAGCAAAAACACTGAAGGGATTGGCACAAAACATTCATTTCTTTGGCATTAACAGATGATAAGCCTGTATAGTTTTTTCGATTTAATAACAAAAAAAAATGATTATTTAAAATTTTAAAATGAAAAATATGTTAAAACGCAAAAAAAAAATGCAATAAAAAAAGTAATTTTTTGGAAAATTTTTTAAACATAGAAAATTACTTAAAAATTGAAATTTACAATTTAAAATGAATTATATTTTAAAAGGCAAAAAAATATGAAATAAAAAAAAAGTAATTTTTTGGAAAAAATTTTAGACAGAAATATTTTAAAATACGAGCGGAAAAATGTTTTATTACTTTTTAAAGGTAAATATTTTTTGAACCAATTATGATAAATTCACTCCTAAATTTCTTTTTTTGGCTTAAATGTCAAAAATATATATTTTTGAAAAAAAAGAAGGCAACAAATTTATATAAATTAATTTATTTTCATTTATTTTACATACAATCAGCAAATAAAAAAAGAGTAGCAAAAGCACACGAATATTGAATTTCTGTTTTTGATTTTCCACCAGTGCCCTTGGGGTTTTAAAATGAATCTTTGCTCAAGGCGATGCCAATTTTTCATAAATTCCAGCAAAAATTATCTTTAACAAATTATCATTTTTATAAATCTTTCTACTTTTCTGCGGTTTTTATTTCGATAAGAAATGCACGAAAAACCTTTTTTTTTATTCCGGAAAATCTTCGATTTTAGGCCCCCGAATGGTCCCTAAAATTAGAAAAAAAAATAATTAAGTTTTGACACAAAATGAAAAAATCGAAAAAATGAAGTTTCAATAAAAGAAAACATTTTTTGGGTTTCATTCCAAAAAGAAGAAATTCATCTAAAACAAGAGAATAATTTTATTTTTCTTTAAAATCTAATTTTTCATTCAATAAATGCAATTAAACTTAAACTGATTTAAAATTTTCTCCCCTAAAAACCGCGCCTTAATTATAATTATAAAATAAAAATTAAAACACTAATTGTAAAATATTTTTTTATTTTATTTTTAATTAAGCATATTTAAAATTTAAATCTTTGAGTATATTCTTGGTTTACTATCAAACAATTTCATTGTTATGAATAAAAATCTTTATATAATAAAATATTTGTAGTTAATCTAACAATTTTAATGTTTCTTCATTTTATGGCACATTCATTCTACAAAGAGAAAAAATAATAAAAGACCAGCCGAAGGTCGGCCATAATCCAATTCTTACTCCGGGTTATTTGTTGGGCCGAAATTCGGATTTGATGAAATCCCAGCGAAAGCCTGAACTTTACTTGCCAAGCCTAGCGCATTGGTCCGGAATTTTTTTTTGGGCCGAAATTCCGGTTTTGGATAAAAATGCCAGCGAAATACCGGAATTTTACTTGCCAAGCCTAAGCATTGGACAATTGGGGTGGACTTTTTTTTTTTGCGTTATAAACTTTTTTTAGAAATTTATTTTTATAAGAAATGATTAAAAATTCATTTGCGCGTGGGCGAAAGGAAGCCTTGGCCTTAACCAACTCATTCAATTTATTCTGTGCCCATTGTTTCAACCAAATTTATGGCCAATGGAAAGAAGAGAAGAAAAAAATTATGTGAATTGAAAATGCCCGCCGAAAAGTGCCTTTTTCTTTTTCTTTGTTTCGGGCGGGCGGCGCGGCATTCATTGCCAATTCTCTCGTCAAAATGCCCTCCCAAATTTAAGCCAACTATAATTTCATATCGGTACGGGCAACCTATTTGTATGGAGAATTATTTTTAGAAACTTTTTTTTTAATAAAAATAATTTTTTTATTTTATTTTAATTACCAACAATTTAATTTGTTGTCATATTTCCAGCTTTTAATTGAATTATTTTTGTAAATTGATTTTGAAATATGATGCTTTACCGTACTGCTTGCTGAGCATTAAATGGTCTTCGGCCATTTTGGGCCATTTCAAGCAGACATGGACAATTTTGAAGCTTCGGTTAATAAAATGCATAATAAAATTGAAAATTTAATTAATAAAAATTTCTTTAATTTTGTCAGATGCGTGCCGTCACCGTCGGTGGCATTGTGCTGATCGGCGCTTTGCTTTGCTGCCTGATCATCTGCTTAGTGACCATGGTCGCCTCGCTGACATTCAGTTGCTGGTGGACACTTGGTAAGACGGACTATTCATAAGTTTCTATCTCCAAAACTCAAAAAATCAGGGACGCTAATTCAAATTTTTAATACTCTTTGAATTTTTTAGCCCTTTTTCAAATTTTGTTCAAAAATGACAATTTTCACGATTTTTGAGTCAATTTTTTAAAACAGTATTGAGTTTTGGAGTCTGTATGATGCTCATAGACGCTGCTGTGAGAACTGTAACTCGAGATTTTGTGTTTATTAATAAAAAAAATAAAACTAAAATTTACTCATATTCCTCAATTTTCCCCAAAAAACTCTAAATAGGGACCGCCTCGGCTTAAAAGGGTCGGGGAATCAGTTTTTAGGTTTTTTGGCCATAACTTTTTTGTAAAGTGACTAATTTTTTTAAAATTATATAGATAAAATTTGTAGACTAATAGAGAACCTTCAGATCTATTGAATGATACCAAAATTATTTAATTTGATTGATAATGAGAAAAGTTATTAGCAACGGCGCCGAACTGGTCGATTCCCGCTTAAAAAGCTGCCTAAAAATGAAATAAAGGAACTGAAATTTTGAGATTAACTTTTAAAAAATGTAAAGCATTTTATGGCAGTAAAATTTACTAATTAAATTTCCATTTTCAATGCTTTTCTTTTACGAAAGGTTCCTTCTTCAAAATTGACCCCTCCGGCGTCGTGCAGAAGCAGCACAGCTTCTTCTCCTCCAGGCAAAAATTGTTACGCCACAAAAGCAGCGGAAATGGCACCAATACAAAATGCCAACAACGTAAATTGTCTTCGGCACAAATTTGGGTGCATCCGCCGCCGCCCGCTTCTCAGCCGTCCACGCCGGCACAGCAAAATGGACAGCCACCAACGGCACAAACACAACGGGTGCTTCTCATCAACGACGAATTGGCTGCCGTGACGGCCATTGTTTGACTGATAATTGATAATGATTGCATCATTAGCCAGCAATTAGCAGTGATTAATTAGCCACTAGTCAAATTTAAACAAAAAAATAGGTGCCAAGGAAAAGAAAGACTAATTAATTAAATCTATTTTTATTTTATTTATTTAATTTTATTTTCATAAGAAAAATTATTAATTTTCTACTGAAGCAACCAGAAAACCATTGATATTTACCGTTAGTATTTTCTTTTGCTTTTCCACCTTCTTTTTACATGAATTTATTTAAATTCGCTCTATCATTAAAAAAATTTTCGTGAGTTTATAAAACGCTATTTAAACAAGACAGTTTAACAAGAATATATTAATTGTTTTCAAGATTTTAAATTAATGCATTGTTTTTGATAAAATTATAATTTTGAAAATTGAAAATCTCTCGAAATAAAATTATGAAAAATTACAAAAAGTTAACATTAAGATTAATGTATGTCATCTTAAAATTGTGCTTGCGCATTTCTCAACGCGCCAATTTCATTTCCTAAGCATTTTGCCAACATTACAAAAAACGACATAATAAAAATCGAGAAAATGTGCGCATTTTTAGTGGTAATGTAAAGTCATTTTATGTATTAAAAAATTAAGATAGAATAACTAAATTTATTATCAATTCCAATTTGTGAAGATGCATGGCCCATAAATCCCTATCTTTTATTATTTTTCTTTGTAAAAATCGGCTATCCGATAGCATTACTGGTGGAAGTCGTATTTCATAAATTCTTCAAAATCCGACTAGGAAATTTTTTTGGGAAAACCCGTGACCAGAAAATTTGACGAGACCAAACCCGAGAATTAAATTATATATTTTTTAAATTTACTTACCCTTGAATAAAGCTTTATCATTCGTTTAGAAAATGAAAATGCGAAATCCAATTTCACAATTATTTTTATTCCAAATTTTCCTCCAATTTTTGCTGATAAAACCATTGGCATTCCGTCTTATCAATGGGACTCGGCTGACCTGTCCAAAAATGTGAAAACATTCGCCAAATTCATCGACGACATTTACATAGATTATGACCACACAGCAAAGGGTTATTCTGTGGAACAAAAGCGGATCTATTTCAATTTGACATTTGTTAAATATGCGACGGAAATCGCCACTTTTCGGGTAGGTTGGGTGATTTGGGCATTTTCGCCACTTTTCGAGTGGGTCGGGTGATTTGGGCATTTTTGCCACTTTTCGAGTAGGTTGGGTCATTAAGGCACTTTCGCCACTTTTCGGGTGGGTTGGGTCATTAAGGCACTTTCGCCACTTTTCGGGTGGGTTGAGTCATTAGAGCACTTTCGCCACTTTTCGGGTGGGTTGAGTCATTAGAGCACTTTCGCCACTTTTCGGCTGGGTTGGGTCATTAGAGCACTTTCGCCACTTTTCGGCTGGGTTGGGTCATTAAAGCACTTTCGCCACTTTTCGTGTGGGTTGGGTCATTAAGGCACTTTCGCCACTTTTCGGGTGGGTTGAGTCATTAGAGCACTTTCGCCACTTTTCGGCTGGGTTGGGTCATTAGAGCACTTTCGCCACTTTTCGGCTGGGTTGGGTCATTAAAGCACTTTCGCCACTTTTCGGCTGGGTTGGGTCATTAAGGCACTTTCGCCACTTTTCGGGTGGGTTGAGTCATTAGAGCACTTTCGCCACTTTTCGGCTGGGTTGGGTCATTAGAGCACTTTCGCCACTTTTCGGGTGCGTTGGGTGATTTTTTCACTTTCGCCACTTTTCGGGTGGGTTGGGTCATTAAGGCAATTTCGGGTGGGTTGGGTCATTAAGGCACTCTTCGGGTGGGTTGGGTGATTTTTTCACTTTCGCCACTTTTCGGGTGGGTTGGGTGATTTTTGCACTTTCGCCACTTTTCGGGTGGGTCGATTTTGGCACTTTCGCCACTTTTTGGGTGGGTTTGGTGATTTGGGCACTTTCGGTTGAGGACTGCATCGTCCAAAGGGATAAAATAAATACCGTATTTTCTCTAATTATCGCCCCAGGGGGATTATTTTTCAACCTCCTCAGAAAGGGGGGGATAATTGGAGACACGGGGATTAATTGAGACGGGACGATAATTAGAGAAAATACGGTAGGTAAATAGGAAAAAAGAAAAATTGGTAGAGATCAAGCAAATCAATGCAATGGAAGTGCAGTTGAATTTAAATGTATTTTATTCATAAAAAATCGAACCAAAAAAGCTCGAATATTGTTTGTTTGTTTTTTCATTTTTTGAAAATCGCTTTTGGCATTTTGTCAGAAACCAACATTTTTTTAAATTTTGGACAGGAAAAAAGTAGAGTAGAGCGGGACCGGGAATTTTGGGCAAAACCGGGACCGGGACTTGCCGGGACCTGAGAAGCCGGGACCGGGACCGGGGCCTCGATTTTTCTTCGGGACCGGAACCGGGACCAACCGGGAAATTTTAAAAATTCAAAAAATTCAAATTTTAATTTATTTTAAGTGAAAATATACAAAATAAATTATTATTATTTTTTATTTAATAAAATCCAAAAGTTAAAGCTAAATTAAATTAAAGAAAATTTTCAAATCGAATTTACTTCAGTTATTTCAAACAATTAATCATTTTTGACTCAAATGATCGGATATTATTAGAAATTCAGATTTGCTTTTCACATCACTTTTTTCGGCGCGCTTATTCCAGAAAACTTTGGGAAAAAAGGGGGTCCGGCGGTGCCGATAGGCGCCGCCGGCGGAAATTTTGAAAATTTGAGTGAGATTTGTTAACAGATTTTCAACAAAAATGGCTTCTTTTTTGGGATTAATAGGCTCAATTTGTACGAATTTTCATTTAAAAAATGATAATTAGGGTTATAAGTTGTATGCACTAAAAATGCCAAATATGCGCATAAAATGTGCACTAAAAACTCTCAAAAATGCCAAAAATTGTGTATAAATTAAGAATTGACTTTTAAAACACCAAAACAATGGCTAAGGAGCTTTTAGACAATTGCAAAAATATTGAATTTCCAAATTTATAAATTTTTATTATATGCTAAAACAAAATTACATTTTTATATACAGAAATTTTTTTCCAAAAGTTCTTATAAAAATTTAAAAAATTTTCGATTTTAAGGGTGTATATTTAAAAAAATTCCATAAAGTCGATCTTTAGGGGTGTATTTTTCGCTTTTTTCGCATTTTTTCTTATGAAAATTTGCCAAAAAATGACCAAAATATGCTCTCAAAACCCAAAAATGGTCAAATATGCATTTATTCTCGAAAACCCCCAAAATATGCTTTTATATGCACTAAAAACCTTCACCAAATCAAAAAATTTTAACGCAGAAATGCTATTTTTGAGCCCCTTTCTTTATAGCATATGCGCAGAAAAAATATGCAAAATCATACAACTTATAACCCTAATGATAATATATCAATTAAAAAATATGAGGAATGATATTTTCTTGATAGGAAAACCAATGAGTATACAAAAAAAATTCAGAATATTTTAATTTCTGTAGAGGGATTGAACCAGGGGAAGAAGAAGGGAAAGTCAAGGAGACTAGCCACTAGGCCATTTGCACAATTGTCAGTGTCACTTTTAAAGAATAATTAATATATTTTTTAAATTTTTCCCTTTAACTCTAATTTTCATCTCTAATTTCTCACTCAGACCCCCATTCTTACCAGTGCTTGTTTTTCCCGGTTCCCGGTTGCCCTACCGGGACCGGGACCTGAGCTTTTCAAAATCCGGGACCGGGAACCGGGACCGGGACCTCGGATGACCGGGAATTCCCGGCCCGGTCCCGGTCCCGCTCTACTCTAGAAAAAAGGTAGTTAGTTGACTTTGATTTGGACTAATGAATTCAATATTAAGCATAATTTTATTGACATAATCCGTCAACAAAGACAATGAAAACTAATTTAAGAAAATTAAGTATCTTTGTTAGATTTACCGAATTTTGGTGTTGTTAATGCAAGAAAATTGACGGATTGTCATGGAGCCAAAGACTGTGCCCAATTGTCCCTGTGCCAATTTGTCCCTGCTGTGCCCAATTGTCCCCCGGTCGATCCCTTTTTAGGTATTGAACAACAAAATCGGAGAGGGCGAAGCAGTGCCAAATTTGAATGTGATCAGAGAAGATGACCCGGTCAACGAATTCCTTGGCTTTTTGCATTATGATCAAAAATTGGGCCACCAAATTGCCAATGCTTACAACGAAACAGTGTTTTGTGCCGTCAAAAATCAAATTGCCAAAAGGGTGGTCGACCAAATTTTGCAACTGACCTTCTCATTGGCCATTCGGATTGTGCTTTGTGTGATGTGAGTTTTGAAATTGAAATAATCAAAAAAGAACAATTCCTAATTTTTATTCTTATTAAATTTCGCGCTTTTGGCACAGATTTTGTTGGCACTTTTTCCATTGCAAATTCTGAATGATCCTTAATTAATAGGGATGGGATTTTTATGTGCTAAAAACCCTGAAATATGTAATAAAATATGTTTTTTAAAAATGCTGAAATATGTGCTAAAAACCCCCCAAAAAAAACCAAAGTATGTGCTAAAATATGTGTTAAAAATGGGAAAAATCGAGGGTGTTTTTCATAAAAAATCCAAAAAATCTCATTATTTATCATTTTCGCCCGCACAATTGCAAACAAACAAATTTCAAGGTATTCAAAGCTAAAATTGGTCTTTTTTCTAATAAATTATTTTTATAAATGGAAAGTTCCAGTAGAGAACTTCGAAGTCCAATGACGAATTAATAATGATTTATTTTCGGCATTCGAAATAAATAAAAAAAATTTGAAAATGTTTTAAGAAATTACAAGAAATTTGATTTTTAGGAGTGTATTTTTCAATTTTCTTGTATTTTTCTTACAAATTTTTCTCAAAAATGCCAAAATGTGTACAAAATATGTGCCAAACCCCGAAATATGTTCGGTGTGTTTTTATGTGCCAAAGTGCCAAAAGATGTGCTTTTTTTTTGTTTATCAAAAATTGTTCGGAGAAGGTGCTTTTTTCAATTAAATATTTTATTATACTAATATTTGGCAATTTAAATAATTGTAGAAAATAAATTTGTCATATTTCTTTTTTACGCTTAACATATATATCCCATCCCTAGTTATGAGAAATATTTCACTGATTATTATGATGTCGGCGGGTGGCAATTGGAACAACTTTTGTCCGCTTTTCAAATTTTATCGGCACAAAGAGGCGGCGGCACCAACGAAAATGGGTGAAATATTTTTCTTCCGTTTTTAATTTTGTGATTTGCTATTAATGACTTTTTTAAAATAATTTATTTTAATTTTAGAATATTTCCTTTCCAAATCATTCGCATTGACGCGCAAACGAAAGAACAAAAACATTTTTGGGATGGAATTGAGGCGGACAGCGCGATGGAACCACAATTTATTGGTGGGTGAAAAAACGAGTAAATTACAATTAAATTACTAATACGGATTATGAAGCTGCTTTCATAAATTAGTTTTTTATACAAAAAGCATTAATTACATTATTAAATTTTCAATGACAGATTTTCCACTTAGATTAATTAAAATAACCAAAAAAAAAAAAAATTGAAAAGAAAAAATTGTAACACCTAACTAAATATAATAGATAATTTAAAATAAACAGAAAGAAATGTTTTAAGAATCAAAAAGATTTTAAAAATTTAATTATTTTACTTTTCTTTGTCGAATAAAATCAACAAATTTTATATCATTCGAATTTTAAGCTTTTCCTTCGTGATTTGACAATTATTAAAAAAAGTTCTAACATCAAAATTGCCAAAAATCGGGTTTTTTAATAACTTTAAACCATAAAATCAGTTTTTTGTAAGCCTCGAGAGGTCCTATGTTAAGAAGAACGGGGACCGGGTAGTGCTGTCCGAGAGTCTCGGTCTCGAGTCTCGACTCGAGAAAAGTCTCGGGTTTTTTGGTCTCGGTCTCGGTCTCGGGTTTTTAAGTCTCGGTCTCGATTTTCGAGACTCGAGACCGAGACTTTTTTACACCTCTAAAGATAGGATTTTTGTAAATTTAAAATTAATGTAATTTAGCAACTGTTTGCTTCCTTTACATAATCATATGCATGGTCTAGTGGGTTGTGCTCTTGGTTATGTTCCTCATTTTTGCGTTGGATCAGTTCCCCTACAAGTAATTATTTTTTCTTCTAATTTTCAAAATTATTCCCTTTTCGGTGGGAATTCAATCACTCTTTTAATATTTTTAGACTAAATTTGTTCACAAAGTGCACTAAAAAGTCAAAATTTTCCCCGGCGGCGCCTATCGGCACCACCGGAGCTTCAAAATTCCCTTTATTCCTTTAAATTGACTCAAAAACCGCGAAAAAAACTAACGAATTTTTTGTTTTGTGCGTTTTTGGATTATATGGAACCTACATAATTGAATCAAAATTTAAAAAAAAAAACAAAAATTGGTTAAGAAAAGGATCAGCAAAAATTTTTAAACGATTTTTAAGCGAATTGAAAAATTTTTTGAAAAAAGTCTCGGGTTTTTTGGGTCTCGGTCTCGGGGTTTTCGGTCTCGGTCTCGGGGTCAAGTCTCGGTCTCGAGTCTCGGGAAATTTGACTTAATCTGTTAACAAATTGCACTCAAATTTTCAAAATTTTCCCCGGCGGCGCCTATCGGCACCGCCTGAGCACCAAAATTCCCTTTATTTTTAAATTGACTCAAAAACCGCGAAAAAGTTGGGTTTTTGGATTGATTATGGTACCTATTGAATCAAAATTAAAAAAAAAAATTGTTTAGAAATACTGAAAAAAAAATTTTTTTTTAACGATTTTTAAGCGAATAACAAAATTTTTTGAAAAAAGTCTCGGGTCTCGGGTTTTTTTGGCCTCGGTCTCGGGGTTTTGGGTCTCGGTCTCGAGTCTCGGGAAATTTTTGGTCTCGGACAGCACTAGGACCGGGTCCTTGACAGGGTGCCAAAGCGTCAAGTTAGACTCGTACCCGTCAAAACCCTACTGGAAACCCCACATAATACTGAGATTCTAAGCCCTATTTAGATCATTTTTATGGCATTTTGTGCCTATTTCACCGTTTGTAGAATTTTTTTTTCCAAAAATAACGATTTTAAAATTTTATTTACATATTTGGTATTCTTACATATTATGTACATATTTTTGACCACTTTTGTACATATTTTTGACAGTCCTAACAATTTCATTTCCATAAATATTACAGAAAATTTCAACTTTCTGCTCAAACTCAGTGAATTCACATTGTCATATTATGAGGTGTACAAAGTGTTGGAAACAATTTTAATGCGATGGTCAAACACGGGGAATTCATCTGCTGCTGACAAAAATGGAGAACATCCGCGCGAACTTTACACTTTTATGGAGCAATATTTTAACAGCAAATTAAATTCACAAATTTTACAAAAAAAGAACAAAAAACAAATTGGCAGCAGCAAAAGGAGGGTTAGCAGAAAGAAATTTTTAATTAGCAGAAGGAATTTTTAAAAGATTAGTTTGGCAGGCAAAAAACCCAACCTAATTTGGGCCGAAAACCCCATTAAAAGTTTCATAAATTAGAGTTTCTCCCCGTCTTCGGGGAAGAAATGTCGGGGATAGGAGGGGGCGGGGGGGGGGGGGGGGGGGCACTCAAGAAAATTTGTTGTTGTTTAAGTAATATAAAATGCTAAATGGAGAATTGTAGCATCTGAAATTGTGAATAGGAAATGAGGAAATTTTTGAATTAATTTATAACAATGAATTCCAATAAAATTTGAAAAAAAGATGCAAAAAATTTTTAATTTAGTTTCGTTGGCTCTTCAAGAAACCAAAAAAGGATGATGCTAATGCATCTGATGTTCAAACCCTGAGCAAAACTGACTGTGCTTTTGTCCATTTTGGCACGGCACTGTTGCACCGTATCGATTCTCGCCTGATCGGCACAATTAGTGCCGCATTGTCAGACTTTAAAAATTTGATCAGTGAACGGGAGAAGGAATGTGGGACAAAAGCGCACAGGGAATTTGACACATATTCAATGTTTTTTAGAGATAAAATTACACGAGACAACACTCCGTCACAGAGGTGGTTGTTGTTGTTGTTATTTCAATTTTTGTATAGTTTTTATTTTAATTTTTTTAATAAATAAATTTAGTTTTTATTTGCGCGTTATTAACAATAAAATTTAATCAATTGTTGGATTTGAATATAAATATTTATAAAAAAAAATTTAAAAAAATTTTTTTTTGACTAGCTTATTAAATTTTGTATGAACTTAGTTTTCCTTGTGCTTGAGAATGACAAAATAAAATTAAAGTTGGTCGGGATCGGGATTTTGGGCAAAACCGGGACTTTTCGGGTTGAAAAAACGGGACTTTTGGGCTGGGAAAACCGGGGAAAACACCCGGGAATTTCCCGGTCCCGGTCAAAACTGGTCAAAACCGGGACTTCAGTACTCAGTTCTCCGTGTTTTGGTCCCGGTCCCGACCAACCCTAAATAAAATAAATAAATATTTTACTTTTTTAAAAATATGTAATATTTGTGTATGTCCAATTGTTTGGTGTTTTTTTCATTTCACTACCATTTGTATAACAATTAGATTTTTTGGCTTTCATACATATAATTTTTCGGCAAGGTTTTTCTGATAAAATCTTTTATCATATCAATTAAATATTTTAAAATTTTGAATTGTTAATTCTTAGTAGAACATGGCTTTTTTTTTTGTTGCTTATTAGCATTTTTGAGGTGTGTTCGGCTCGAGATGGACTTGTTTCGGGAACCACTTTGGAATTATGCGCGAATGGTTGGCATTGACTCTAACAAATGCCTTGGTCAGTTTTATTATTCCATTAAGTGCTAATATATTAAATTTCATGAAATTTTTATTGGGAAATTCAAAAAAAAAAAAATTTTTTTCTTCTACTCTTTCTATTTTTGTATGCTTCTTAATTAATATTTATGTGGAAGCTTTGCTTGGTAAAAATTTCAACTGATTTACCCATGGCAAAAAAATATAAGTGACCATTTAATTTGAAACAGAATGTAAGATTTGTCAACATAAATGATCAATTCGATCAACTTAGCTGAAATTTGGGGCCCGACAGCGCTGGTAATTACCGTCCTTAAGATTTTTGAAAAGTTTAGCTCCGATTTGGTGATAGATTTTATCCAAAAAGGATATTTTTGGTTTTTGGGCCGTAACAACAAATAGGGTTTAATTCATCAAAATTTCTTATGGGATATTGCAAAAATTATTAAAAAACAATTTTATTTAATAAATTTTTTAAACTTTGTATACTCAAATGTGGCAGTTCGTTTCTTGTGACCCGCCGGTCGGGAGCCCGGGACCCGTGGAACCCTATTAATTTGCTAATTGTTTTTGAAACTATTTAACATTTTTACCAATGTTCAGCAGTGCTTCAATTCGGCGAAGCATTGAGAAAAAGAATTCAGGCGAAATTAGACTCAGCAGTTGAAATGGAGAAACAGCAACAACAAAATCCAATTGAAAATCCAAGCAAAATGAATGAATTCAAAATTTTGAAAGAAATTTTCGAGGAAATTTCGGACAAAGAAAATCATGGGAAAATGCAAAAATATGAAGAAAAATTCAATATGGATCTGTTAGTCGGGGAGGGAATCGCTGCGCTAAATGAACTTTTGGCCATTTTGGACCAAATCATTGGCCATTACGCCGCCGGCACGGAAGAAGTCATGCCAATTGGGCAAAAGAAGAAGCATCTTTTTGGATAATTTTTCAAATGAAAAAATAAAATTCAGCAAAATTTTATTGAAAACTCTCAGCAACAATTTCCAAAATGTGAATTATGACGAAAAGCGTCAATTGCTTTCGTTTCCCCTGTCAACGGGCGAACACATTATCACGCGACTCAGTGAACTAATTAGGCAACAACGGTTGGTTAATACACAATATTATTAATTAACACAGAATTTATGGGAATTAATTTTCGTTTAATTTTGCAAAGAATATTTGGCAAAGTGTCGGGTTTCATAGAAAATGGGTCTTCGGTCTCAAATTTAGTTTTTAAGCTTAAGAGTTAAATCCTTATACGAGCATAGTAAACGGATCAGAGTCCAAGAAAAAAAGGATTTCAACCTAGAAGATGTGGGTCAGAATTAGACATAATTATGGTAATAATAGCTTTTTGGAAGCGAAATTACGGATCTTACGGGTTTACCTAATTAATGCACAGTTACGACAAGGTTGCCTGGCCCGGATGCATTCATTAGCACTCTGAATTTGGCATCAAATATCAATTTAAAATTTGCAAATTTTAGTCACACAATACAAAAGCATAAACTTGATGGACTTTGTAGACAAATTGATGTTAAGAAAACAATTCAAAACATTGCTTCAATGGAGCCCATTCATTTTTATGAGCGAAAATTGACTTTGTCTTCGGATGAATGGATAAAGTTCGACTTGTTTTTATCCATGGCAATCCGTTTGAGTGCACAAATTGTGCGCAACGATTGTTTGAACGCATTGTTATTCGGCAGTCCAAGTTACCATTCGAATTATTTGTACGTAAAAACCAAAAATATTTTGGGTAATGAGTTTAGCTGGTACCCCACACCTTTTTGAAAAATTTTTTTTTTAATTTTTAAAAGTTATAGATAATTCCGAACCCCGAACCCGAATTAGAACAAAAAAAATCGAAAATTCAAAATTTTTGAAAACTTTCAATATTGCTCTAATTGATTAAAACAAGATAAAATTAGGTAGTCACAAATTATTGAAGCATTAAAAAGGGTCACTCTGTGCAGTGTCTAACACAAAAGTAAACTTGGAAAATTTAAATTTTCGACTTTTTGTTCGAATTCGGGTTCGGGGTTCAGATTTGGCCAAAAAGGATGTCATATTCGTGATCAGCGTCCCCCCCCCCAAAAAAAAAACCTCTATTCAAAATTTCAAAATTTTTTTTTCAAAAAAGGTGTGGTACCATCTAAACTAAATTACCATATTTTGTATCAAGGCGGGATGGACAGTGATAAAGTTGCCTTCACACCGGCGGCGCCACCGAAAAAATTAATTTAAAATAAATTAATTTTCCATTTTGGAAAAAACTCCACCACCGACCGCCCTCGGTTAAACACTTGTTATTACTAGCAAGCATTATTTTAGCTTCTTCGATTATAAAATACAAATCACAAATGGCAATTTGGTGGAGATAAACACTCCGAGTTGGCATGTGCCGTATTTTGTGTATTGGGGAAACAACAAAGATTGGATGGTGACACTTTATGAACATAAGAGAAGTGATGAAGCAGTGGAAGAAGCATTGGTGCAACGAGAAGCCAACGGTAAAAAAATAAATATTAATTAATAAAAATTAAATATATGTAATTCAGAAAAAAATCTTACTTTATGCATATTTTTAATTTAAAAAAATACTTTTTAACTTCTTCAAAAATCATTCTTAAAATTTTTTTTTATATAATATTCAGGATCATTTTTTTATGTAAATACATGTTTTTTTTTACCTGGATTCTCTATAGCCTAAATAGTAGGAAAAACACTTTCTTTTTTGTGTTTGCGAACAAAAGTTGGGACTTTTATTTACATATTTTTACATATTTTCGGATTTTTCTACATATTACATATGTACATATTTTGGACTTTTTCGTACATATTTCGCAATTTTTTGTACATATTTTCATTTTTTTTTTTACATATTTTGAGGATTTTTGAGAATTTATAGAAATTTTTTGCGAAAAATTAAAAAAAATTTTTTGAAAATGTATCCTTAAAAAATCGATTTTTCTTTTCAAAAATGAGATAAAAATTAATTTAAAATAATAAAAAGTGATTCTAAGCCTATTTTTATGGCATTTTGTGCCTATTTCACCCTTTACGAGGAATTTTTTTCCAAAAAAATAACCATTAAAAAATTTATTATTTACATATATGCGGTGACCAAACATCTGCTTCCTACTAAACATTGGATGCCTTTAATGGGGTTGTTTTTCTATTCAAGAACAAAGCATTGGCAACTTTTTACCATATTGTGTCTCATCGGTTTCAAATTTTTCTTTTTTATTTTTTAAATTGACTTTGGGAATCGCCGCAAATTTTTATGAATTTTTACTGATTATCCGGCGTTTTCATCATAAATGCAAAATCCGAAATTCTGGCCTTAAAAATCCCTCTGAATCTCAAACATAAATGAATTTCTTTTACAGTGAATTTTAAATTTCTTCTTTCATTGTCGAAATATTCGCCAACATTTGATGAATTGATAAAAATGGCGAATTTCTTTGCCAAAATTGAAAATGATGGACACATTTTGGATGCCAATATTGAAGATGATGGACAAATTTTGGACATCCCTTCGGATTTGAAAACCCTTGACATTGTTATGAAGTTTCTGAAGAAGCCGTACGATTATAGTTTAGATCCAAAAGTGCCTGATCAAAATTTGCCGTGCATTATGGCATTTTTTATTGATGAATTTTTGAAAAAAGCAATGGCCGATTATCATTATTTGATGTTTTTCGACATTGAACACAATGGGATGGTAAATGAACACACTGGGACGGTAATTGTAAATTTTGCCGACAAAAAGGAGAGAATGTGCGGGGACAAAAGGTGCAATTTATTAGCCAATAATTATCATTAATTATTAATTAATTATAATTATTTTCTTTATTTCATATTTCATGCATTTATGCTTAAGCATGAAAAATGAGATGAACAAATTCTTTGGAGAAAATATTCTGAATTTTGCAAATGCAATTAAAATCGATTTCGCTGCGCCGGATGGTAATTCCTGTCTTTCGTCAATACTTTTTTCGAAGCCCAGAATTTTTTCGGAATCTTAAAAACAAAAAAATAATAATAATTAGGGCTATTGAATATGGGGTCCGGACAATCCGTCAGTGGATAATCCGTCAGTGGTCAATCCGTCAGTGGACAATCCGTCAGTGAAGGACAATCCGTCAGTAATGGACAATCCGTCAGTGGATAATCCGTCAGTGGACAATTCGTCAGCAAATTTTTTTCAGCAATGATCAAAAAGCTTGCGAAAACGATTGTTAAATTTAATAAATATAATTTTTTATAGATTCTTACCATCTCGAGAAATTATTATTTAACTCTTTTAAAAATGATTATTTAATAATTTAAAAAAAACACAAATTATTAATTCAGATTTTTAGCGACATAAATTAATTTTCATATGATTTTAAATAAATCTGTGTATTTAACAAATAAATTTGCTTATGGATTAGTTACTGACGGATTGTCCACTGACGGATTGTCCGCTTACTGACGGATTGTCCACTGACGGATTGACCACTGACGGATTGTCCACTGACGGATTGTCTGGGAGCCATTGAATATATCAATTTTAAATTTGGCTCACTAGCATTTTAATGACTTTAAATTTTTAAATGTTTATAATTATCGCATGATAGATGGAAAAAACATAATATCTTAATGTGAATTCATCTACATAAATATATTTAAAATTAAAATTTCAAAAAATTTCATTGAGTTTAAAAAGGTTTAGGACAACAAATTTTGACTCAAAACTGGCATAATTTTTTGTTGCGTTTTAAAAATCATGGAGGGGGAGGGCCTGGCAGTGCCATTAGCATTTTCCATTTTTTATTTCAGAAAATTTTGATCTTTTGCGTTCATTGTCCGAATATTCGCCCACCGTTTACGAAGTGGTAAAAATGGCCAAAATTCTTGGCAAAATTGAAAATGATGGACAAATTTCTGTCCTCCGTTCGGACCCGCAAATTTTCCATTTTATTTTGAAGAAAAATTCAACGGCAGAAGAGAATGCCGCCAACCAAACAAAATTTGCCATTAAATACAGCTTTTGTTTTTTGGCACAATTTGTTGAAGAGTTATTGAAAAAGGCAATGAAAGTGAATGAATTGGAAGAATTGCTGGCCAGTGAATTAATTGTGGAGACAATTCAAAGTTTTGTCGAGAAAAAGGAGCAAAAATGTGCCAACAAAAAGTAAGTGGACTTTGAGGTGTAGAGCCGTTATAAAAAAAGCCATCAAAAAATGGAATCAAACGAAACAATTCTCTGCAAATTTAAAAAAATTTCGTCAAGCTTGAACAAAGTTATGGCCAAAAGCACACAAGCAACCATGCTTTCAAACATTTTTGGCCATAACTTTGTTCAAAATTAATAAAAAAAATTTTTAGAAATTTTTCCGGCTAATAGAGAATTGTTAATGCAATCAAATGATATTAAGAATTAAAATTTTAGCACCGAATTTGACAAATTGAACTATTAATAACCTATAATTTCCATTAATCATTTACTTAAGCACACAAAATGTGATGAATAAATATTTTAAAGAATGCATGATGGATTATGCGCACGCAATTAAAATTGATTTCACTCATAATGGTAATTGTTTCTTTTATAAAATTATCTCATAACTAAGCAAAAAGTAGAAATTCCTTTTTTAGATATTTTTTCGCTAAAAATAAATAAATTTCTAATCTTTTATATATTTTTTTACAATTTTATTTCCGTTTTCGCAATTTTTTTCCCTTGTTTTATTACCATGTTTAGCTATTTTATCATATGTTTTTCACCGTCCTTGTGATGTGATGAATTACCTTTGTATTATGAATTAACCCCGATTCTGTTATTATTATTATATTATTATTATTATTATTATTGTTATTATTATTATTGATCAGCCACCTCATTTAAAATGTTATTTATTTGAAAATTTATCTAAAATGGGGGAGGTACAATTAGGACATATAAAAAAAACTCTTTATTCCATCAGATTTACAAAAAATCGTTCCCGATTTATTGTTCGAAATGGGAAAAATGAAAGAAGAGAAAAATTGGAATTATGCAGATTTAAATCAAAAGAAAATGTTGGAATGGAAACTGATCGAAATTGAACTGATCAATGAAGAAAAAATGGGAAAATGGAAAGCAATTGAAAGTGCGAGAAACGAATGGAAAGAGAATTTTGATCGAACCGTTTTTGATGAAAATGAAAAAGAAAATGGAAAAATAGAGGAGAAAATGGAACAGCTAATGGAAGAGTTGAAGCATTTACAAATTGAGAAAGAAATTGAACAAAACAAAAACAAAGAAAAGGAGGAGGAAATGGGGGAAAAGGAAGAAAAAGAGGAAAAAGGAAAGGGAAAGAAAGAGGAAAAGGAAGAAAAAGGAGGAAAAGGAGGGCAAAAAAGAAAAAGGAAAAGGCAAAATTGAAAAATGACAAATGAAAGCGAAGGAAATGAAAGGAGCAAAATGATTGAAAATGGAGGACAATTAAATCTATTAAAATATGAAAAATTTGAAAAGTGTTCTTTTATCCAAACATCGTTCATTAATCTGATATATATCCAAAATGACATTATGTGAATTTCTAGCATAAATTTGGTTTTTAATGCCGAGACAAAAATTTCATATTTTTAATGAATAAATATTCTAATCGCGAAGCAATGTCTTAACTTCTAAACATGTTAAGCTTACGAATGTTGTATAAAATTTTACGCATTTTAAATTTTTTATTTTTTGAACCCCTTGCTTATGTCCGCAAAATTCCCTCTACGAATGGAAATGTCAAATACTTTTAAAAAAAAGTGTATCATCTCTTTCTATGGGCTTTTGCGATTATTGCCTTTTGGTCCCCGGGACTGAGTTGGTTTGGGCCGAAATATTTTAGGGCACTTAGCTAATTGCCCAACTTTGCCGTACGCGTCGTTTTAGGGCACTTAGCTAATTGCCCAACTTTTGCCGTACGCGTCGTTCCCGAACTGCAAAGTCTCCGCCCCTTTTATGCTGACAAACGTGTTGGCCAGAGAAATGGGCAATCGCAGGAGCGCCACGTCCTCACATTGGTGACGAGACGAAAAACCCATCAAAACAGAGAAACCAGTTGCTGCTGCTGCTCCACATCGACGACACCATACACTTTCTTCCCTTTTTCTCCATTTGTATAATCAGAGAACTATTAGGCGGGGGAGGGGTGACAATTATCAGTTTATGGGGGTATCAGTTCTATGGAATGTAAAGACATGAATTAATTAGCGAGTTAGGTAAATGTGTTACTTTCGACTTTTTGTTCGAGTTCATGTTCGGAGTTCGAAATTGACCAAAATGATTGCTATATTCGTGATCAGCTATCCCGAAAACTCAATAAAACATTTTTTATAATCTTAAAATTAAATATATATTTTTTTTCAAAAAATGATGGTAATATAGTTTCCTTGCAATTATGAATTCGAATTTTGTTCGTTTTCGGATCCAGGTTTCGGAATTTTGCAAAACAAAGGTCACATTCGTGATCAGCGTCCATAAATAACCCTTGAAACGAGTTGTTATTTGAAAATTTCAGGGGGGGGGGGATATCAAAACAAAAAAGTATCTAAATTTCTAACATTAAATTTGGTTGTTTAATATGTGATCCTAAATGCCGAGATAAAAAATTCATTTTTTTTAAAATGAATTAATAAAAAAAAAACATCCAAATCCGGCATTCATCCCGCCTTTCGTTTGCTCTTCATTTTCTTCTTAATTTGGCCATTTACATCCTTTCTGCTCATAACATATTTCTTCATCCTTTTCAACACAATTTGTGAGCAATTTCCATATTATTTTTGTTTTCACCATCTTTCTCATCTCCCCAACATTTCATCCAATAAACAATGTATAAGCATCAGTGCCCGCCCCCGCCCCCTAAATCTCCAATCACACTTTGAGCCACATTTTTGATCCCCTAAATTTTTGTACCCTTTGTCCCTCTCCTCCGTCGGCCAAGTTGTGCCTATTCAACCAATTTATCCACTTTCTCCGATTTGTCTTTTTCCTTTTGTTCGGATCCAGATGAGACAAATCTCCCCCCCCCCCCCTCCGTCCATCTCATTTATCTCTTTGCCTTTATGCTTCATAAACATTTTGCCTCCCCTCTGCTGTGTGTTAAAAGTGCGCAGTCGCACGGGGCCGGATTAAACCCAAAATCCGAACGCCTAAGACCCTCTTCTCTCACGTGGTTGGCCACTTCACAAAAAGTGCAAAAATCAAATATCTGATTTTTTCCTATGATTTTTTATCATTTTTCTAAATTATAAATATGTTATAATTTAAATAATGATGCTTAAATACATTTAAAATTTGTTGGATTTAGAAGAAAAAATATTTAAAATTTCTTAATAATTAAATAAAATCCTTAGCCAGATTAGGCCTCCGCCCCCAAACGGATGGAATTGGCTGAAAAATTGGAGTCAAAGGGTAATTAATTTCGGGTTAATGGGGTTCGTACAGTATTTAAACTACTAAATTTCAAGGGATACTGTACGTTCGTCACCATCAACAATTGAAGGATGCTTTGGATGGCCAAAAAAAGAGCGGCAAAAATGGTCCAACTGAGAATTTTGTCCTTTTCTGCAACAAACCGAATTCCACGCCCGACACTTTGAAGCAGTTTTTTGTAAAACCCCATTTCAAAATGCTACCGTATCCTAATTAAATTTGTTTTTCATTAGTTGGCTCTTCACTATTTGTTCAAATTGGCTGAAGCGCGTAAGAATTGTTTGTTCGTGGACTTGGAGCTGTTTTTGGACAGGCACAAAAAGACGCAAATGCCGAAAGTGATCAGCAATTCGTTTGACGTTTTCCCATTGATCGGCGTCCGACTGATCAACATATGTGGTGATCAGTTGGTGACAGTCGATTGGGTGGCCAAAAAGACGCAAACGTTGGGCGTGTGCACCGCGCGGGTGGGTGAAAAAAACATTCGGACATTTTTGTAAATTTCGGTTTTAAATATTACCATTTGAGCCCTCTGATCCTGAAAAGACCGGTTCTGCTGACCAACATTTATGGCCCTGCCATTTGCCATGTCCCCGTGCCAAAAAATTCGGTGGCAAATGCCGAGACGACGACCATTTTTGGGGGTGTGAGCAATGCGGACAGACTTTCAAATTCGTGAAACAGAAGAATGAGGACAAAGAACAGAAAGTGAGAAAGTGCCATCAAAATATAAGTCAAATGAACCGAAAACTATCGCAAAATTTGGCCATTAAATTCGTTTATTTATACAATTTCTCGTTAGAATAGCCAATTGAAATGGCCATTTTTCTCATTTTCGAATCCCCTTTTATGCCATTCTCTTCCATTTGATCATTTGATTTGCCCCCAGGGTCTGATCAGTCATTTGTTCTGCGACTGCGGTGGCACTCGCGTCGATCACTTAACTTTCCGTTGTGCCTTTTTTGCTGACCATGGCGACCAATTTTACGCATTTCCATCCGACAAATTGCTGAACATAGAATTGGAGCGGCAGATCAAAAATGACACGGTGAACCTTTTGCTGCTGGGCAAAACGGGCAACGGCAAATCGACACTGATCAACGCGATGCATTTTTATGCCCAATTTGAGACATTTGAAGATGCATTACAGGTGAGTAAAGTGATCTGCAGCTGATCGTAGCAAACGAAGATACCGTAATGGCCGAAACAGTGGGGCGGGGTGGTTACTGTCCCGCACCATTGGTGAAATTCTGGAGAAATAACGAATTTTGGACCAAATTAAAAATGAGTTAATTTTACTCGTCCTTAACCATCAAATCCAATCAGTTGCCGGTCCCAGTCAAATTTCCATATTTCACTACAATTACACATTTAAGTTGGCCCAACATGCCAATTTCGATGGTCTTGCCGCTGCTTTATACTCCAAAGAAACTTATGATGAAAATGGAGATTCGGTGCCAATCGAAGTGGGATTGGGAGGTGCCGGCGAATGTCGCGAGGCTGGCGCGTCGCAAACACAAATTTCCAAGTCGTACTTTATCCCACCAGCGGAAGGTCGCTACGATTTGGGGAAAATTCTTAAAATATTATGTTTAGACCAGATATAGAAAAAAAAAAAGTCAAAAAGGCTTTTTCTGTATAATTCTGGTGCCTAAATAGGCATTTAGGTAATGCACTATTTGGGACACAATTTTTAACAAATTTACATTAATTTATTAAAAATTAGATATTTAATTTTGGAAAACCGATTAATTTTTGAATTTTTTAATTATAAATCACTTTTTAATCCCTTTTCTCAATGAACACACTTCACAATCTCAGATGGGCAACTCTGTTGTGTCATTGACACACCGGGCAACGGCGACACGCGTGGCACCGAAATGGACAACCAAAACATGGCCAACACGTTCGGCTTCCTCCGTGGCATTGATGCGTTGCACGGCGTCGGCATTGTACTGAAAGAGAATGACAACCGTGCCGACGCGTCCTTCAATTACTGCATCAACGGCCTTCTGAGCAATCTCCACAAAAATGTGGCACAGGTGTGCTTTTGGCACAAAGAAAAGAGAATTGTTGCTTTGGTCCGTCCCAAATTATACATGAAAAATGGCCAGTTAGCTAATTTGACGACCATTTTTTGCGGCGTTTTTTTTAATAAACTTTTGGTGGTAATAGGTGCCGTTGGTACCCCACCATTTTTGAAAAAGATATTTTTGTTTTTCATAATGATGAAAACATATTTCAAATGGATTTCTGGGTCGCTGATCACGAATCTGATCTGGGATCCATTTTGACCATTTAAAAAAAAAGTCGAAACTTTAAAGAAATCGGTTTAAATACAAGGAACACATTGAAAGTCATAAATGAAATTTTTTTTTAGAGCAAAAACTCGAAAAATGGCGGCTTCTTACAATTAGTCGATTTTGTCTAAAATGATCAATTTTTATGATTTCTTTGCCCCTTTGCCGGCGGCAACCCCCCCCCCCCCACCCTTTTTTTCATTTGTTCTAAATTTTTCAGAACATCGTTTTTCTGATCACCCATTCGTCTGGCTCGGGAAAGACAATTGCCCTGTTGCGTAAGCTGTTGAAGCCGATTGAAGAAAAGACTGGCGTATGTATTTAATGTAATTACGGCTGCTTTTTAATGTCAATGGAGCTACGGCAAGATTTTTGATGGACTATTACCAAAAGCCGTAAAATTCCTCAAAATTTCTTAAAATAACAGCAATTTTCGTCGCAGCAATTACTCATTATCCGCCTTTTCTACAGGTGAAAATCCCATTGAACGAAAGCAACGTGTTCTCCTTTGACAATGCCCCGTTTGAAGCGCTTTGTCTGATCAAAGCGAAGGGTGTCGAATATGACGAGGATGAAATGGAAGAATTCTCGAGAAAATGGACCAAATCAGTGCAGCAATTCAAACGGTTGTTGAAGCATTTGGCCACTGTGAAGCCTCATTTGACCCGGGAAACGTTGTCGGTGTATGCCGCACGGTGTGCCATTGCTGACATTATGCCAATCATTGCGTCAAACGGGGAGCAAATTCAAGTGAATCACAAAGCCTAAATTATTTTAAAATGCCGAATTTCCCCATTCATTCATCAGAATAACATCGTAAACATGGAGATTGAGGAAACGAAGAAAATCATTGGCGAGGATGAGAAGAAAGCTGAGATTAAGTTTGACAGGGTCACGACTAGAACACTTGACAAACGCCGCGTGGTTTGCACTTCGGTGAGTTTATATAAAACAGATACATATACCGTATATTCTCTAATTATTACCCCGGGGGGATTATTTTTCAACCTCCTCAGAAGGAGGGGGAGGGGGGGGGGGGGTAATTGGAGATGAGGCGATTAATGGAGACAGGGCGATAATTAGAGAATATACGGTATATGGGTGCCCCACCCCCCGTAATCTATTTTTTTAGCAATTCCGTTTACAAAACAAAATTCGTTGGTTAAATTTTAAGAAAACTTTTTTTTTTTAATTTCACTAAGAAAAACGTGTTGCGAGTAGGAGGATTTATTAAAAAGTGTTGGTCTCTAGCGATTTGCGTATTTTTTGGAATTTTTAAATTGGAATTTTTTTACTAATTAAAAGTTTTTAAGTTGTTATAAAGTTTTAATAATAGAATTATTAAACAAAAATGTTTTAAACAATGTCTAGTAATTCTAAGCACCTGCTAAGAAAAGGATAAAGCAGTCCAAAAATTTTGAAATTTTTTGCATTTTTTTTTTAAATTCACAATAATTTCTATTGCTTTGCGCCTGGGAAATTTTATTTGTTTTTTTTTCAAATATGCAGAAACGGTGCAGCACCGAAACAGCAAAAACTCTTGGGGGCGAAGTCAAACTGCATAAGAAAGTGTGCCATGACGGATGCGATACGACGGGAGGCGAAATTCCCAACGAAAGTCTCAAATGGTGCAAGGCGTTTAAAAAAAAGAAAGACATATCGGCACCATTGCCAGACATATCGGGGTTACCATTGCCATGTCAGTTGCAATTGTGGCTTTTGTGCATGCTGTTGATTGTTAATGGTGAACCGGGTGAAATTTGCAAGGTGAAATTTTGGGAGACGCTTCGGAATAAAAAAAATCTTAGAAAATTTGAAGCAAAAAAAAAAAAAAAATTTTTTTTAAAAAGTTCCATCGATTTTTTCAAAACATAATGATGAAAAACTTTTTTCAAAAAATCGCTGAAAAATTCTTTGAAAATCTTCTTTCTTGGGTCCACTGAATCTTCCCTTCTCTCTTCAATAGACTGGAAGAGAAAAAATATGCCTAAAAAAGGACTTTCAAGTAATACCAGCAGGGCTCGCAAGTTGTTTTTTTCGAAATAAGGACAAACGAAGTTAATTAAAACTAAGATTTTGACCCCAAAAATAAGATTTTTTGAAAAAACGGGCGCCGCCGAGAAATTTTTTTTGAAAAATTGAGCTCATTTTGTCAACAGATTTTCACCGAAAATGACCAATTTTTGCGATTTTGAGCCAATTTTTTAAGAAGAAATAAGCTTTTGTGAGCCGGCGGTGCCGATAGGCGCCGCCAGTAAAAAATTTGAAAATTGAGAGTGTAAGGAAGAAGCTGGCTGGACATTTAAAGTGCGGAAAGCGGGGGTTGATAATTTCTTATTGGAGTTTCTTGGTAGCCTTTTTTTTTTTTACCTAAAAATGGCATTTTTAAGATTTTTTCTCAAAAATCAGCGAATAAATCATTAAGCAGAAAAAAATTTAAAAAGTTTAGGGGAAGCCTGAAAATAAGAAAAATCTTAGAAATAAGGACATTTTCAGTTTCTAAGTTCCGGACCCTAATAATAAGGACAAATCTTAGAAATAAGGACACTTGTGAGCCCTGAGTAATACACGTACCTTAAACTTTTTTTAATTAAAATTCAATTTAAAGGAATGTGGATGCAACTATAAAGAGCATATGGTCGTGGACACTGAAGATGTCGTGGAAAAGAATGTGGTGGCGGACACGGCATTGTTGAAACGGATCAGCGAAAAGCGCAAGGAACTGAGCACGAAAGAGGCATTCAAACGGCAAATGATTGAGGAACGCGACTTTTGCTTCAAAGAGGCGGGTGTCATCAAAAGGGGAGAGAGTGCGGGAAAATGTTGGCTTTAAATTAATTGCTTTGGTGTAATTTACATGATTTTAAAACCAATTACCGTATTTTCACTAATTATCGCCCCGTCTCCATCAATCCCCCCGTCTCCAATTATCCTCCAGCCCTTTCTGAGGAGGTTGAAAAAATAATCCCCCCGTCTCCAATTATTTATTTTGAGGCGATGACATTTTTGGGCGACATGTACAAGAAAAATTTTCCACTAAATAAATATGTTTGAAGAATAATTCCCTCGTCTCCATTAATTCCCCCGTCTCCATTAATCCCCCCGTCTCCAATTACCCCCCCCCCCTTTCTGAGGAGGTTGAAAAATATAGAGAAATACTGTATATCCAAATAATTTTTTTAATTTCATTGAGAATGATTTCAGCCGGCCAAATGGTTCTCATTTTTGAAGTCGTCGGCTATGAAGGCATACAACGACAACATGGAGAGATACATCGAATTGGCAATTCAAGACGCAGAACTGAGAGAGGATCCAAACAGTGGCCAATCGGACTATGAAGAGCAGAAAAAGAGGACCGACGGCACCCGAGTCGGTTGATCAGTTTAAGGGCAGAAAAAGCATGGACGACGAACATGGCATTTGGCACAAAAATATTTGCAGGATTTTGTTGTAGAAAAAGAATTTAAAAAAGTTTCCTGAAGAGAAGACAAAAATTTTTAAAAATTCCAAAAAATGAATATGAACCATTTTAAACAATTTTGTCATTTTTCTCCGATTTTATCACATTTTTTGTAGTAGAATTAGTGACGAAATACCAATACAATTTTTTCAGAAATTGTTGGAGTTTTACCGCAAGGAACGCGACATGTTCACCGAGGGATTGGAGAAGGCTTCCGACAGCGCGGAGGAGTTCAAATTTCCGACCGAAAATGTGGAACAAATTTTTAATGGGCTTTTCGCATTGGAAATCACCGGCAAACAAATGAAAGCCAATTACGAAACTACGAAGAAGGCGCAGCGAGAGCATCAGCAGCAGTCCAATGCCGAAGCAATGCATGCACAAAATTTGGTCAAGGCAAAGCCAACGAAATGCCAAAGTGGTGGGTTGGCGAGAGTCTCGAAGCCCGGGTTTTTGGTGTGCCCGATACCGTTCCACCCTGAATAAAATCATAAATTTTAATTGCCTTCGTCTTTTAGCGTCCAACCAAAAGGCGATTCAATGCTATTTGGACGAAATGATTGAGAATGGCCAACAACAGCTGGGCCAGGGTTGGGAACCGGACGGAAAGTGCCGAGTGAGTGGATAAAGGAAAATTTAAGAAATCTTTTATTGGACGTATAATTTATTCCAGCAGGATATCGCCCAATGTCGACATGACTGGTGGAGCGGAAAGCGAAGGTGAGAAAAAGGGCATTGGTAAAGTAAAAATGCAAATGGCACAACGGTGGATGGGTACTGTATGAAATTGGAAAATTAATTTAAATTGCCGGCTTATACGGAATATCCTCTGTGGATAGACCCCAAAAAATGGAACCAAGCAAAACCTTGGCGAGAAACCCATCTGCTGGGGGCTGGGGGACGCCGATCAAATGCCATTTTAACACATCCAATTGAGTCCCACCAAAAAAAAACAACAAGAAAAGTTAGAGGGGAGTGGATCAGCTTTAAATCACCAAAACCCGTCAATTAATCATTTATGGATTCTATTATCGTAAATTCTTCTTAGGACCGGTTCAAATTTAAAGTTTTTTAAATTATCTTCAATTTGAAGTTTGTCAATGCATGATGGATGGCGTCTGGTCGATTTTCCCACCCTTTAGGTCGATTTGTCTCATTGAGAGCTTTCAATTGATACCGTTTTGTCGAGACCAAATAGAACCTATCCAAAATTGAAAATTAAATTTTCAATCTTTATCTGTTTCCTTAAATTTTCACAGCACATGTAATTAACTCCGTTGTGAGAATTCGGGCGCGTAAAAGTGCCAACCATAGAACCGCTAATTTTTTAAAATTCAATTTGCTTATTTTTAGCTGAATTTTGGGTGTCGTCATTTGCTGCGATGGGTGTCTAAACGGAGTGAATAAATGCGCGAAGGGCCATTAATTGTTGACAAATTGCTCTTGTTATTTAAATTTTTTTAATTTTATTCAGATAATCTCTCTTTTTTCACAGTTATTTTTATTGGACTATCACCTTTGACAATTATTTGTTATTTTTTATACGAAAAAACATACGTTTTTTATGCATTTTATGAATGGACAGTTTTTACTGTATTGTTTTTGATATAAATATCATTTAAAAATTGACTTTCAAATAAAATTATGAAAAATAAAAAATTGTTAATCAATAAAATATTTATTTACGCATTTCATCAAAATAATTAATATATTTCCTTGTCAGATTTAGTAAATGCATTCAACTATTTTTATTTTACCACCTTAATTTATCTGCTACTTAAAAGTTATAAATTTCATTTGATTTGGAAAATTTTTACTGACACTAAGGCAAGCACAATAACCATGAATAAATTTATATTGAATATTTATTAATAGGGCTACGATTTATAGTTGCTAAAAACTGCCAAAATAATTAGTTTTTAGTTTCTAAAAAACTTCAAAAATAGTTGCCAAAAATGGGTAAATAGTTTCTGAAAAAGTTCCATATTTAGGGGTGTAAAATCGTAAAAATTTACCAAAAAAGAGTACAAAATTAAGCCAAATCAGTATTGAGGTAAATATTTTTAAAATCACAAATTTTTGTTTTGTGAAATTTTTCATTTCTTACGGGTGTGTTTTTGAAAAAATTTTCGGGTCGATTGATAAGGGTTTATTTTTCGTTTTTATTGCATTTTTGTTAACAAATTTTGGCAAACAAAACCAAAATAGTTGAAAATAGTTTTTTTTTTTAATTTTATAGTTTTTTAGTTTCTAAAAATAAAAAACTAGAAAATAGTTGCTAATAACTCGAAAAGTAGCTTAACAACCGCTGAAAAAAACATGTTTTTCGTGCATTTCAGGCTACGGGGAGCTCAGAAAAAAATAGGTAAAAACTTAAAAATATTATTTTTATGTTGAATAAATAATAAAGTATTTATGAACTTCAAATTTTAATATTTGCCCTGTGGCGCCTTTCGGCACCAACAGCCCCTAAAAAATTCTTTAAGTTCTGGGGAATTCGTAATTTTAATTTTGGATGGCGCCACTTTTACCCCCCCCCCCCTTTAAATATATAACCTCGTTCACTTTTTGAGTCCAACCAACTATAATAATAGAGGAAAACGAAAATGTACGGTTTGTTTTGAAATTGACAGAAATATAGTAAAAATTTCAATTACTATTTTTTGCCACTTTGGTCTTCATTCTTGAAAATTTTTGTGTATTTTAATCAATTTTGTTAAGAAATTGCTTAAAATTTCAAAAAAATCTACTGAAAATTTTTTATTTTGGGTTTCGGGGGTGAGGGGGGGGGGCGCTAAGCCCGATAGGGGTCAACTCCGTCTGGCCAACTCCGTCTCAGCAATGTTCAAAAAGCTATAACTTTTTTCTTTGTTAACCAAACATTACAAGCATGGTATCATTCGAAAGCCCTACATGTTTAGAAGATATTTATAAGCTATTTCTCAGTGATTGATCAGCTCTCAAAAAAGTTGTCAGTTGAAAACCGCAAAAAGGCAGAATTTTTTCGATGTTTTTTATCTCTATCTTTTTTTTTGTAGTTCGAAATTCTCTGTAATTTTTAGTAGGTTTATAGAGTATGCCCTTGCTTCAATGGCATTTCTTATTGTTAGAAAAAAATCCTGGAGTCAAAATTGAATTAGTGACTGCTGGACCAATAAAAACAACGATTATTTATTGTTGCCTGATTTCGATTGAATTGGATCTTTAACTTATAACTCAGATTTCATATGGAGTAAAAAAAATTGTCCATTCATAAAAATGTATAAAAACGTATATTTTTCTTACAAAGAATAACAAATAATTGTCAAAAATGAAGGGTCGAATAAAAATAACTGTGAAAAGAGGTCTGAAAAAATAAATAATTTAATGAATAAAAGCAATTTGTCAACATATATAATGGCCCTTCCTTCTCCGATCCGCCGCGCATTCATTCACTCCGTTTAGACATCGGCCACATCAGTTGACGATGCCAACCCAAATTCAGCTAAAAATAGGCAAATTGGACTAAAACAAATTAACGGTTCTATGGTTGGCACTTTAGGCACCCAATCGGCATTTAATCCCGACAAAAATGTACCAATCGAAAGCTCTCAATGAGATAAATTGACCTAATAAGGGTTGCAAAAAAAGCGGGTTCAACCCGCTCATTGAAAACATTGTTTTAAATTAAGAAATTTTTGGGTTCGTTTTTCCGATTTCTTACGGCACACATTCGCTGTGCCATTTGCATTTTTAACTTTACCAATGCCCTTTTCTCACGTTCGCTTTCCCCTCCACCAGTCATGCCAACATTGGACGATGCCCTGGAAAAATTATACTTTTCAATAAAATATTTCATAAATTTTCCGTTATCAACCCACTCGGCACTTTCGTCCACTTTACAACCCTGGCCCAGCTGTTGTTGGCCTTTCTCAGTCATTTCGTCCAAATAGCACTGAATCGCTTTTTGGTTGGATGCTAAATATGAAAGCAATTAAAATAAAATAGCAAATTAAATAATTCATTGAACGGCACTGGGAAATTTTTTTCAATTAAATGAAAGTAAGAAAATTGGGTTACACCCCAAAATCTCGCCGCCGGAATCTCGCCGGGACAAAATTATGAAAATTTCAAAAAAAAAAAAAATAATTTGTTGTTTTTTTTGGAAAATTTTTCGAAAAAACAGTAATTTATCATATAAAATTTGCAAATTGCTTAAAATTTTTAAATTTTTTTAAAATTTTCTTTGTTAAAGATTTTCTAAGAATTTTTTCCTTGAAGAATTTCTAAGTTCGAAAAAAAAATTTTGAAAATTTCGGTGGCGAGATTTTGTCCCGTCCCCGAAATTGACGCTTTTTTCCGTGTGGAACGGTATCGGGCACACCAAAAACCCGGGCTTCGAGACTCTCGTCAACCCACCACTTTGGCATTTCGTTGGCTTTGCCTTGACCAAATTTTGTGCATGCATTGCTTCGGCATTGGATTGCTTCTGATGCTCTCGCTGCGCCTCCTTCGTCGTTTCGTAATTGGCCTTCATTTGCTTGCCGGTGATTTCCAATGCGAAAAGTCCATTAAAAATTTGTTCCACATTTTCGGTCGGAAATTTGAACTCCTCCACGTTGTCGGAAGCCTTCTCCAATCCCTCGGTGAACATGTCGCGTTCTTTGCGGTAAAACTCCAACAATTTCTGAAAAAATGTGATAAGACCGGAGAAAAAATACCAAAATTGTTTAAAACGGTTCATATTCCAAGGAATTACCGTAATCTCCTCATAAAAAATTCAATTTTTGTTTCCCTATACAAAACTTATTCGTATTTTTTATCCAAATTAAAAGCGTTTTTTTTTTGCCCCTAAACTGATCAACCGACTCGGGTGCCGTCGGTCCTCTTTTTCTGCTCTTCGTAGTCCGATTGGCCTTCGTTGGAAGTTTCTTTCAGCTCTGCGTCTTGAATTGCCAATTCGATGTATCTCTCCATGTTGTCGTTATATGCTTTCATAGCCGACGACTTCAGAAAGGAGAACCATTTGGCCGGCTGAAATAATTTTTCGGAAATTAAGAAAATTTATACCGTTTTTTCTCTAATTATCACCCGGGGGGGGGGATTATTTTTGAACCTACTCAGAAAGGGAGATGATTATCAGATACGGGGGGATAAATGGAGACGGGAAATCATTTTTCAAGCTCCTCATAAAGGGGAAGGGGGATAATTGGAGACGGGGCGATAATTAGTGAAAATACGGTAATCGGTTTTTGAAATCATTAAAGCCAATAATTTCCCGAACTCTCTCCCATATCGTTGACCCACCTCTTTGAAGCAAAAGTCGCGTTCCTCAATCAGTTGCTGTTTGAATGCTTCTTTCGTGCTCAGTTCCTTGCGCTTTTCGCTGATCCGTGCCAACAGTGCCGTGTCCGCCACCACATTCTTTTCCACGACATCTTCAGTGTCCACGACCATATGCTCTTTATAGCTGCACCCGCAATTCTTTAAATTTACAATTTTAATAAACGAAAAACATTTTTCGCCTTTATCACATTTTAGTGTTTTTGGGTATTTAGACTGGTCTTGTGCATATCGGGAGCAGTTTGTACCCCCCCCCCCCCCGTATCAGTTCCCCCCTCATCGTTTCCCATCAAGAAATTTTGATTAAATTTTTTTTGCTAACTTAGAAATTTTTCAAGAAAAAATCAAAAAATGCTTTTTATAAGAAAATTCTAAGAAAAAATGCATGTCAGAAGCATAATTTCTAAGAAAAAATGCATGTCAGAAGAAGGCACAATTTCTAAAAAAAATGCATGTCAGAAGGGTGCCCCGATATTTGCGGTCCAGACATTTCGGCCCGACTTTTGCGGCCCTGACTTTTGCGCCTATGTCCAAAATCGGACTCAAAGTTGAATTTTTTCAAGCCCTGATAGCGCCTAATTAGCATTAAAATTAAGAAAACATGATCTTTTGGTTCATTATGTTCAATAATTTGTTGTTTGGAAATTTTTAATTTTTCAAAAAATTTTTGAAAATCAATTGATCGGATACAATCACTTTCAATCGCTTATTTAAAGCTGTTTATACGATATGGGATCGAAAAAACTTAATTTCGAACCCGATTTTGTACAAAGGCGCAAATGTCTGGGCCGCAAATGTCGGGACACGGTCAGAAGCACAATTTTTGAGGTGTAAAAAATTCGAAAGCGTCTCCCAAAATGTCACACCTTGCAATTTTCACCCGGTTCACCATCAACAATCCATGACCAAAACAAAAAGTGCCTTCTGCTTCTGTCTCTCTTTCTAAACGCCTTGCACCATTTGAGCTTTCCGTTGGGCATTTCGCCTCCCGTCGTATTGCACCCGTCATGGCACACTTTCTTATGCAATTTGACTTCGGCCCCAAGAGTTTTTGCAGTTTCAGTACACCGTTTCTGCACGTTAAAAAAATAAAATTTCCCGGGCGCAAAGTAACAAAAAAAAAAACAGCAGCCCTCAATCCATAGAAACGGCATCCGTTAAATGCGTCAGTGGAAAATGCGTGAGTAGAAAATGTGTAAGTGAAAATTTTATTGTCATAAAAATAATTCATTGGGTTTTGGGGGTCATTGATCACGTATTCGGTATTCATTTCGGCCATTTCCAAACCCCGGACCCGAATTCGAACAAAAAGTCGAAAGTCCAAATTTTTTTAATTTGGTTTTTATATTACAATACTTAATGCTACAGAAACTTATTTTAAAATATTTGTACTGACGCATTTTCCGGTTACGATAGAAACTATTGGTTAATTTTTTAAATGCAAAATTCAAAATTAAGGACTCGGTAAGTAACTTTTGACGAGTGCGGCCGACCGCTTCCTTTTTGGATTGCTTTATCTGTTTTTGCAGCTTGGAGGGGTGGGGGGGGGGGGGGAGGCGCCATACTTCTTTTTTAGAAAAACTCACCGAAGTGCAAACCACACGGCGTCTGCCAAGTGATTTATACGTGACCCTGTCAAACTTAATCTCGGCTTTTTTCTCATCCTCGCCAATGGTTTTCTTCGTTTCGTCAATCTCCATGTTTACGATGTTATTCTGATGAATGAATGGGGAAATTCGGCATTTTAAAACAATTAGGCTGTGTGATTCACTTGAATTTGCTCCCCATTTGACGCAATGATTGGCATAATGTCAGCAATGGCACAACGCGCGGCATACACCGACAATGTTTCCCGAGTCAAATGGGGCTTCACAGTGGCCAAATGCTTCATCAACCGTTTGAATTGCCGCACTGATTTGGTCCACTTTCTGGAGAATTCTTCCATTTCCCCCTCGTCATATTCGACACCCTTCGCTTTGATCAAACAAAGCGCTTCAAACGGGGCATTGTCAAAGGAGAACACGTTGCTTTCGTTCAATGGAATTTTCACCTGGATAACGAGGGGATGAAGCCGGATAATGAGTAATTGCTGTGACAAAAATAGTGTTATTTAGAAATTTTGAGAAATTCTTATGGCTTTTGGTATAAGAGTCCATCAAAAATCTTGCCGTATGTGCATGGGCATTTAAAAACGGCGCCGTAATTACATTAAATACTTACGCCGGCCTTTTCTTCAATCGGTTTGAGCAGCCTGCGCAACAGGGCAATTGTCTTTCCCGAGCCCGACGAATGGGTGATCAGAAAAACGATGTTCTGCAAAATTGTGAACAAATGAAAAAAGTTGGATTTGTTGATGCCGTCAAAGGGGGAAAGAAATCATAATAATTGAGCATTTTAGACAAAATTTGACTAAGAAGCCGGCATTTTTCAAATTTTTGCTCTAAAATGAAATTTTTATTGAAACATTGATGACTTTCAATTGGTTTCCTTGTATTGAAGCCGATTTTGAACCAAAAATGCGAAACTCAAAAATCTGAAGTTTCGACTTTTTGTTCGAAATTGGTAGAAATGGACACCAAATTAGTGATCAGCAGCGACCCAGAAACCCATTTGAAACATGTTTTCATGATTTGGAAAAAGAAAAATATCTTGCAAAAAATGGTGATCAGTTTTTCGACCTGTGCCACATTTTTGTGGAGATTGCTCAGAAGACCGTTGATGCAGTAATTGAAGGAAGCGTCGGCACGGTTGTCATTCTCTTTCAGTACAATGCCGACGCCATGCAACGCATCATAGCCACGGAGGAAGCCGAACGTGTTGGCCATGTTTTGGTTGTCCATTTCGGTGCCACGCGTGTCGCCATTGCCCGCCGTGTCAATGACACAACAGAATTGCCCATCTGAGATTGTGAAGTCTGTTCATTGAGTAATTAAAAATCAAAAATTAATCGGTTGTAAATTTGTTAAAAATTGTGTCCCAAATAGTGCATTAAATGCCTATTTAGGCACCAGAAATTATACGGAAAAAGCCTTTTTGACTTTTTTCTATATCTGGTCTAAAAATAATATTTTAAGAATTTTCCCCAAGTCGTAAGACCTTCCGTTGGTGGGATAAAGTACGATTTGGAAATTTGTGTCTGCGACTCGCCAGCCTCACGACATTCGCCGGCACCTCCCAATCCAATCTCGATTGGCACCGAATCTCCATTTTCATCATAGGTTTCTTTGGAGTACAAAGCAGCGGCAAGACCATCGAAATTGGCAGGTTGGGCCAACTTAAATGTGCAATTGTTAAAACTAGGGTAGGTCGGGACCGGGACTTTTTGGCTGGGAAAACCGGGAATTTCCCGATCTCGGTCAAACGGGACTTCGGACTCAGTTGTCCGTGTTTCGGTCCCGGTCCCGACCTAGCCTAGTTAAAACTGGTCTGCTTGAAGGTTTAATTACTCAAATTCCGTATTTCTCCGTGATTTCATCAAATGCGTGGGACAGTAATCACCCTCCCGCCCCACTGTTTCTTGCCATTACGGTATCTTGGTTTACTACGATCAACTGCATCAGATCACTCTCTCTGATCACCTGTAATGCGTCTTCAAATGTCTCAAATTGGGCATAAAAATGCATGGCATTGAGCAGCGTCGATTTGCCGTTGCCCGTTTTGCCGAGCAGCAAAAGGTTCTTCACCATGTCCTTTATGCTTTGCCGCTCCAATTCTTTGTTCAGCAAATCGAGTGAGGTAAACGCATGAAATTGATCGCCATGGTCAGCAAAAAAGGCACAACGGAAAGTCAAGTGATCGACGCCGGTGCCACCGCAGTCGCAGAACAAATGACTGATCAAAGCCTGGGGGGCAAATGATCAAATGGAAGGGAATGGATTTAAATAAGAGAGAAGCGGCCATTTCAATTTGGCCATTATAACGAGAAATTCTTTAAAATGGGCTAATTAATATGACCAAATTTTGCGATAGTTTTCGGTTCATTTGACTTTTATATTAATGCCACAATTTCTCACTTTCTGTCCCATGTCGTTATTATTCTGTTTCACGAATTTGAAAGTCTGTCCGCATTGCTCACAGCCCCAAAAATGGTCGCCGTTTGGGCATTTGCCGCCGAATTTTTCGGCACGGGGACACGGCAAATGGCAGGGCCACAACAATTTGGTCAGCAGCAGGAGAAGGGATCTTTTTAGGGTCAGAGGTCTGGAAAAGTAAAAATTAAAATCGGAATTTACAAAATGCCCAAATGTTTTTTCACTCACTCGCGCAGTGCACACGCCCAACGATTGCGTCACTTTGGCCACCCAATCGTCTGTCACCAACTGATCACCACATATTCTGATCAGTCGGGCGCCGAATCAATGGGAAAATGTCCAACGAACTGATCACATTCGGCATTTGCGTCTTTTTGTGCCCGTCCGAAAACAGCTCCAAGTCCACGAACAAACAATTCTTACGCGCTTCGGCCAATTTGAACAAATAGTGAAGCGCCAACTGTAAGTAATTAGGATACGGTAGCATTTTAAAATGGGAGTTTTACAAAAACTGCTTCAAAGTGTCGGGCGTGGAATTCGGTTTGTTGCTGAAAAGGACAAAATTCTCAGTTGGACCATTTTTGCCACTCTTTTTTTGGCCACACAAAGCATTCTTCAACTGCTGATGGTGACGAACGTACAGTATCCCTTGAAATTTATTAGTTTAATTACTGTGTGCTTAACTCTAAATTAGGTAATTACCCTTTGACTCCAATTTCTTTGCCAATTCCACCCGTTTGGGGGCAGAGGCGCAAAATGTGTCCATTGGCTGCGCATTTTTCTGATCATCGGCCACTTCCTGCTCATCAAGTTCGGCCATTTGCTGTTGCGCTTCTTTCCCATTGGCCACACGCAACTTTTCGACACTTTGGATTCTAAGCCACAAAAAAGTAATGCAAATAAAAAAAAATCCAAGTTTTAGGGACCATTCCAATTCCCGACGAAAAACGAAAGAAAGAAAAAAAATTTTTTTTTGTCCTTTGTTGGCAATATCAGGAATTTAAATTGGTCCGAGTAAAGGCCAATAATACACACATTTTGTCCATTTTCTGCTGATTGTCCGCTTTTCCGTCCATCTGTTGCTGCTTGCCCTCCTCCTCAACCAACTCAAAGCCGCTTTCACTTGGCGTCGGCGAATGTGTCGAGCCGTCAAAAGAAGGCGGCACTTGAAAGGACAAAAAAACAAATTAATTTGACTAATTCATTTTCATTTTGGAATTCTTTGAGAATTTCAATTTTACGACAAAGTCTAGTCATTTGAGAATGAATTTGGCTTCGTTGGTTATGAAAACCACAAAGAATCTCAATACAATCATAATGGGTTTTTGAATCGCTATTTGTTCAAAACATTGCCTTGATCCGTTGGGTTGACGCCGTCGGTTACATTAAGAAAAGTCGGCATCATTTTTTTTTGTCAAATCTATTCAAACAAAATAAAAGGCTTTTTACGGGAGGATTTTCAACCTTTTTTTCCAACAATGAATGTAATTTGGATAAAAAGATATGATTAACTAATTAATCGTTGATTATTTTACCAAAAACATAGGATTTGTTAGAGCATGAACAAAGTTATTTATAAAAACCAGGTACATATATGTAGTTAATTGATTGGACTCATAAAGTGCAATAAATTTTCGACTTCTTTTTCAATCCGTCCGGTTCGGGGATTTCCTAATCAGGTTGAATGAAATATCCGAATCCAAATTCCCCTATCATGAAAACCTCTAAAAACAACCTTTGGGTACTCCTTGGGTTTGTATCCCATATTTTGGTCAAATTTTTTCAAATTTTTTTTTTTGTTTTTTATTATCAGAATTGCTTTAAATAACAAAAAAAATGAATTATGTGTTTATTTTGTACAATTCTGCAATTTGTGACCACAAATTATAAAAAATATCCGGTCCCCCAAACTGCTTACGCCATAAAAAATCAGAAATATATGTGGAAAAAAGTGATCTTTGCGTGCCAAATCTCGTTTTGTGTTGCTGCTTGAACTTTTGCCACGTCGATTCTAAGCAATTCTGATAATAAAAAACAAAAAAAAAAAAATTTGAAAAAATTTGACCAAAATATGGGATACAAACCCAAGGAGTACCAACCTTTGCTTATTTGAAAAGAAAAATATTAACTTTTGTATTAGAGTAGAGCGGGACGGTTTTGACCGGGACCAGTCCCGGGTTTTTTCCCGGTTTTCTTCGCCAAAAATTCCCGGTTTTTCAACCCGAAAAGGTCCCGGTCCCGGTTAAGACCAAAATTCCCGGTCCCGGTTAAGACCAAAATTGCCGGTCCCGCTCTACTTTATTTTGTATGCACAATTAACATGGAAAAACTCAAAAAATAAATGTGTAAAAATGGGAAGAAATGAAAGAACGAGAAAAAAAAATCCAAAAATGAAAAGGAGGAAATCAATGGAACAAAGTTCGACCGATTGTTATGCTGCTGTTGGTCTGGTTTTTGTTTATGTAAATGTTCATTTATTTGAAGGTGAAATTTGGAAGGGATGGGACGCGGAATTTCTCTGACAAAAAATAGTATAGGACAGAAACGTCAGAGAATTTGTCTAATGGAAATATTGTGTAATAGAGAATGTCATATTTGCGTGTCGGGGATTAATTGGGCACAGAAAAGAAATTTTCTTCACAAACTCCATTTTCGCCAAAAAATTTTTGCAAAATTCTGAGAATTTTTTTTTAAAGCTTCAGCCAAGTGAATTTGAAAATTTTTAAGCACTTGCCTAGTTTCGACCCTCATATAGAATAAAATTATTTTTATTTTATTTTTTTAATCTTTATTAAAGTATGTAAGTAAAATAAATTGTTTTAAAAATTTAATATAATAAAAAACAATTCAATATTTTTTTCTGTTTCCTTATCAAAACAAAAAAAAAGCATATTTTTCTTATAAAGAATAAAAATAATTGTCAAAAATGAAGGGTCGAATAAAAATAACCGTGAAAAGAGGTCTGAAAAAATAAATAATTTAATGAACAAAAGCAATTTGTCAACAATTAATGATGGCCCTTCCTTCTCCGATCCGTCGCGCATTCATTCACTCCGTTTAGACACCGAATTCAGCTACAAAATAAGCAAATTGGATTTAAAAAGAATTAGCGGTTCAATTGTTGCACTTTAGGCGCCCAATTGACACCCATGGATTTTATTATTCTCATATACTTTCTACTGCTTAACAACATTAATTAATTTAGATGTACTGTGAAAATTAAAGGAAATGGATAACACAATTGACAAAAAATTTTGAATTGGTTCTATGGATCTCGACAAAAAGGTGTCAATCGAAAGCTCTCAATGAGACAAATGGACCTAGGGGTGGGGAAATTGATCAGACGCCATCGGCGCACTTGACAAACTTCAAATTTTTTAAAGATAATTTTAAAAACATTTAAAATTTGAACTGGTCCAAAAAAAAAGAAATATTTTTACGATGGTTAGATCATAAAAGTTGATTGAAACCGGGTTTGGGTGATTTAAAGATGATCATTGATCAATCCTCTTTTTCGTGTTTTTTTTTTCTTGTGGGACTCAATTGGATATGTTACAATGGCGATTCATCGGCGCCCCCGAACCCAGTTTGATTTGTCACCGAGTGCTTTGGATTGATTACATGTTTTCGGGATCCATCCAGAATAACCTTTCCGTTTTCTTACGGCAAATATTCTCGGTGCCATTTTTTTTTACCTTACCAATGCCCTTTTCTTCACCTTCGCTTTCCCCTCCACCAGTCATGCCGACATTGGACGATGCCCTGCAAAAAATTATATCTTCCAATAAAAATATTTCTCAAATGTTCCTTTATCCACCCACCCGGCACTTCCGTCCGCTTTCCAACCCTGGCCCAGCTGTTGTTGGCCATTCTCAATCATTTCGTCCAAATAGCATTGAATCGCCATTTGGTTGGACGCTAAATGATGAAAGCAATTAAATTCATAAATTTACGATTTTTATTCTGTGTGAAACAGTCTCGGGCACACTAAAACCCGGGTTTCGAGACTCTCGCCAACTCACCACTTTGGCATTTTGTTGGCTTTGCTTTGACCAAATTTTGTTTCGCTGCGCGCCTCTCTTCTTCGGCAGTGAATTGCCTCTGATGCTCTCGCTTTGCTTTCTTCACCACTTCATAATTAGCCTTCATCTGTTTGCCGGTGATTTCCAATGCGAAAAGTCTATCAAAAATTTGTTCAACATTTTCGGTCGGGAATTCGAACTCCTCCGCATTGTCGGGAGCTGTTTCGAACAGTGTGCGCTCTTTGATGTAAAATTCCTTGAATTTCTGTAAAAAAAAAAAACAGTTGATGCTTTGTCACTACTTTTTTTTCATTATTTTAAAAGGATTTGAATTTTCGATTTTTTGTTTGAATTAGTGGTCGGGGTTAAGAATTGGTCGAAAACCATGTCATATGCGTGTTCTGCGACTCAGGAAACACCCCTAAATATGTGTTCGGAATTTTTTAAATGCAAAAATGGAGGAATAGTGGGATAAACGGATAAAGTTAATCCGATACAAAAAAATGGAGAAGCATGGCCATAGATGAATTTAAAATCCAATAACAAAAGTATTTCCATGTTTTTCTTTTTCTCAAATTGTAAGCTGTTGAACTGACTCGGAGTGCTTCGATGCTCTTCTGCTGCTCCTCGCGAAACTGTCCCACCAATTTGGCCATCTTTCCTTCGGCGTCTCTAATGCTCTGTTCGATGTATTTCAGCATTTCGTCATCGAACGTTTTCACTGCCGACGACTTCAAAAAGGAGATCCATTTGACCGGCTGAAAATTATGCCATTTAATGCATTCAATTCATTTTTAAAGGATGATGTTGTCTATTAAAAATTCTGAATTTAGTATTTGAGAAATTTTTAGGGTTTACAATTTTTTTTTTGTATATTCCTGTAAAATGGGAATTTTCGATGTTCCGAGCTGTTTGACATAGGCATTGATAATTTGTTGTGTTCCAAATAGAGACCGGACGGGATCGGAATCCCGCGGGATTAAATTCAGGATCCAGCGGAATTAAATTCGGGATCCCGACATCGGGATTTGGCCCGAATGTTCCACCAAATCAGCTAATTTGTCTATGTTTCTCGGACTTTTTTCCCCTTTTTAAATGACCCGCCTCTTTGTAGCAAAAGTCGCGCTCATCAATCATTTGCTGTTTGAATGCCTCTTTCATGCTCAATTTGTTGTACTTTTCTTTGATCCGTGCCAACACTGCCGGGTCCACCTCAACATTCCTTTTCACGACTTGTTCAGTGTAAATCGATTTATGCTTCCTTCTGCAGCACCCACATTTCTGTTAATTGCTTTTTTATCCTCAAATCATTTCTGTTAATTGCTTTTTTATCCACAGATTTCTTGCAAGTATTCTAAGCCGAGAAAATGCAAACTGTTTATTAGGCCTTTTTTCACTTGGTCATACTTACATTTTTTGGTACCAATTTAAATCTTGAAGTTTTATACTTATAAAAAATCGGTTTTTTAAAAATTTCTCAAGCCAAAATTAAAAATAGTTGTTAAAACGTTTCATAAACTAAAATAGTTGCAAATAGTTGCTAAAAATTGCTCTAAATCGAAAATTAATCGAAGAAAATGTGTTTTTTGCGTAAAAAAATAGATGAAAACCTAAAAATCCGGACCCTGGCTATCATAGATCGCAGTTTCCGACACATGTTCCATTGTTTGAAAAATTGTGGTTGAAAAAACCTCACCTTACACTCTTTTTCACCCCACCGCTCAACAACAACAGAAGTGCCCGCAAAAATGCCCGCAATCGCGCAAACTGTCCCGCCCACCAGCGCGCCGATCCCTGCGCCCACCGGCCCGCCCAACGCGCCAACCAGCGCGCCACCCGCCGCGCCACTCGCCGCGCCCGCCGTTATGCCACCCGTCACAATTGCTGAATCAACAACTCCGTCACCAAAAGAGTAATCAAATGCACAGTCCTTCCTCTTTGGCACTGGGACATCGCCGCCGAGTGTTTTTACAGTTTCCTCGCATTTTTCCTGTAAATGTTTGAAATTTTCCATTCAGCCAAATCAGTCTCGCCAAAAATTTTTGTGTGCTAACTTTCACATTTTGTATTAGAGTTTTCGTCTTTTTTCGAAATTGGTAAAATGAAAGTCCGCGACCTCAAAAACACTCCTAAGAAATGCTTTCGAAGACTAAATTTTAGAATTTTTTTGAGAAAAATATAAGGAAAACCATACAATTACCGAACGAATAATTACTCCCCAAAAATTCCACTCTTGGCTGCTTCTCCTCTTCCCATTAGACAAACTCACCGAAGTGCAAACCATAAGGGGCTCTTTAAGGTCCTTAGTCTCGACCAAGTCAAACTTAATCTCGGCTTTTTTCTTATCCTCGCCAATGGTTTTGTTCAGTTCTTCGATTTCCCGGTTTACAATGTTATTCTGAAATTAATTTTAAATTCGTAATTTGTAATATGATGTGGCGCTGTGGTTCACTTGAATTTGCGCCCCGTTTGACGCAATGATTGGCATAATGTCAGCGATGGCACATCGCGCGGCATACACCGACAACGTTTCCCGGGTCAAATGGGGCTTCACAGTGGCCAAATGCTTCATCAACCGTTTGAATTCCTGCACTGATTCGTCCCATTGTTCCGAGAAATTTCTCATTTGCTTTCCATTATAAGTGACACCCTTCATTTTGATCAGACAAAGTGCTTCAAACGGAGCATTGTCAAATGAGAACACGTTATCGTCCAATGGAATTTTTACCTGGAGAAAAAGCGGAGGGGATGAAGCCGTGAATAACAGAATTTCAAAAAAATATTAGATCGTTTAAAAAAATGGATGGCAATTTTCGGTTTAGGGGCCTGATTCGAATTTTTTTTTTATTAAAAAACACCAAAGGAGGCGCAAAATTGCAAAACTACGTGCCAAAATGATATTGTGGGCATAGGTAAATGCCAAAATTAAGCTAAAATTCTCTAGGTCTCAAATATGAAAAGTACAAATTCAAATTTTCTAAAAAATCGCTGAAAATTATTCTATTTTTTTATTTCGATAAAATATTTAAAAGTTTAATTTATTTTTATAAAAATCTGTGATAAAAGACCCCCTAGGCATTTTTTTTTCTGAATTTTCTTTTATATCGAAGAAAAATTATTTAATTTTCGAGTGAATGCTGTAAACAGTTGCACTTACGCCGTTCTCTTCCTCAATCTCTTTCAGCAGCTCGCCCACCACGTCGATGGCCTTTCCCAAGCCTGACGAATGAGTGATCAGAAAAACGATGTTCTGCAATAAGGAAGTGGGCTAATTGTAAGGCATTTTCACCAGGTATTTGTGGCCAAACTCATACCGGTGCCCCATTTTTGTGGAGATTGCTCAGAATGCCATCATTGACACAGTACTTAAACGACTCATCAGCACGATTGTCGTGACCTTTCAGCACAGTGCCGACGCCGTGCAACGCATCATAGCCACGGAGGAAGCCAAACGTGTTGGCCGTGTTTTGGGTGTCCATTTCGATGCCACGCGTGTCGCCGATGCCCGGTGTGTCAAAGACAAGACAGAGTTGCCCGTCTAAAACTGTTAAGACTGTTTAAGCAAATTGTACAGGGATGAGGTTTTTGGGGAGCACCCCAAAATCACGCCGTCAAAATCCCGCCGCCGAAATCACGCCGGGACAAATCACGCCGCTAGAAAATTTTAAAAAATTTTCAAACCTAGAATTTTTCAAGAAAAAATTCTTAGAAAATTTTTTTATAAGAAAATTTCAAAGAAAAAAAAATCTTTTTTGGAAATTTTCAAAAAAACTTAGTAATTTATCATAAAATTCCAAAAAAAAAATCGCTGAAAATTTTTCAAAAATTTTTTTTCTTTAAATTTTTTTATATGAAAATTTTCTAAGAATTTTTTCGTAAAAAAAATTCTAGGTTTGAAAATTTTTAAAAAAATTTTTAGCGGCGTGATTTTGTCTCGGCGTGATTTTGTCCTGTTCCCGATTTTTGACATGTTCTAAAACCTAAAACAGCAAACAAAGGCACAATGCCAATTGCAAAAAAATTTACTCGCTTCTCCAAAAAAAGCCAAAAAGGGTACTGTAACTAAAATCGCCAGAAACTACGACCTTCCGCCGCTGCTTGGATGATGTATGCTGCGGAGATTTGGGTCTGCGATTCGCCAGATTTGCGGCCGATATTTCCCAATTTCGCCTCAATTTTCACCAGTTTGCCGTTTTGTAGCATGCTTTTGGAGTATGAGGCAGGGGCAAGAGAGTCGGAGTTGAAATCAGCAAGTGTGGCCAGCTTAATTCGCAATTAAAATTAATTGCCATGCGATTTCTTGAATTTGCCCAAAAATATTTCTTATATTCCATTAGATATTGAACAAGACATAAATAGTGCTGCCAAAAATAATGTAAAAGTGCTCAAAATATGTACATAAATATCGGACCGGCTCAGTTCGGCCCCGGCACGGTTCGGCCCCAGCATGTTTTAGCACTATAACTTTTTTCTTAGTGAACCAAATCCAACATTGTTGGTTTCATTCGAGAGCTCTTCGTATGCTCTATTAGCCTGCAAAATTCCAAAAAAAATTTGTTCAGTTTAAAAAAAGTTCGAGCCAAAAAAAGTTAGAAAATTTGGTTTTTTGAACTCTTCTGACCATAACTTTTTTAAACCTTAACGAATTTTTTTCAAATTTTGCATGCTAATAGAGAACACTTAAGGCTATCGAATGATACCAACAATATTGGATTTGGTTGGCAAAGAAAAGAATTATAGCCAAAACCACGCTGGGGCCCAAACGTGCCGGGGCCGAACTGAGGTAGACCGATAAATATATATGCAAATATAATTTTTTGGAAAAAAAGAATTCTTCGTAAAGGATGAATAGGGCACAATGCCACAAAAATAACCTAAATAGGCTAGCATCACATTTTAGTACTCAAAAAATTACTTTTTGGTATATCGCAAGTGTACATTTTCAAAAAAAAAAAAAATTATTTCACTATAAATTTTCTAAAATCTAAAAACATTAAATGATGAAAATACATATATGCGAAAATTTGCCAAATTTTTGATTTTTTTTTTGAGGATTTCCAAGAATTTCCGTTCGCAAACCCAAAAAAAGCAAAGTGTTTTTCCTACTATTTAGAGCATGAAAAAGCCAGAAAAAAAAATTAGATATTTACATAAAATTGATAGCCCTAGCATAACTTTGTTTTTCCATAAGTTTCTTCAAAATTTTTGTTCAGTCACGAGACCGTATCGGCCCCACCGTTTCAGCCATTACTGTATCATTTTGTATTGCAATAATCAGCAACATATCACTAGTTACTCACCCGTAATGCGTCGTCAAATGTGTCATATTGGGCATAAAAATGCATGGCGTTGATCAGTGTCGATTTGCCGTTGCCCGTTTTGCCCTCCAACAAAAGGTTCACTGTGCCCTTTTTGCTCTGCCGCTCCAATTCCATGTTCAGCAAATTGACGGACGTAAACGCGTTGAATTGGTCGCCATGGTCAGCAAAAAAGGCACAACGGAAAGTCAAGCGATCGACGCGAGTGCCACCGCAGTCGCAGAACAAATGACTGATCGGAGCCTTGGAGTGGGAGGCAAATGATCAAATAAAAGTGAATGGCATAAAAAACGAGAAACAGTGCCATTCAATTGGCCATTCTAACGAAAAATTCTTTAAAATGGGCTAATTAATATGTATGACCAAAATTTTGCGATCAATTTCGGTTCATTTGAGTTTTATATTAATGCCACAATTTCTCACTTTCTGTCCCATGTCATCATTCTTCTGTTTCGCAAATTTGAAAGTCTGTCCGCATTGATCACACCCCCAAAAATGGTCGCCGTTTGGGCATTTGCCGCCGAATTTTTGGCACAAGGACACGGCAAATGGCAGGGCCACAACAGTTGGTCAGCAGGAGAAGGGATCTTTTTAGGGTCAGAGGTCTGCAAGAGTGTAAGAAATTTAAAATCGGTGCCCGAATGCTTATTCACCCACCCGCGCAGTGCACACGCCCAACATTTGCGTCTTTTTGGCCACCCAATCGTCTGTCACCAACTGATCACCACACATTCTGATCAGTCGGGCGCCGATCAGTGGAAAAACGTCCAACGAATTGCTGATCACTTTCGGCATTTGCGTCTTTTTGTGCACGTCCGAAAACAGCTCCAAGTCCACGAACAAACAATTCTTTTGCGCTTCGGCCAATTTGAACAAATAGTGAAGAGCCAACTGTAAATAATTAGGATACGGTAGCATTTTGAAATGGGTTTTACAAAAAACTGCTTCAAAGTGTCGGGCGTTGAATTCGGTTTGTTGCTGAAAAGCACAAAATTCTCAGTTGGACCATTTTTGCCACTCTTTTTTTGGTCACACAAAGCATTCTTCAACTGTTGATGGTGACGAACGTACAGTATCCCTGGAAATTTATTAGTTTAATTACTGTGTGGTTAATTCCTAATTAGGTAATTACCCTTTGACTCCAATTTCTTGGCCAATTCCACCCGTTTGGGGGCAGAAGCGCGGAATGTGTCCATTGGCTGCGCATTTTTCTGATAATCGGCCACTTTTTGATCATGTTCGTCCACATTGGCCACTCGCAACTTTTCGAGACTTTGAATTTTAAGCCAATTAATGGAGATAAAAACAGGATATCCTATGTTTTAGGGACCATTTCAATCCCCTAAGACAAAAAATTTAGTCCTTTTGTCGCCAATGTTACAGAATTGAAATCGATCCCTTTAATTTGTAAGGCAAGCAATGCCCCCACATTTTGTCCATTTTCTGTTGATTGTCCGCTTCTCCGTCCATCTGTTGCTGCTTCTGCCTGCTCTCCTCCTCCACCAACTCAAAGCCGCTTTCACTTGGCGTCGGCGAATTCGGCGAGCCGTCAAAAGGAGGCGGCACTTTAAAGGACAAAAAACAAATTTATTAATTTATTTTCATATTATAAATATTTGAGAATTTCAATTTTTTAACAAGTTTAGTCATTGGAGAATAAATTAGGCTTCGTTGGTTATTGAAAATCAAAAGGATCCAAATTCAATTCTAATGGATTTTTGAATCGCTATTTGTTTCTAAACATTGCCTTGGTCTGTTGGGTTGACGCCGTCGGTTGCATTAAGAAAAGTCGGCATCATTTTTTTGTCAAATCTATTCAAACAAAATAAAAGGCTTTTTACGGGAGGATTTTCAACTTTTTTTTCCAACAATAAATGTAATTTGGATATAAAGATATGATTTAACTAATTAATCGTTGATTATTTTACCAAAAACATAGGATTTGTTCGAGCATGAACAAAGTTATTTATAAAAACTAGGTTATAGTTAATTGATTGGACGCATAAAGTGCAATAAATTTTGACTTCTTGTTCAATCCGTCCGGTTCAGGGATTTCCTAATCAGGTTGAATGAAATATCCGAATCGAATTCCCCTATCCCGAAAACCTTTAAACAACCTTTGCTTATTTGAAAAAGAAAAATTATTAAAACTTTTGTATGCACAATTAACATGGAAAATCGTAAAATAATAAATGTGGAAAAATGAAAATGGGAAGAAAAGGAAAGAACAAAAAAATGGATAAATGAAATCCAAAAAATGAAAAGATGGCGAGGAAATCAATGGAACAAAGTTCGACCGATTATTACTGCTGCTGTTGGTCTGTTTTTGTTGATGTAAATGTTCATTTATTTTATGTCATCTTTGGCATGTCGGGGATTAATTGGGCACAGAAAACAAATTTCCTTCAGCATAATTCCGCGATTCACCAAAAATTATTGCAAAATTCAAAGAACCATTTAAACAGAAAAATAACAAAAGTAAAAATTTACGAAAAATTAATGGATGGGCCTTAAGGTAATTTTGGCAAATGCCACGAAGAAATGCCAAAACGAATTCGCTCTTATGATTTCCTTTGAGTTTTTGAGAATTTGTTTAGGTCCGTCAAATTGGGTAAACCGTGAAAGGGATAACAATTATTATTTATATTCATTAAAAAGAAATTTTATCTCGGCATTTAAAAACCAAATTTATGCTATAAATTTACATAATGTCATTTTGGATAATATCAGATTAATGAACGATGTTTGGATAAAAGAACATTTTCCAAAAATTTTTCATATATTTAATAGATTTAATTGTCCTCCATTTTCAATCATTTTGCTCCTTGCCCTCCTTTTCCTCTTTTTCTTCCTTTTCCTCTTTCTTTCCCTTTCCTTTTTCCTCTTTTTCTTCCTTTTCCTCTTTCTTTCCCTTTCCTTTTTCCTCTTTTTCTTCCTTTTCCCCCATTTCATCCTCCTTTTCTTTGTTTTTGTTTTTCTTTTGTCCAATTTCTTTCTCAATTTGTAAATGCTTCAACTCTTCCATTAGCTGTTCCATTTTCTCTTCTATTTTTCCATTTTCTCTTCCATTTTTATTAAAAAATGTTCGATCAAAAATCTCTTTCCATTCGTTTCTTGCATTTTCAATTGCTTCCCATTTTCCCATTTTTTCTTCATCGAAAAGCTCAATTTCGATCAGTTTCCATTCCAACATTTTCTTTTGATTTAAATCTGCATAATTCCAATTTTTCACCTCTTTCATTTTTCCCATTTCAAATAATAAATCGGGAACGATTTTTTGTAAATCTGATGGAACAAAGAGTTTTTTTATATGTCCGAGTTGTACCTCACCCCAATTTGGATAAAATTTTCAAATTAAAAAAAAACATTTTAAATGAGGTAGCTGATTAATTAGAAATAAATTTACCAATTTTAAAAAGTTACATTTTATTAACATTCTTGAGAAGGTTCCAAATTTTTCGGACTTTCGCGAAATATGGACATAACATTTTTAATTTTTTAGGCGACAAAAAGTTCAATTTGACTGAGGGGTCGTTCTATTAGAGGCTTTTTTGACTATTGAAGGCCATAAAAACATGGGTTTCGTGCATTTCATGCACCCCAAAGATCAGGGGAAAAAGATGTAAAATTAAACATTTTCAGAAATTAATGAGTATATAGGCTGATACTTTTTGATTAGGTATAGGTATATGCATATTATTGATTTGAATATTTAAAAGAAACAATTACATACCATTATGAGTGAAATCAATTTTTATTGCGTGCGCTAAATGGGCAAAATCCACATTGCTTTCTTTGAAATTTTTGTTAATCCCATTTTGCATGCTTAAATAAATTATTAATGGAAACCATAGGTTAATTAATTTCCAAATTTTCAAATTCCACTCACTTTTTGTTGGCACACTTTTCCTCCTTTTTGTCGGCAAAACTTTGAATTGCCTCCCCAATTAATTCAATGTTTAGCAATTCTTTCAATTCATTCACTTTCATTGCCTTTTTCAATAATTTTTCAACAAATTGTGCCAAAAAACAAAAGCTGTATTTAATGACAAATTTTGTTTGGTTGGCACTTTCTTCTGCCGTTGAATTTGCCAAATACAAAAGAAAATGCAAAATTTGCGGGTCCGAACGGAGGACCAAAATGTGTCCATCATTTTCCATTTTGCCAAGAATTTTGGCCATTTTTATCACTTCATAAACTGTTGGCGAATATTCGGACAATGAATGCAAAAGACCAAAATTTTCTAAAATTAAAAATGGAATTTTTGAACAAAATATATTAAAAATTGCTAAGGGCACTGCCTGACCCTCTCCCTCCAAGATTTTTTTTAAAACGCAACAAAAATTATGCCGCCCGTTTTGAGTCAAAATTATACTGAACTTTTTGAAACTCAACGGAATTTTTTCTTTGACATGCATTTAATTATAAACATTTAAAAATTTTAAGTGATCAAAATGCAATTGAGCTAAATTATTGATATATTCGATAGCCTAAGAATATTTTTTCTCAAGAGATTCCAAAAAATTTTGAGCTTCAAAAAAAATATAGCCAAAAAATACTGACGAAAGATTTTGAAATAGAACCATAACATTTTTATGATTTGTAAAAAAAATCTTCTAAAATTATATTCTTATAGAATACACCTAGAGCTATTAAATGATACCATGAAATATTAATTTGGTTGAAACTGAGGCAACTTATGAATTTTTATGTTTTATTTATTGTTTTCCTACCCCTTGGCGGGCTTAAGAAGCGCCAATAGTGGCGGAATTTAAGAAAAAAAAAAACCTAGCACCACAATGAGGATTTGAGAAAATTTTTAGGACAAAAATTACCATTTGGCGCAGCGAAATTTATTTTAATTGCATTGGCAAAATTCACAATTGTTTCTCCAAAGAATTTGTTCATCTCATTTTTCATACTTAAGCATAAATGTATGAATATTGAATTAAATAAATAATAATTATAATTAATTAATTAATGATAATGATAGGAGAATAAATTGCACCTTTTCTCCCCGCACATTCTCTCCTTTTTCTCAGCAAATTTTTCAATTACCATCCCATTGGATTCAATGTCGAAAAATGCCAAATAATGATTTTCGGTCATTGCTTTTCTCAAAAATCCATCAACAAAATATGCCATAATGCACGGCAAATTTTGATCAGGCACTTTTGGACGAACAGTATAATCGTACGGCTTCTTCAGAAATTTCATAACAATTTCAAGTGTTTTAAAATCCGAAGGGATGCCCAAAATGTGTCGATCATTTTCAATTTTGGCAAAGAAATTCGCCATTTTTATCAATTCATCAAATGTTGGCGAATATTCGGACAATGAAAGAAGAAATTCAAAATTTCCTGTAAAAAGAAAATTCGTTTATGTTTGATATTCAGGGGATTTTTATAATTTAAAATATTTGAAAAATTCTACTTAAAATTTGGCACAACACCAGTTTAATAATATAATAAAATTAAAAAATTGTATAAAAAACACATAAATAGGGATACGATTTTTTCGGCTCTAAAAGAAGCCAAAATAGGTAGGCTTTAGGCCCTAAAAAACCCCAAAATAGGCACTAAAAATGGAAAATAGGCACTCTAAAAGCCTCAAATTTAGGGATGTAAAATGACAAAATTTATTTTTTTAAAAAGTAACAAAATTAAACCAAATCAATATTGAGATAAAAAATTTTAAAACCAAAAATTCTTGTTAAGAAAATAAATAAATAAATTTTAAGATGAATTTTTGAGAAATTTCTTAGAGGTATATTCTCTGAAATTTTTGGGGTCGATTCTTAGGGGGTGTATTTTTCGTTTGTATTGCATTTTTGTTAATAAAGTCTGGGCAAAACGCCAAAAATAGTTGAAAATATTAGGCTCTAAAATAAAACCTAGAAAATAGGCACTAATAACTCGAAAAGAAAGTGACTTAACAATCACCATGTTTTTTGGTGTGTTTCAGGCCACAGGGAGCTTAGGAAAAAATAGGTAAAAAAAAAAAAAATTTAAAAATCGTATGCTTACTCTTAAATCACAAAAAGTTCCGGCGGATCCCAAATTCCATTAAAAAAAAATAATTAAAATTTGTGAAACCAAAAAGACCCATTATGGTAAAAATTTGTTCCATTCAGTATAGGAAGCAGCTGTTTTGGCTTCGTACTTTTATTTATTTCATATTATTTCATTTTAAACATTTTTGAAGAATATTGAAAAAGAATATTTTAAAATATAAAAAAAGAATTATAAATCATGAATTTTTAAATATGTATACATCCTCTTAATAAATTAGTGCCTTATTAATTGATTTTTAATTTTTTTTACCCTCGGCTTCTCGCTGTACCAATGCTTCATGGTCAGAAATTTGTGCCTTCCAATCTTTGTTGTTTCTCCAACACACAAAATACGGCACATGCCAAGTTGGGGTGTTTATTTCAACCAAATTGCCATTTGTGATTTGAATTTTATAATCGAATGTGCTAAAAATAATGCTAATTATTAGGGTATCATCTAAGTTCTTGCATAGTACCCAACAATTTTATTTTTAATCATAACAATTCAAGTAAAAAAGTAAATTTAATGAAACTTTGCCCAAATTATTCCCTTATTTTAGCCCAAACTTTTGACCAATGGATTAGGGTTTTTACTTTGGCATCACAAAGTTATGGCCCCGTGAATTGGCCAAGGTCTTTCAAAAAGCACTCACATTTCGGGAGGGCACTACTTAGCCCAAAAAATTTCAATTGTCTAAAATAACGAGGGCGGCTGTGGTGGGGTATTTCCAAAAAAATTTGTAAATTGACCCGAATACCGACACTTTTTCGTCCCGAAACTTGACCCGAGGTTTTTTCTGGTACTGAAATGTCTGTTTTCACTGGGACTCAGTTGCCCCATTTGATTTATTTTTCCGAATTTTGAACCGGTTCAAACGCCATTTTTTGTGCCATTTCCGCACCTCAGGAGTATTTTTCCTGAGCATTACAGGCCACGAGAGAACGAATGGCACCAATTTTATTCATTTTTTTCTTTGTGGGTGGTAGATTATAATAGTAATTCCCGACCCGCCGGTGATTTTTCGACCAACCCGAACCGAATCACATGACCCGGTTTTTTCTCGTCCCGGAACAACCCTGCTGGTCCATCCCGCTTGATTTTTCACGTACTAATATTTCTGGTAAAATTCTGGGCCACCAAGTAATAAAGCGTTCAAACAATCGTTGCGCTCAATTTGTGCACTCAAACGGATTGCCATGGATAAAAACAAGTCGAAATTTATCCATTCATCCGAAGACAAAGTCAATTTTCGCTCATAAAAATGAATGGGCTCCATTGAAGCAATGTTTTGAATTGTTTTCTTAACATCAATTTGTCTACTAAGTCCATCATGTTTATGCTTTTGTATTGTGTGACTAAAATTTGCAAATTTTAAATTGATATTTAATGTCAAATCCGCTAATGAATGCATCCCCGGATATGGGCTGGAAGTAACTGGATTTTAATTAGGTAAACCCGTCATCCGTAATTTTCGTTCCCAAAAAGCTATTTTTACCATGCTTATGTCTAATTCTGCTCCAGATCTTCTAGGTTGAAATCCTTTTTTTTTTTCTTGAACTCTGATCCGTTCAACTATACTCGTATAAGGATTTAACTCTTAAGCCTAAAAAACAAAACTTGAGACCGAAGACCCATTTACATTTTGCCAAATATTCTTTTTAAAATTAAACAAAAATTAATTCCCATAAATTCTGTTTTTATTTTTAACCCATATTTATGCTGTACATTATAACCAACCGTTGTTGCCTAATTAGTTCACTGAGTCTCGTGATAATGTGCTCGCCCGTTGACAGGGGAAACGAAAGCAATTGACGCTTTTCGTCATAGTTCACATTTTGGAAATGTTTGCTGAGAGTTTCGAATAAAATTTTGCTGAAATTTATTTTTTCTCTTGTAAAAGTATTCAAAACGATGCTTCTTCTTTTGCCCAATTGGCATGATTCTTCCGTGCCGTCGGCGTAATGGCCAATGATTTGGTCCAAAATGGCCAAAAGTTCATTCAACGCAGCGATTCCCTCCCCGACTAACAGATCCATATGGAATTTTTCTTCATACATTTGCATTTTCCCATAATTTTCTTTGTCCTTAATTTCCTTGAAAATTTCTTTCAAAATTTTGAATTCATTCAATTTGCTTGGATTTTCAATTGGATTTTGTTGTTGCTGTTTCTCCATTTCAACTGCTGAGTCTAATTTCGCCTGAATTCTTTTTCTCAATGCTTCGCCGAATTGAAGCACTGCTGAACATTGATAAACATGTTAAATAGTTTCAAAAACAATTAGCAAATTAATAGGGTTACCCCACCCCCCGGGTTAGTTTCTAAAACAATTAGCAAATTAATAGGGTTACCCCACCCCCCGGGTTAGTTTCTAAAACAATTAGCAAATTAATAGGGTTCCACGGGTCCCGGGCTCCCGACCGGGTCACAAGACCCGAACTGCCAACATTTGAGTATGCAAGTTAAAAAATTTAATAAATAAAATTATTTTTTTTAATAATTTTTGCAATATCCCAAGAATTTTTCACGAATTAAACCCTATGTTCCTCGAAAATCAATCATTTTATTGTTAAAATTTCGGTCCAAAAACCGAAAATATCCTTTTTGGATAAAATCTGTCAACAAATCGAAGCTAAACTTTTCAAAAAAATTTTCCGGACGGTAATTATCAGTGCTGTCGGTCCCAAAAATCAGCTAAAATGATCTAATTGATCATTTATATTGCAATAGGGATGGTAATTATATGCAAATAAAATCTTAAAATATGTACCAAAAATTGCAAAATATGCACATAAAAAGTGAAAAAGATGCACTTAAATTTTTCCAAATCGAGGGCTAAATTTTCGAAAATTCTTTAAATTCGTTAAAATTTAAGTTAAAAATATCGAATATAGTTAAATATGCAATTAAAAATCATTTTAGAAGAAAAAGATACAAAATAAAAAGCGAAAATTTTTATTGATTTTGCAGAAAAATGAGAAAAATCGAAAATTTTCCATTTTTTTGGCGTAAATTATCAATTTTCAAAAAAATTACATTTTTATTTAAATTTTCGAGAAAATATCTAAAAAATGAAGTTTTTTGAAAATTTTTCGGTTCTTAGAGGTCGAAAAGGCCGCTGTAATAGAGGGAGCCGTTTTAATGAGGATGCACATAAAATGTGCATATAAATCGCGAAATATGCACAAATATACCACATAAATCCCCAAATATGCATATGTGAATACGGCTTAGAAGCTTCATCGTACGTTTCTGGCCTTCCATAGTCCAGGAAAAAAATATGCATGTGCATATAATCGCGGGGGGAAGTTTGGGCATCAAATTATGGATTCAAAAAATTAAAATGTTTTTAATCGTCCAAAAATCTAATTTAAAAGCAAGCATATGCCATACTTAAATTTTTTAATTTTCAAGAAAAAATTTTTTTAAACACAGGGGGTGTTAAAATTATTAAATTTTGATTAGTTTTATTATATTTTACAGAGTTATTTATTTTTATTTTTTTGAAATTCCTCCCTCTGGTGCCCCCATACTTTATGTCGTCGCCCATATAATTACCATCCCTAAATATTAAGAAGCACACAAAAAGAAAATTTGTTTTTTGTGAATTTCCACGTGAAAAAATTTCACGAAATTTAATAATTCGCCCTTAAAATGAATAATAAAACTGACCAATGCATTGGTTAGAGTCAATGCCAACCATTCGCGCATAATTCCAAAGTGGTTCCCGAAACAAGTCCATCTCCAGCCGAACACACCTCAAAAATGCTAATATGTAGGGCTAATATTTTTTGGTTTTTACCTATTTTTTTTTCCTGAGCTCCCTAGGGTCTGAAATGCACGAAAAACATGTTGTTTTTTTTGGGGTTGTTAAGCTATTTTTCGAGTTTTCACCTATTTTTTAGGTTTTTAATTAAATCATTTTGTAAAAAACTTATTTTCACCTATTTTGGCGTTTTGCCCAAAATTTGTTAACAAAAATGCAATAAAAAGGAAAAATGGACCCCTATGAATCGACTTAAAATTTTTTTCAAAAGATTTTCAAAAATGCATCCCTAAGAAATGAAAAATTTCTCAAAAATTCATCTCCAAATTTTTTTTTTGACGAGAATTTTTGATTTTAAAAATTATTTATCTCAATACTGATTTGGCTTAATTTTGTTACCTTTTTGGATAAAATCTAACGATTTTACACCCCTAAATTCGGGACTTTTTGGCACCTATTTTCCCATTTTTAGCACCTATTTTGGGTGTTTTTTGGTACCTAAAACCTACCTATTTTGGCAGTTTTTAGCACCTATAAATATAAGCCCTCCTAATATGTAAGCAACGAAAAAAGAAATGTTCTCCTAGGAATTACTTTACAAAATTTTAAAAACATTTTCTTCGTATGATAAAAGATTTTATCAGAAAAACATTCCCGAAAAATTATATGTTTTTTTAACTATTTTAAACAGAAAACGGCAAAATTAAAAGCCAAAAAAATTGAATTGTTATACATATGGGCATACAAATATTACCCTTTTTTCTAAAAGAAAAAAATATATTTATTATTTTATTTATTTAATTTTTGTCATTCTCAAGGCTCATAAGGAAAAAAAAGATCAACAACAATATAAGAAATTTAGTTAGCTAGCCAGTTTTTTTTTTAATAAATAATTGACATTATATTTTTAATAAAATTTAAAATATAAAAAAATTTAGAAAAAAAATTACACAAAAATAGTTGATAACCAACTCACCTCTCTGACGGAGTGTTGTCTCGTGTAATTTTATCTCTAAAAAACGAATTCCGTCTGTCTAATTCCCTGTGCGCCTTTGTGCCGCATTCCTTCTCCCGTTCACTAATTAAATTTTTGTATTCTGACAATGCGTCACTAATTGTGCCGATCAAGCGAAAATCAATACGGTGCAACAGTGCCGTGCCAAAATGGACAAAAGCACAGTCAGTTTTGCTCAGGGTTCGAACATCGGATTCATTAGCATCCATTTTTGGTTTCTTGGAGAGCCAATGTAAGAAATTTAAAAAAAATTGTTTTTTTTTTAAATTTTATCCGAAATTCTTATAATTAACCATTTTATACTAAGTAAACAGTTAAATTTTCCAAGCATGAGCCCGAATCCAAGTACGTACTTGGCATCCAAGTACGAATACGAAAACCCTGTGATAAATTGTTAACAAATTGGAAAAAAAATCCAAAAAAACTTCCTCATTCCCTATTCACAAAGCAAAAGCCAAAATTCTCTATTCAGCTTTTTATATAATTTAAACACGAACACATTTTTTGGAGCTTTTGCCCCCGACATTTTTTTCCGAAGACGGGGAGAAGGTCTAATCAATTAAATTTTTAATGGGTTTTTTGGCCCAAATTAGGCTGTATTTTTTGCATTTAAAATTAATTTTTTGAAAATTCTTTCTGCTAACCATGCTTTTGCTGCTGCTGCCTATTTGTTTTTTGTCATTTTTTTGTAAAATTTGTGAATTTAATTTGCTGTTGAAATATTGCTCCATAAAAGTGTAAAGTTTGGGCGGATGTTCTCCATTTTTGTCAGCAGCAGATGAATTCCCCGTGTTTGACCATCGCATTAAAATTGTTTCCAACATTTTGTACACCTCATAATATGACAATGTGAATTCACTGAGTTTGAGCAGAAAGTTGAAATTTTCTGAAAATATTTATGGAAATGAAATTGTTAGGCCTGGCAAAAATATGTACAAATAAATATGTAAGAAAATACCAAAATATGTACCAAATATGTAAATAAAATTTTAAAAGCGTTATTTTTGGGGAAAAAAATTTCTATAAACGTTGAAATAGGAAAAATGCCATAAACATGATCTAATAGGGCTTTATGTAGGGTTTCAGCAGGTTTTGACGGGTCCGTGTCCAACTTGACGCTTTGGCACCCTGTCAAGGACCCGCGGGCCCCGGTCTTCAACACTTTCAGAATTGAATTTGGTCGACAAAGTAAGAAAAATAAAATAATTAAAATTTTTATAAATCTTTTTGATTCTAACATTTCATTCTGTTTAATTTAAATTATCTAATTATATTTAATCAGCAGTTGTTTCCATTTTTTTAAAAATAAATTTTTGTTATTTTAATTAATCGTAAGTGGAAAATCTGTCATTGAAAATTTAATAAATGTAATTAATGATTTTTGTATAACAAACTGATTTATGAAAGCAGCTTCATAATCCTTATTAGTAATTTAATTGTAATTTCATTTTATTTACCGTATATTCTCTAATTAAGGCCCCGGGGTGATTATTTTTCAACCTCTTCAGAAAGGGGGACATAATTGGAGACAGGGCCTTTAATGGAGACAGGGGGATTATTTTTCAACAGATTTTTAATGACTTGGGCCGCGACTTTTAGTGATGAAAAATTTTGAAATAGTTAATAAAATAGTGACATAACGCCAAAATTTTTTAAATATTTTGGTGAGAAGCGTCAAAGTCTGATTTTTAATGACGTATAGTGACTTCAGAATCGAAAATTTCATTGCAGAAATGCTTTTTTGAGCTCCTTTCTTCAAAATAAAAGCAAAAAATATTTTTTTTATGAATTTTTAAATGTATGCATTTTTAGCGCCCTTTTTTGGCAATATTAATAATTGGTGTCCCGACGGAAAAAATGTTAAAAATTTGTCGGGTATTTTTTCTAGGCTTAAAAATGAGCTGATCACGAATCTGTGCTCAGATTTTGAAAATCATTTATTTTTATCTAATTTTTTGTCAACTACTTGATTTTTCGATTTTAAATGTTTTTTAAAAAGTTTAACAATTTTTGGCATTTTGTCGTTTTGCCGTTTTGGTGCCTTTTTTACCGAAAAATTCCACTAAAAATGCCAAAAAAAAAATCGGGAAATACACTCCTAAGAAATACCCGAAAACAATTTCAGAAAATTTTTATGGGGTGTAAACTGTACAAGTACCTAAAAAAATAAACCGCAGCCAAGCGGACTCGAACCTCAGACCCCCGTTTCATACGGCCCCTAGGGATTAATAATTAAATTTCAAAAAATTGTAAAAAATTGAAAACTTGACTTCTCCATACATTTAATAGCTCATTCGAAATCAAAGATTTTCAAAACCTGAGCTCAGATTCGTGATCAGCGCATTTTTTAAGCCTAGAAAAAATATTCGACAAATTTTTAACATTTTTTTTCGTCGGGACACCAATTATTAATGATTGCCCCCTTTTTGTTGGCTTTTTTATAACGACTAGAGCTCGGCCTGGACCTGGATCCAGGCCTGGATTTTTCCTGGGCCTGTATTTTCCTGGATTTTTGTCCAGGAAATTCAGGTCCAGGTCGAACATGGAATCCAAGTTCAGGTCCAGGCTTTTTTCAAAATACCGAGCTCTAATAACGACATAGCACCGGGGTGGGTTAGGTTCGGACTTGAGTAAAGTAAGTGATTTTTCTGTATTATTTTTTCATGTTTATTAAACATTTAACTGAATTTCAATTTAGAATTAATTAAAATTATTTTTTATTAAAAATAAGATTTTAAAAATAATAATATTCCATTTTCCCCCGGGGGGATAAATAAAGACGGGGGGAATATTTTTCAACATCCTCAGAAAGGGGGACATAATTGGAGACAGGGCCTTTAATGGAGACAGGGCCTTAATTAGAGAATATACGGTATTCGCTTTTTTCACCCACCAATAAATTGTGGTTCCATCGCGCTGTCCGCCTCAATTTCATCCCAAAAATGTTCTTTCGTTTGCGCGTCAATGCGAATGATTTGAAATGGAAATATTCTATAAATTAAATTATTTTAAAATAGTCATTAATAACAAATCACAAAATTAAAAATGGAAGAAAAATATTTACCCATTTTCGTTGGTGCCGCCTCTTTGTGCCGATAAAATTTGAAAAGCGGACAAAAGTTGTTCCAATTGCCACCCGCCGACATCATAATATTTAGTGAAATAATTCTCATAACTAGGGATGGGATTTGTTAAGTGTAAAAAAAATATGTGCACAAATATATTTTCTATAATTGAAATGAAATGAGAAAAAAAAATTATTTAAATTGCCAATATTAGTGTAATAAAAATATTTAATTAATTAAGGATTTTTCAGAATTTGCAATGGAAAAAAGTGCCAAAAAAATTTGTGCCAAAGCCCGAAATTTAAAAAGGATAAAAATTAGCAATTGTTATTTGTTATTTTCGGTATTTAAATTGCCAAATATTAGTGTAATAAAAATATTTAATTAATTAAGGATTTTTCAGAATTTGCAATCGAAAAAAGTGCCAACAAAATTTGTGCCAAAGCCCGAAATTTAAAAAGGATAAAAATTAGCAATTGTTATTTGTTATTTTTGATTGTTTCACTTCTAACTCACACAACACAAAGCATAATCCGAATGGCCAATGAGAAGGTCAGTTGCAAAATTTGGTCGACCACCCTTTTGGCAATTTGATTTTTGACGGCACAAAACACTGTTTCGTTGAACGCATTGGCAATTTGGTGGCCCAATTTTTGGTCGTAGTGCAAAAAGCCAAGGAATTCGTTCACCGGGTCATCTTCTCTGATCACATTCAAATTTGGCACTGCTTCGCCCTCTCCGATTTTGTTGTCCAAAACCTGAAAAGGGATCGACCGGGGCACAATTTGGGCACAGGGACAATTGGGCACAGAGACAATTGGGCACAGGGATAATTGGGAACAGGGACAATTTGGCACAGGGACAATTGGGTACTGGGACAATTGGGCACAGGGACAATTGGGAACAGGACAATTTGGAACAAGAGACAATTGGGTACAGGGACAATTGGGCACAGTCTTTGGCTCCATGACAATCCGTCAGTAAATTTTTTATATATTAAAACACCAAAAGTCTACAAATTCTAACAAAGATATTTTCATTTTATAAAAATTTTACTGAAGGAATTTTCTAAACTGACGATTAATTATGTCAACAAAATGATGCTTAACATTGAATTTTATTAGTCCAAATCAAAGTCAACTACCATTTTTCCTGTCCAAAATTTAAAAAATGTTTGTTTCTGACAAAATGCCAAAAGCGATTAAAAAATTAATATTTGTTTTTGCCATATGAATAAAATAAAATTTAAACAGAAACTTTTCAAATGCACTTCCATTGCTTTGGTTTTCTTGATCTCTCCCAATTTTTCTTTTATTTTCCTATTTATTTGTTTTATGCCTTTGGACGATTCATTCCTCAACCGAAATTGCCTTAATGACCCAACCCACCCGAAAAGTGGCGAAAGTGAAAAAATCACCCAACCCACCCGAAAAGTGGCGAAAGTGCCTTAATGACCCAACCCACCCGAAAAGTGGCGAAAGTGCCTTAATGACCCAACCCACCCGAAAAGTGGCGAAAGTGAAAAAATCACCCAACCCACCCGAAAAGTGGCAAAAGTGAAAAAATCACCCAACCCACCCGAAAAGTGGCGAAAGGGAAAATATTGATCATAGGCCCCAAACTCAAAAATGCTTAAAAAGGGTCAGAATCGATGTAAAAGGTTTGAAATGGGTTGGATAAATAGAATTAGGGGCGCGCTTGCCCTTTTTCAGGATGAAAAAGTGCCGGAATTGGAGTGCCAAAATCAGCCAAGTGACCGCACTATAAAAAGCACAAAAAGACATTTTAAATAATTTTTCTAGTGTAATTTGTGGCGCTGATCACGAATATGACCTTTATTTTACAAAATTCAGAACCCCGAACCCGAACTCGAACAAAAATTCGAAATTTCAAATAAAAATTTTTGAACAAATTTGGTATCATTCGAAAGATCTTAACGCGCTAAGTGTAAAAATCAAGGAATGAAATCGAACCGACGCATGTTATGGGACCTCAAAATCGTTAAAACTATTTTTAAATCAGTAGTCAGAAAATGTAAAAAAACGTCAAATATAAAAGTTTAAATTTAGCATATTGCGCTAAAAAACGCCGCACACTCGACTACGGCGGCCAGTAGGTGGGGCGAGACTACGGGCTACGGAAGAAGTCCGCGCGTGATCCGCAGGCGGTTGACTGATTGGCGGGGGCCCTTCGGGCCCCCGCAGTCAACCGCCTGTGGCGTTCGTCAGACTTTTTCCTCCGCCCTCCGTCTCGCCCCACTACTTGCTCCGTCTTCGCATGCTCCCTTTTGCGAAAGTTAGATTCTCTTCGATTTGGGGTGTTTTTGAGGTTTGGAGCTCAGATAAACATTTACCCCTAAGCCTAAGCTGAAGCCTAAACCTAGGCTTAATTTTGAATTTTGTTGAAAATTAAATTTCGGTTTTTTTGTTCGAGTCAGGGTTCGGTGTTCGAATTTGGTCAAAATGGATGTAATAACCGTGTTCAGCAACCTCAAAACCCCTTAATAATATGTTTTCTTTTATTTATAAATTTTGAGTTTTTGTTCGAATTTGGGTTCGGGGTTCGGAATTTTGCAAATAAAGGTCACATTCGTGATCAGCGCCAAAAATTACCTTATTTAAAATGTCTTTTGACTGCTTTTTATAATGCGGTCACTTGAGTCCCAGCTGAGTTTGGCACTCCATTTTCGGCACTTTTCATCCTGAAAAAGGGCAAGCGCGCCCCTAATTCTATTTTTCCAACCCATTTCAAACCTTTTTACATCAATTCTGACCGTTTTTAAGCATTTTTGAGTTTGGGGCCTATGATCAATATTTACCGGCGAAAGTGCCTTAATCACCCAACCCACCCGAAAAGTGGCGATTTCCGTCGCATATTTAACAAATGTCAAATTGAAAAAGATCCGCTTTTGTTCCATATAATAAGCCCGTCCTGTGTGGTCATAATCATTGTAAATATCTTCGATGAATTTGGCAAATGTTTTCACATTTTTGGACAGGTCAGCCGAGTCCCATTGATAAGACGGAAGGCCAATGGTTTTATCAGCAAAAAATTGAAGGAAAATTTGGAATAAAAATAATTGTAAAATGGGACTTCGCAGTTTCATTTGAAAATAAATTAAAATTATGTAATTTTGCAATTTGCTTAATTACAATACCGGAAGAATTGAGAAAAATGGCATGTAAATTAAAAAATTATTTAAGAAGAAACTGAATGCAAATCGAAGAAATGCCAGCATTCTAAGTGGCATTTTAATTGCGAATGATGACATAAAACGCGTTGGCAAAACATGACAAAATGAAAACTCCGCCCCCGCTGAAGCCATCAAACAGTCAATTTGTCTTGCTCTCCGGCTCTCTCGCCCGCCCATTCTCTCTCTCTCTCTCTCTCCTCTCTCTCTCTCTCTCTCCTCTCTCTCTCTCTCTCTCTCTCTCTCTCTCTCTCTCTCTCTCTCTCTCTCTCTCTCTCCCCCGCCCACTCTCTCTCTCGCACCAAGAATGTTGAAGTTGGATGCTTCTAGAAAAAGTTATGGCGCAACAAACTCGTCAAATTTTATATGGTCATGTCTTTTTTATGTTGTCGTGTAAACTGAAATAGAGCCAAATTTATTTATAATTATTAGATTATTATTCAATTATCAATTAACTAATTAATTTAATTATTAGAATAACTCTTCCGTATCCCGGTCCCGGTAGGGCAACCGGGAAAAACAAGCACTGGTAAGAATGGGAGTCTGGGTGAAAAATTAGTGATGAAAATTGGTGCTAAAGGAAAAATTAAAAAAAAAATTAATATACTTTAAAAGTATCACTGTCAATTGTGCAAATGGCCTAATCCTCTTGATTTTCTACTTCTTTCCCATTGTTCAATCCCTCTACACAAATTAAAATATTTTGAATTTTTTTTTTTTTTTTTGTATATTCATTGGTTTCCTATCGACAAAATATGATTCCTCATATTTTTTTAATTACACATTTTTTTATCATTTTTTAAAGAAAATCCGTACAAATTGAGCTAGTAATCCCAAATACAAATTGAGCTAATAATCCCAAAAACAAGCCTTTTTTGTTGAAAATTTGTTTACAAACTACAATCAAATTTTCAAAATTTCCCCCGGCGGCGCCTAACGGCACCGCCGAACCCCCTTCTTCCTCCCTAAAAGTTTTTTGGAAAAAGCGCGCCGAAAAAAGTGATGTGAAAAGCAAATCTGAATTTCTAATAATATTCGATCATTTGAGTCAAAAAATGATTAATCGTTTGAAATAACTGAAGTAAATTCGATTTGAAAATTTTCATTAATTTGATTTAATTTTAACGTTTGGATTTTATAAAATAATTAGCAAAATAAGAAATTAATTTTGTATTGTTTTCACTTGAAATAAATTAAAAATTTGAATTTTTTAAATTTTATGATTTTTTTGAATTTTTAAAAATTCCAGGTTGGTCCAGGTTCCCGGTCCCTGACAAAAATCGAGGTCCCGGTCCCGGTTTTGCCCAAAATTCCCTGTTCCGCTCTACTCTACTTTGAAACTTCGTCACAGCACCTAGAAATTTGGTCATTTTGGGCAAAATCTGCTAAGAAATCGGAGCAAAAGTTTCAAAAAGTTCGTTTTTTTTTTGAACAAACCCCATTGCAAACATTTTTACTAAAAATTGCCAATTTTTATATGAAATTTTGAAAATTTGATTCATTTCCGAAAAGGACCGACTTACAGACAGATATAGTCAAGATTCCCGGGCTATTAGTCCAATTATTTGAAATTTTACCAGACAATTATAACATATATTTATTTATTTATTTTTTTAAATCCATATCAATTTTATATTCAAGCAAACAATTTCCGGCTAATACCATCAGAAACCGAAAAAATTATAGATACATATTTATTTATTTTATCGATTCTCTCAGGAAATTAATAATTTGAAAGAAGCTGAGTTGACGCATAATGGAGAAATTGAAAGCCTCATATCGATTAAGCGTGAATTTCATCATCATTTATTTGGCAACTATAATAAAAAAAACATTAATAAAGCTTAAATTACAATGCTAATATTTTTAATTTTGTTTATCTATTAATTTTGAGAAAATATTAATCATAGCTCCCAAACTCAAAAATGCTCAAAAACGGTTGAAATCGCTTTAAGATGAGCCAAAGCGATGAAAAATGCCAATTAGGGGCAAGTTTGTGGTTTTTAAGTTAAAAATCGGGAAAGTACTGAAGCATCCAATTCAAAAGGGACTGAATCGTCCGACATTTAATAATGCTTGAAAACACTACGGGCTTCATATCGCGTGGGTTTTTTCGCGACTGCGGTCCTACGAGCCCCGGTTTTACCCATTGACGGGAATTGAACAATGGTATTTCATTCTTAACTGGCTTTTATTTCCAGCCAATTTTTTCTATCAAAAAAAATAGATTTTATTAATTTTTCATCACTTTTTGGCGATGGATAAAACTGAGTCTCTGTAAAAGTAGACAGCTGAGTACCCGATTTTTTTTAAACATCAAATGCAAGTGAGCCCCTATTTTGCTTTTTTTTCATCGTTTTATGTCTTTTAAATGGATTCCGTTGATTTTCGACCAGTTTTGAGTTTGGGAGCAATGATTAATATTTAGGAATTTTTCACCTAATAAAGTTCTCATCTCAAACAATTAAAACAATTTATTGCAATTATGCTTTAATTATGAATAAGCGTTGGTTCCCAATTTTTAATTTTTTTTTTCTGCTTTACTTCCATCAGAAATGCACGAAAAACATAAAAAAATATTTTAAGAGGGTATTTAAACCTTGACAACTTATAATTTGTGCTTAAAGAAATCGATTTTCGATTTATTTTATGCTGAAATATCTTTTGTTTAGATGAATCCATTAAATTCATTTATATTTATTATAATTTTTGCACCATTCACTGATATATTTTTGTTTGGTCAACCGCCTGGATGTGCTCAGAATACTTTTGTCAGCCATTTGGCTAGCATTTTGCATTGTATGGGCGTCCATTACCCAATACTCGTCCATAAGGAAAACTCAACGAGGGCAAAATTGGACTTGAACGCTTTGAAAAAAATGAAATGCGATTGGCCCACGCAGCCATTGGACAGCGATTTGTTGCATTTTGCGAGAGACAATGGAATTCCACTGCTGGACGGCAGAAATTTGGACATGAAACGAATTATAGCCATGAGAGACATCAAAGAATTGACAGAAAGCCATGGCATTTTGATGTGTACACTTGAACCATTAAGAAGACAAGGTTTAAAAAGGGAATAGTTGAGCCAAGGTTATTTGGGCACACAACAGCATAAAAGGACCAGCCTACCTGCCTAGACTGGTTTCTAAGAAAACTTATAATTAAAATCTAAATATATTTTGAATAAATAGTAAATTTATGAATTTACTTGGTTAGGAAAAATTAAGATAGAAGGGCGGGAAGAGATTTTGAAACTATCCCGTGTGATTCTCAGTCGGGAAATGAGACATGGATAAATAAGGCAAAAACTTTATATTCACAAAAATTTTGTTAATAATCATGACATTATTAACATAAAGCAACTAAATACCATTCCATTAATTTAGAAAATTATTATGAATTACATGAAGGCCAAGGCTCCAATTCGTATTCGTCAACTTCATTTAATAACTATGAGAATCATCATTACTTTTCGGATAGAGAATGCGCCAACGAGCCTTTATCACCAGAAAGAAATGATAACGAATTGTCAAGAAGTTATGAACGAATCAAACCAACATTTTTCGATAAGGAAATGCGGGGAGTACATGAGAGAACAGCTCCGAGAAGACCCAGGACCTCCTATGAGGACCAAACTCACCGCGAAAGTTATGAAGAAACGGAAAATCGACGCAATCGTCTGGTCACCTATTATGATAATGACGAATCACCGAATAATTATAGCAGACGAGAGCGACAAAGACACAATGATGCACCCCATCAACCTGAGTATAATGAAGAAATACAACAAAATTCGCCGATTACTTATGACGGAAGGGAGTCAGAAAGAGATGCCTTAGCAAATTACCAACCGACAGACTACGATGAAACACAACAAAATTCAGCTCGATCGCAGAGTCAGGGTCGTATTAGGGGACTACCAACTCATAATGAAAAGGAAGCGCCGAAACAAACTAAAAGCAGACGAGCTAAAGAATACGGGAATCAGTCGGACCTGTCTTATTTGGAGAATTCCAATCGGAAGTCGGCCAACAGGTCAACGGACCATGTTCGAGTCAGGACAAGAACCAATTTTAATGAAGATGAACCGGAAAAGGAAGAGAGAAAACATTCAAAAGAATACTACTACAAAAATTCCGTACAAATTACTGATGAGGAAACTTCACACCGAAAATCGGACAGGCAACAAAGTCACAGCCGAAGTAGTACAAGATATATTTATGGACAACATGAAGTCCCAAAACGAGTCAAAAGCAAAGAACCGAAAAAACACAGTGTAACTTCAGAACAATTTGACCATGAAGGGGTTCAATATTATTCTGGAAAACCAGAAAGTCAGGGACATGGAAAAACGAGACAAAAAGAAGACACCAAAATATATAAAGGAAAGGAAGCGGAAAGAGTGGAAGCTGGCAGCAATGCAAGCAAAGATTCGGTATATTTCACGGGGTCTGATCAATCTGATGAAGAAATGAATAGTCCAAGCAATTTGAATGAATCAGATCAAGAAACAGTCCAACAAAGTTCCGATGAATCTGACGGAGGATCAACCTCAAGTTCTTCAATAGAGTCAGACTTTGAAACATGGTTGAGAAAGCCAGTGAAACAGAAACACAAACTCAGTATGAGTGCAGAGAAGGACAAACCAACACTGCGTTTAGAAGGTTCGAAACTCTCCATTAATTTTATACTTTATGGTATTTGGTCGTTTCTTAAATTCCACCAACATTTTCTTAGGACTTTAATTTAATCCAACAGTGTAAGGAAATAAAAAAATGAGAAAATGAACCAAATTAAATACTTCTATTAATTAGTCCTTATGTTTTAAGAATTTCGGAATTATGGAAACCCTTATTTTCTGGATTGCAGAAAGCCTGGAAACATTTGAACAATTTTGGTTTTTTTGAAACTCTGGACAGTTTTAACAAAAATTTTAAATATTTACCATTATAAAACTGTTATGTAATCCCAATCTTCATAAGAAAATGAAAAAAAAGGGGAGCAAATATGTAAGCGAAAATGTGGTATGAAATTGAGAAGGCGCAAATTAAATAGGCGCAAGTGTCGAGAGAAGCGCTTAGGCGCAAATTTGGGTCGCAAAGAGCACTCACCTTAATCACCATCATTAATTACAGACAATAAGTCGAGGAACCGAGACGTGATTGATGAAGACATTCGCGGCAGATCAAATGAGGACAAGCAAAGACACAGGCTTGAAGTCCGTCCTACGCCATCGCCGTCACCTGCAGACAATTCAGAGAGGGCAAAAAGGAGGGAGCAGGAAAGTGCCAATGCGGCAGAGGAGAAGCACAAAGCCGCCAAGCATTGGCACGACAAAAGTTATCCCCCGTCGCCAAGAGAAGCAGAGGAGGAGGAAGCGGATCAGAGGCGCATTCCGCGCTTTTACTCGTCAGAAGATATCGCTGCACACCCCGTCATTCCGCTGGTCGAATGCGAACATGCAATTGGCAAAATAAACGTCTTTGTCCAACTTGTGTACTCCTTCCGAATGCGCACTTCCCGAGTGCTGTACAAACGGAACGGTAAAAGCAACAGCAAATTGTTGGTGTTCAACATGGGCGAAATGGTTGTAAATGATATCGAATGGGCGCGTATCGAACGCCCATTGGACGACACACAATTGGCATTTGCCGTTCAAAATGACATGCACTTAAAAAAGCGGGCAGACGGCGCCACAACTTTGGATTTGGAAGCGTTTATGATGAACCCATTCTTTGTGCGAATGATCCAAGATGAAAAAATCAAACAAATTTTGTGCAGAATTCTCTTTGATGAAAGAGGTGGGCAACGAAAAATAACGGAGGGGGAAATTGGGATACTAATTAAATTTTTTTACGTTAAAATTTAATTAAATGAAATAGTCTAAAAATAAATGAAGATTTTGTTAAAAGAGTAGGGTGGCATTTTTTTTGTCTAGGCAATTTTTAAAAAAATGATTATTTTTTGTACAGACATATATATAACTTATTCTACTTTGGAAACTACTGTTTTTCGTGTCGTTGAGAATTATTTCAGGCATGCTAAAATACGGATATCTACAGACAAAAAATTTCCAATTTGAGGAAGTCTTAGTTTGAGTAAATTAAAAATTTCTCAACAGACCCTGCCAGGGTTAACTACCTTTTGAAATTTTTTCTTTTTAAAATAAAACAAAATAAGCAGTCTGAATTATATTAATTGGGCCTCTAAATTTTTTTCTGGTAGCGCCTATTATCACTTCGGCCCCTTCATTTCGAAAATGTTTTGGATTTTAACCTAAAAACCAACAAATATTTTATGAAATGTTCTAAACTAAAATTTAATTATTTATATTTATCTATTCCGAAAATTCTTCTTTTATTTAAGATGATTCTACAATTAATGATAGTAGAGCAGAGGATAGATCAACGCTTCTGAAGATAAATTCATCGGAAAAGATTTATGATCCCCACCGAAGCAGAGCGCTAAAAAATGGTGACAAAATGAAAAACCATGGCCAAAATGAAAGCGGAGAGTCGTCAAAAAGTGGCAAAAAAAGTGGCAGCGAATCATCAAGTTCACTTTTAAAACGACGACAATCACTGGCAAAAAACAGTAAAACTGATCAGTTGCAACGGGATTTAGCAGTGAGAATTGAACCAAACAATGAATGGGGCGGTAAAGAAAATCAGTATCACGACAGAAACAGTAGCGAATCATCATCGCCCATAAGCATGCAAGAACATTTATCACTTCGATCACCGAACATCGGTCAAAGAAGTCCGTCGATTCGATCGCCAATGCAAGCACTAAAAATCAGTACTCAAGGGGAAATTGTTGAGAATGATTCAGCAGCGACTAATGAGCATAATGTATCATCATCTGATCATTCAAAATACGGTTAATTTTTTTATTCCATTAATTAATATTTGAATGTTATTTCTACTTTATACTAGAGACCGGACGGGATCGGGTTCTGCAGGATTTTTTTAGAAATCCGCGGGATTAAATTCGCGATCCCGACCCCGGGATCCGTCCCGATCGCTTTTCCAAAATCTTCGGGATTGATCGGGATTCGGTCGGAATCCCGACTCGGGGTTCCTCCGACCCCAGTCGTCCGGTCTCTACTTTATATAAAGAATTTGTATGATTTCAAAATTTAGACAAGTTTATTTTGTGCTAGTAAGAATGATAGCCATTTTCAGCGTGGTTTGAAGCTTATAATAAGAAGTTTTCTAAAATATTTTCCATTTAGCATTATTCGCTATATAATAACTAGGGCTGCTAATTTTATGTAAATACCTGTTTTTTCCTGGATTCTCCATGCTCTAATTAGTAGGAAAAACACTTTCTTTTTTGTGTTTGCGAACAAAAGTTGGGACTTTTATTTACATATTTTTACATATTTTGGGATTTTTCTACATATTACATATGTACATATTTTTACACATATTTTGGACTTTTTCGTACATATTTCGCACTTTAGTACATATTTTCATTTTTTTTTTTACATATTTTGAGGATTTTTGAGAATTTTAATAGAAATTTTTTGTGAAAAATTTAAAAAAATTTTTTGAAAATGTATCCCTAAAAAATCGAATGTTTTTCAAAAAATGAAATATCAAAAATTAATTTAAAATACTAAAAAGTGATTCTAAGCCTATTTTGGTCATTATGGCATTTTGTGCTATTTCACTTTTTACGAAGAATTTTTTTTCCAAAAAATAAGCATTAAAAAATTTTGTATTTACATATTTTAGTACATATTTGGGGATTTTTGTACATATTTCATACATATTTTAGCATTTTTTATACATATTTTATTTACATAATTCGCAAATTTTCTTACATAAAATTATCAGCCCTAATAATAACCCATTTTTATAATTTCGAAACTGCATTAGCATAAAATTTTTTCGAATTCAATTAATTTTAAAATTTCAAGTATTTCGAGCATTTCTTAGACTATCGAATTTAGGCCTCATATTTCGAATCTTATATCAATTTAATTTGAGAAATTTACGCCGTATTTTGCCATTTTTGGTAATATTTGTCCATAGGTTAACATATTTCATCAGATTGCCAAATTGCGGAACAATTGCTAAAGCATTGGTTGGCTCTAAAAGAGCCGAACAGAAACAAACGAATTCAAATCTATCTGAGCCAAACTTTTGTGGACAGAAATTCGAACGGACGAAATTTGCTCAAAAAAATGGGAACAAAAAAGCACAAAAAAATAGCTGAAATTATTGAAAAATTGGAAAGAATTGTAAAGGAAAAACCAAAGAATGAACGATTATTCTTGCGGAAAATGAGTGAACAATTTGACAAATTTATGAATTTAATGGAACAAATAATGAATGAAAAGTGCAATTATTTGCCAGAACCACCAATTGAAGGCAAAAAACAGATTATTTAATAATTAAATTATTTAATGAACTAATCATTTGGCTTCCGGAAAATAAGCTAGTGAAAAATGCGACGGTGTTACAATAGTTTCAAATTAGGCTACTGTAACTTATGTAAAAAGCTTAAATAAGAAAAATAAACAAATCCGTAAATCATGAACATACTGTAATTATTTATTGTAAATTTGTCCCTGTACCAATTAACGCATAAGATTCAACCATCAATCATAAAAGTGCATTTTCATTTTCAAGAAAAGACTGACGCATTTTCCACTGACGCATTTTCAGGCTATGAATCAAAAATTTATTAAAAATTATAGATTAGTAGCAAGGGCGTAGCCAGGACCTTCGTTTCGGGGGGGGCCCAACTCAAAAAGTCGATTCTTAGGGGTGTATTTTTCTTTTTTAGGACAATTTTTAGGGGTGTATTTTTGGTTTTTTGAAATCCCGAATTAGGGGTGTATTTTACAAAATTTTTCGCCAAAAAATTAATATTTTTTGCCATTTTGGCCTACATTTTTCAAAAATATGGTAAAATGGGGGGTCCGGCGGTGCCGACAGGCGCCGCCGGGAAAATTTTTTGAGTATTTTAATGCAATTTTGTTAAGAAAATTTCTTAAAATTTCAAAAAAATTACTGAAAATTTTTTACTTTTTGGGTTTCGGGGGGGGGGCCCGGGCCCCTGGCCCCCCCCCCCTAGCTACGCCCTTGATTAGTAGCAATTATCATTATTCTTCCATATATATAATTTCTTTCAATTTTAATGTAGAAAAAAGTGCTAAAACCCCACATGGAGAACGCATTGAAATGTATTGGGATGATGAAATAATGGAAACAAAAAGCCAAGAAAAGGTTGGCGGCGAAGTGTCCAACGAAAAGCCATTCCAAAAGATTTCGAAACAGTTGATTAATCAACTGAGCAAATTGAGAGGCCGATTCGATGCAAAACCGAAAAAAGGGCGCGGATTTATTGTACTGCTTGAAGACATTTATTTTGAAGTCGGATCGCCGGGTCTGAGATCGAAAATCAACAAAATTTCGGAGGCCATGAAGGTAGAGATCAGGGATGGGCCAAGTCGAAAAATAAAATGCGAAACGCGAAACCCGAAATTTGCGAAAGTAAAAAAAGCGAAATGAAAATAAATGCGAAACGCGAAATTCCAAAAAACGCGAAATTGCGAAACGCGAAAGCGAAATTTTTTCCACAACTTTTTAATAGTTAAAATCATAAAGCAAAAATCATTTTTTGTAAAATTTTATTCCAAATTTTAAAAATCAATAAAATCTTTTTTGAGGCGCGCTTTTTCCAAAAAACTTTTTGGGAAGAGGGGGCAGGCGGAGGCGGCGCCGGTAGGCGCCGCCGGGAAAATTTTTTGAAAATTTGAATAAAATTTGTTTACAGATTTTCACTAAAAAATGATTAAATTTTGCGATTTTTGTATATTTTTCTAAGGAGAATTAGAAATTTGGAGGATTTTTAACACATTTTCACTGAAATTTTAGAGCTAAAAATTACCAAATTTTGAAATTTTGGGGCATTTTTCTAAGAAAAATAGGAGTTTTGGGGGCGCGGCGGTGCCGATAGGCGCCGCGGGGAAAAATTGGAAATTTTGATCATTTATAAACAGGTTGTCACTGAAAATTAGCCAATTTATAGGTAAAATTTTGAAAAATTTTAGGGTAATTTAATCCAATTCTTAGGGGGTGTAAAAGTCGCGTTTCGCGCCAAAATGCGAAACGCGAAACGCGAAAGCGAAAGTGCCAAAAAAAGCGAAATATGCGAAAGCGAAACGCGAAAGCGAAAGCGAAAGCCCATCCCTGGTAGAGATGTATTAGCTTTTTTTTTAATTAAGAGAAGATTGAAAATATATATTGCGAAATAATGGTGTCCTTTTCTTCTTCCGTTTACGTAAATCCTTTTTTTAAATTTCGAACTTAATTGAAATATTATTATTTTGTATATTTCATTATATTTAAATACAATTAGAAATCAATTAATTTGAGAGTTCATTTTTTAAGGTAATAGTATTTTTTCCTAATTATGGCATTCTTGTGGAAAATAATAAATCATAACTTTCATGAAATTTAAAAAAACAAGAATTTTTCTAAAACAAAAATAGAAATTTTATTTACTAAATATATTTTTATTAAGAACAATAAAGAGGGCTTCCTTTTTTAGGCAAATGCCTAAAATTTTGCGCAATTTAAACGTTCAGATAAGCACGAAAAATGCATTTTCCGCTTGGTTTGGGAGGCTACGATGATTTTTAGAATGCTGATTTTTGCCTCTTCCGGGATTTTTATGCCTAATGTGCCTATTGCAGGATTTTCAAAAAATCCTTAACAAATGTATTGAAAACGAAAACACCCCCCTAAGAAATGACCCAAAAAAATTTCAGAAAATTCCCCTAAAGAAACGAATAAATTTAATGTAAAAAGGGGACGGGTGAATACATTTTGGCGTATTTTTGGCAATTAATTTAATTTAATTATTATCCAAAAATAAAATCCCGAGAAATCTCGAGTTCATAAGTGGGATTAAATAAAATTTCTGCCCACTTCAGTGGAGCGGTCTGCGCGAAGTTTCAATTTCACTGCGCCAACGGAAGTCGGCGATGGTCAACGCGTGGCGACGCGTCGCTTGGCTTTGCCGCGTGCTGGTCATAATGGCCGATTTGGTGGAGCGGGCGGAAGAAGCATTCGCGGCGATTGATCGTCTGTTGGAAGCTCTGAAACTGATCGCGGTTGGCACAAATTTGAAGCAGGAGTTCGAGCGGTTGGACGGAGGCGGAGACACGGAGCTGAACCAGGAGGGGGGCGGTGGCCAAGCGGGGCAATTGGCCAACGAAGAGCCGTTTGATTTTGCAGGTGGGGGAAAGGGAGGGACAAACATAAGTAGAGACCGGATTTTTAGGGTTTTACATATTTTTTTTTGCGGATAGTGCTTGTTGAGAGAAGCACGAAAATCACATTTTCTTCGAACAATTTTTTGATTTTGAGCGATTTAGCACCTAAAACGGGGGTTATAGCACCTATTTTGGCATTTTCGAACTTTAGCACATATTTTGGCCTTTTTCCATAAATTTCATAGCAAAAGTGAAATAAAAAAGGAAAACACAGCCCCTAAGAATCGGTACCAAAAATTTCTGAAAAATACACCCTAAGAAGCGGTTCCAAAAATTTCTGAAAAAATACACCCCTAAGAATCGGTCCCAAAAATTTCTGAAAAAATACACCCCTAAGAATCGGTACCAAAAATTTCTGAAAAATACACCCCTAAGAATCGGTACCAAAAATTTCTGAAAAAATACACCCCTAAGAATCGGTCCCAAAAAGTTCTGAAAAAATACACCCCTAAGAATCGGTACCAAAATTTCTGAAAAAATACACCCCTAAGAATCGGTCCCAAAAATTTCTGAAAAAATACACCCCTAAGAATCGGTCCCAAAAATTTCTGAAAAATACACCCCTATGAATCGGTACCAAAAATTTCTGAAAAAATACACCCCTAAGAATCGGTCCCAAAAATTTCTGAAAAAATACACCCCTAAGAATCGGTCCCAAAAATTTCTGAAAAATACACCCCTAAGAATCGGTCCCAAAAATATCTGAAAAAATACACCCCTAAGAATCGGTCCCAAAAATTTCTGAAAAAATACACCCCCTAAGAATCGGTACCAAAATTTCTGAAAAATACACTCCTAAGAATCGGTCCCAAAAATATCTGAAAAAATACACCCCTAAGAATCGGTACCAAAAATTTCTGAAAAAATACACCCCTAAGAAATGAAATTAAAAAAAAAATCATTTCCAAAATTTATTATTTATTTTCTTGACCAGTTGCAATTGTGCGGGCAAAATTGATAAAACAAATTAGTCACTTTTGGAATTTTTGTGCATAAAGACACTGGATTTTTCCAATTTTTAACACCTATTTTGGCATTTTGGGCGTTTCTAGCACATATTTTACTCTTTTTTGGCACCTATTTCAGTGTTTTTTAGCACCTAAAAATCCAGTTATTAAAATTATGAATTTAAATTTTAAAATATTTAAGCATTTGTTAACGTGTTGGATATATTCGGAATGAACCAATTGTCCTTTCGACTTGCAAATGTTTCTGTGACTGTAAAACCGTCGATGGTGGGAGAGGCGAGAATACTCTTCCGAGCGACGAGAAAAGCCGTGGCGGACAATAAGCACGAAGTTCATGGCGGCATTTGGGACCCAAAGCAAAGCCGAAAGTTCGAAATGGCCGAGGCAAAAATCAATAAATCGGTTGGAATAAAACAATTTTTATAGGCAATTAGCGAATTTGTGAAAGCGAAAGACTCAAATGGGTCGATGGACCGATTGTTGGGCTTTTTGGATGAGTTCAACAGATCGAATCGTTTTGACATGGTCAGAAAGGTAAGTGCTGATCTTCCAAACGTAAATGGATCACAATTAATCTATGTTGATCTCTCAATGATCAGTTCATATTGAACAAAAAATTACAAGATTTTGAATCTTTCCTGATTTGTTATTGCATCAAAAATAATTATTGTTGAGCCGGTTGATTGCTCAAACAATATTTGTGAAAGTCGAACACCAAATAAATTTATTAAACACAAATGGAAAATAAATTAACAAATATTTGTCGGAGGGACGGAGCAATTTGGGGGAGCACAAAAATATGAAGGAAAACAATACAATGAATGTGGATGGACGAAGGGAAGGGCAGGAATAAATGGGGCAAAAATCAATATGGGGTCAAAGAGCCCAAGAGAGTGAATTGCAAATATTTGAATTATTTGCCTCTCTAACACCTCCCCTTTTAAATCCAACTGATCAGTGCCATGATCAGTCACACATAGGACGATCGGCTGGGGTCGATTTGAAGGCGATCAACGGGCCGGCGATTTCGAGTCGGATACCGTCGGGCTGGCGGTGATTGATTGGCTGGCGGGGCTTCTGCCAAATTTTGGTCCCTTAATGGAATTGGGAGGCCAAAAGTGCCATTGATCACATCAAGCGGGTCTTCGATGTCCTCATCGGGATTTGACGTGCGCGGATTTGGTTTGCATGAAATCGACCGCGAGAGTTATTCGGCAATTCGACGGTGTAAATGACACCCTTTTTGTCGATAATTTTGCCGGGGCGCCAATCAGCTGAATTGTGTCGACGTGTGAAGACTAATTGTCCGATGTCAAATGATCGGAATTTGGCGCCGTGTTTCTTGTTGAATTGGTCCTCCATTTTGTCGTCCTTGACGATTGGAATTGACAGCGGAGGGCGGAGAAGGTCGAGGCCAATTCGAGGCTTTCGGCCAAGAAATAATTCGGCCGGGCATTTTCCATCAAGAGTTTTGGATGGCGTGGTGCGATAGGTGAGTAGAAAAGTTTCGAGCACATTGCCGTCAACTCCCTCCCCTTTTATTTTCGCGAATGCCCTCTTAAAAGTGTCGACCATCCGCTCGGCTTGGCCATTTGACTGTGGCATGTACGGCGCTGTGAAAATGTGTTCAATTCCGTTCGATTTAACGAAATTTTGGAATTGAGTGCCGTTGTCGGAAACAATCGTTTCCGGAATGCCGTAGTGCGCGATCAATGAGCGCATTTTGGAGATTGTGGCCGTCGCATTTGTCGAATTCATTTCAAAAATCTCCGGAAATTTTGAAAATGAATCGACGACGATCAGATACATTTTGCCATGAAATGGCCCGGCGTAGTCGATATGAATGCGCTTCCACGGGCCATCAGATTTTGGCCATGACTGCAGTGTCGTCTTGATTGGATTTTTGGCGACAGCTGCGCATGGAGTGCATTTTTGGACGAACGTTTCGATTTCGGTGTCCATCAATGGCCAGTAGACATGCATTCGGGCCAAAGATTTCATCCGTTTGACTCCCGGATGTCCCTGATGAAGCATTTTGAGAATTTGCTTCTGCAGCGATTTTGGGATGATTGTTCGGTCGCCAAACATCAGACAGTCCTTGACGATCGAGATTTCGTCGCGACGTCGATAAAATTGTGTGAATTTGGCAATGTCCAGGCCCTCAATTTGCTGAAAATTTTTGACTTCCGGCCACTTATTTTTGACAAATTGGCGAATTTGTTCGAGTGCCGGATCATTTGCTGTTTCTTGGAGCAAATTCTTGAAAGTGATCGGCATTTGGTTGACATTGTTGATCAAATTGCGATCCAATGCCGTTTCAACTTCAAATGATGCGATGATGACTTCGTCATCGTCGGATTTTGACTTTTGGACTGAAATTAGGCGAGATAATGCATCTGCCTGTCCAAATTTGTCCGTTTTGACGTATTGTATGTCGAAGTCGTAAGCCGTCAAAATGAGTGACCACCGGACGAGACGGTTGTGGGAGTGCTTCGGAACACCGTCTTTATTGCCAAAGATTTTCTTGAGTGGCTGGTGATCCGTGAGCAATGTGAATTTCCTGCCGAAAATCATCTTGTGAAAACGTTTGACGGCTTCCACGAGTGCCAGGGCTTCTTTTTCGATTTGTCCATAATTTTGCTCAGCCGGTGTAAGTGAACGCGAAAAGTGCGACACGGCTTTTATTGAGCCATTGGCAAATTTGTGTGAAATGACGCCGCCGATGCCATGTTGTGATGCGTCGGCTGCGACGATTATCGGCAAATTTGGGTCAAAATGCGTCAGTGCTAGCTCGGATTGTAGCATTGAAATGATTTTGTTGAACGCATTTTGACATTTGGGTGACCAATCCCATTTGGCGTCCTTCTTCAACAGTTCGTCCAGGGGCTGTCGGATAAACCGGAAATTTCGGACAAATTCCTGGTAATAGTTGACCATGCCCAAAAATGAACGCAATTCGCTGACGTTTGAAGGAATGCGCATTTCTGCGATGGCTGTTATTTTGTTTGGGTCCGGACGACGTCCACTTTGATCAATGATCACGCCCAAATATTTGATTTCATTTTTGAAAAATGAACATTTGTCCATTCGGACTTTGAACCCCCATTCCGAGATACGGGTGAATATTTGGTCCAAATTTTGGCGGTGTTGATCAAAAGTTGCGCTGACAATGATGACGTCGTCCAAATAAGCCAATGCGAATGGTAAATCGGAAAGCATGTTGTCCATCACCGATTGAAAAATCCCGGGGGCGGATTTCACTCCAAATGGCAGCCGCTCATATTGGTAGTGACCCCGGTGTGTCGCGATTGTACACAATTTCTTTGAAGTGCCGTCCAGTTCGATTTGCAGATATGCATCCGACAAATCCAATTTTGAGAAAAATTTTCCACCATTGAGTGTGGCGAAAATGTCGGCTGGCAATGGCAGAGGATGCTGGTTTAATTGGAGAGAGTCGTTGAGCCCGGTGGAGAAATCAGCGCACAGACGAGCAGTTCCGTTCGCTTTCTTGACCACCAAAATTGGGGCGGACCAGTCGGTGTGTTCGACCGGTGTGATGACGTTCATTTTCTCCAACCGATCCAATTCTGCATTGATTATTGGCAGCGTTGAATAAGGCACTGGACGGGCGCGCTTGAACGTTGGATTTGCGCCTTCGTTGAGCATCAGATGGGCTTTCATTTTGGAACAGTAGCCAAGGCCCTCTGAAAATATTTGCTCATATTTTTGTGGTAATATTTCGACGAATTGTTGAATTTTGGCCGCATCATTTGACGAAATTTGATTGATTTGGACGGGGCTGATCATTCGCCGAATTTCTTCCAGGAATCCAAACGCTTCCATTGCCGGCGTGCCCAAAAGATTCAATGATCCCGATTTGGCAACATAATATGGCAGAGTTGCTTGAATCCCGTTGAATTTGAAGGTGGCGGTCCCGCGTCCAAGGAATTTGCACCGCTTTCCGTCGAAAAAGCGTGCCTCTTCCGAACATTTTTGAATTGGCGGTCGGCCCATTGCGTCGTAATCATCCTCGTTGATGATGATGATTTCCGCACCGCTGTCCAGAACGAAGCCAATTGCTGTGCCGTTCACATTGATCGGTGCTTTCAGCAGATTCGATGAATGGACGGAATGATGTAGGCCGCGGGGAGCATCACCGTATTTGTGTTGAAATTTCTGCTCTTATTTTGGTGAAATGCTCGAATTTTGTCGCATTGCCGATCGATGTGGCCTTTGCGATTACATTTGCGGCATATATTTTCCTTCTTTGGGCAATCCTGGCCCCAATGCAATTCTCCGCAACGATAGCAGTTGCTCGGCGGGGCTTTGGCCTTTGATTTGCCCGAAAATTTCTGATTTGGGCGACCATTTCCGCGATTTTGGTGATTTGGCGTTGATTTGCCATGTTGAATTGCGTTGATTTTGGGCTTTGGCTGCTCCAAAATTTTTGCTTCCGCCTCCGTTTTCAGCTGTGTGTTTAAGTCCTCGACGACTTTGTCGAATAATTTGGACGTTTTCGTCGTCTTTGAGTCCTCCGCTGTGAGACGCGCGAGGATGTGCTGGCGTAATTTTGCGTCGCTTGGTGACTTCAGCGACGTGAGAAGAACCAGGCATTTGAATTCCTCTTCGTTTAATTCCGAAAAACGGAATTTGCGGAGGGCTGCCTTCAATCGGTTCACAAAAATTTCAAAAATTTCGCCATCCTCCCGACACACTCGCAGGCATTCGTAGCGATCAATCGCTAACGACGGCGGATGAGAGAACAATTTGATTAGACGACTTTTGGTGTCCGCAAAATTGAATTTGGTGATCTCCTCAGGCAGGCAGTAGCGCTTATATTCGCCGAAAGCGGACGGGTTCAGCTTTGTCATCAACAATTTGACTTTGGCTTCATCCGCCATATTTGCCGATGCGCAATCCAATGCGAACTGGAAACGCTCCAACCACTCCTCGAATTCCTCCGCATTTTCTGTTGAAAACGGATGAATATCCGGCAATGTGATGTTTTGTGCCGGCTGAGTTGTGGTGGCTGTCGGCGCGCTCTGCTGCTTGATCGCTTGCGTTAATTTATCCAAAATTTCCGCGAGCGTTTTGTCCATTGTTGATTTGGAGGATGGACTTAGACGAAGAAACTGCACATAGCAGAACCGCACACAAAATTAGTGATTGGTTTTTTGAAGAATTCTGCGAAATTCAAAAATCAACACGAGCTTTTTGAATTTCCAATTTTCGAACAATTTCAACACGAGAAAAAGTTCGATTGTTGTCGTTCTGTAGAACGGGCGTCGCCAATGTTGAGCCGGTTGATTGCTCAAACAATATTTGTGAAAGTCAAACACCAAATAAATTTATTAAACACAAATGGAAAATAAATTAACAAATATTTGTCGGAGGGACGGAGCAATTTGGGGGAGCACAAAAATATGAAGGAAAACAATACAATGAATGTGGATGGACGAAGGGAAGGGCAGGAATAAATGGGGCAAAAATCAATATGGGGTCAAAGAGCCCAAGAGAGTGAATTGCAAATATTTGAATTATTTGCCTCTCTAACATTATTATTTAATTAAATAAATAAATTATAAAATTGAAAAAAAAACAGTAAATTACCGTATTTTCTCTAATTATATGCCCGTCTCTATTAATCTAACCGTCTCCAATTATCTCCCCTTTTCGAAGTATTGAAAAATAATCTCTCCGTCTTAATCTCCCCGTCTCAAATTATCTCCCACTTTCTTAGGAGGTTGAAAATAATATACCCGGGCATATAATTAGAGAAAATACGGTAGTCAACTTATAAGGATTGGTTTCGCATTCAAAAAGATGTTGGTTGAAATGTTGTCCTAATAATTTTAAAATGTATGCTAAATGTCCGTCCATTCCCATTTGACCAGTTCGCCGGTCAAGTGGACATCTAAAAAAGAATTATTTGTTTTAATTGATATTATTAAATAAATAATTATAAAACTGAATTTTAGGAAATGAAAAGCAGTAAATTAGTCAACTCTAAGAATAGTGTTTGAATTACAAAAAAAAAACCTGTTTTACCCAAATTTTAATTGTTGGTTCTAATAATTTTTAAAATGTATGTAAATATCCGTCGATTCCCAATTTGATCAGTTCGCCGATCAAGTGGATATCTACCGGGATGATCCCAGGGAGGATGTGCATGAATTGTGGCGCAAATTCACGGAAAGCATCGATTGGATCCATCGGCTGAACTGCGGACGCAAATTGCTCCAATTCATTCAGCTGCTGCACCGATTGTTACCAAAGTACACGGAGATGAACCGATTGAAAGCGGAGGACCAACGGGAGCAATTGGAGGAGGAAATGTTTTGGGCGGAAGAGGAAGAAACTGTGCCAACACCAGCAGCGGAAGGGGCGGCGCGGGGAGACGACGCGGGGAACAATGGCAAAAACAGAGGTAAAAGTGTTGGAAAATGGTGCTATGTCATTACTCAAAAACGATCAAAATGAAAATATTTTTGATATAACTTTGCTCAAATGCATTCACATTTTTAATTCTTAATATCATTAGATAGCCCAAAGTGTTTTCTATTGTCCTGCAAAATTTCAAAAAGTTTCGTTAACTTTAAAGAAAGTTATGACCAAAAATGTTCAATAAAACTTGCTTTTTTGAGTTTCTCAGGTCATAACTTTTTTGAAACTTAATTAAATTATTTTTTTTTGGAAAATTTGCAGGATAATAGAAAACACTTGGGGCTATCGAATGTTATCAAGATTAAAAAATTTGGTTCATTTTGGGCGAAGTTATGAATAATTTTCTGTCGAAAAATTTTCCATTTCGATAGTTTTTTGAGTAACGATCCGGCATAATTTCATTTTAGTTTTGAGAGCTTTCGCCACGTTGGAACTCGAGACAATTTACAAGAACATCAAAGAGAAAATGTTGGCACAGTTTGAGGGCTGGTGGAAGCGCGTGCCGGAACAGAAGGAGCCGCTGTACGAATTCTTCAAACAGCTCGAGGACATTTCAACGCGCTATGTTATGGCAATTGTTGACGCATTTTTCGACGGCATTTCCATTGAGAGTTTTCGGCAAGAATATTCACTGGGCGTCAAAGGTGGGGCGGTGAGCGGAATGATCAGAATTGGATTTGACACTTTGGCACTAATCAAAACTTCGAAATTTGTTTATTTTAACGAACATTGGGAAAAATGCCAACTTAATTTATCAGTTTTAATTAGAGACCGGACAACTGAGGTCGGCGGATCCCGAGTCTGGATCCCGATCAATCCCGACGATTTTGAAAGAACGATTGGGACGGATCCCGAGGTGGGATCCCGAATTTAATCCAACGGGATTCCGAAAAAATCCCGCGGGATCCCGATCCCGTCCGGTCTCTTGTTTTAATTTAAAATGCGACCCATACCAATTAAAAATGGGTTCAGGATTTTAGTTCGTTTCATCATCATTAGGCTGGCTGCACATTTGGAATTTATTTCTAATTAATTTAAATTTTAAAAATATAGTAATAATAATTTAATTTTAAAATTCAGATGTCAAAGTTATCAAGACAAAGGACCAACAACGTCCCATCGCCGAAAATGACCGGACAATCCATCCAAATCAAAGAGTTGGCAGTGACACTGAGCAAATTGCCAAAATTTCGGCGAATGCCAAAACGTCGCTTAATGTCATTGGGGAGACAAGTGCATTTTTTGATCACTTTTCCGCTGATCAGCAGAAGAATAACAAAGATAATTTGTTTGACAAAGAGTCCCATCGATTCAATCTGAGCGTTTTTATTCAAACGTTTGACAAAAGTTTGCAAATCACCAAATTCCTCACCATTGGACTGGCGAGTGTGTTCAAGTGGAGAAAAAGGGTAATAAAAATAATTGGCTAATAAATAGAAAAATATTATTCGATAGAATTCATTAAAATTATTATCATTTTTCCAGAAATCCAAATAGGCACAGAAATTTTATGCTAACATCAGCGATTTAATTTTTAAAACTTATTTTTTTCAAATTATTTAAAAAGTTGAAAAGAATTCACTAAAACCCAATTAAATCTACTTCATCTTCAAGGATTTTCAGATGGGAGCAAGTCGTCCCCCTCCGAATAATTTAAAAAAAATTTAAACAGAAATTTTCCAAAAAAAAAATCTTAATAAAAAATTAAAGAAAAAATTTTTTAAAAAACTTTTCAGCGATTTTTCTGATGAGCTACTAAGTTTTTTCAAAAATTTTCCAAAAATTGCTTTTTTCTTGAAATTTTCTTACTAAAAAATTTCTTAAGAATTTTTTTTTGTAAAATTCTTTTTGAAAATTTTTCGGGGGGTGGGAACGGAGCAGGACAAAACTCCGCCGCCGAAACTCCGCTGCCGAAATTCCGCCGCCGAAACTCCGCCGAGACATAACTCCGCCGGCCGAAACTCCGCCAAAAATTTTTTTTTTTAAATTTTTCAAACTTAGAAATTTTTCAAGAAAAAAATCTTAGAAAAATTTTTTCTTAGAAAATTCGAAGAAAAAAAATTTCTAAAAAATTTCCAGCGATTTTTTCAAAACTTAATGATGAAAAACTAAGTTTTTTCAAAAAAAAATCGCTGGAAAATTCTTAGAAAATATTTTTATCTTCGTATTTTCTAAGAAAAAAATTTTCTAAGCTTTTTTCTTGAAAAATTTCTAAGTTTGAAAATGTTTTGCCCGGCGGAGTTATGTCTCGGCGGAGTTTCGGCGGCGGAATTTCGGCGGCGGAGTTTCGGCGGCGGAGTTTTGGGGTGCACCGGGGTGGGAAAACGACCGAGGGGGGGGGGGGGAATGAAGTGCACCCTTTTCAGATTATTTACTAGCTTTTAATCATTTAAACAGTTTCTCTCCGAATTGGCCGAATCCGCTGCCAATGAATTAAATGAATTTGATGGATTTATGTATTTCTTTGAAACGGGCAACAGCGGAAGCGGCGGAAAGAAGAGAAAGTTTCGGAAGCCGCTTCCGCCCGTGCTCAGCAAACAAACGTTGAAAACGATTGTGAAAGTGATCCGAGTGTACGAGATGAAATTCCGGCACAACAACATATCGCAAATGAGCGACCAAAAAGTGGGTGAAAAGCGGCGACGGCACGGACAATTTGGCACGGGGGGGGCGGGAAAGCTGAGAAGATTGATCAGCCAGGGCTTCTTTTTTTATGTAAATACATACATATTTTTCCGGGATTCTCCATAGCCTAATTTTTGGAATTTTTCGCATTTTTTCATTTTTATTAAATGTTCCAAAATTTAGCAATTTTTCGTATATATTTTCATTTTTTTTTTTACATATTTTGAGAATTTTTGAAAATTCAGAAAAATATCTTGTAAAAAAATAATTTTTTCTTCCCACAAAAAAAAAGCTATTTTAGCTATCAACAATTCAAACGAAATAATCAAAATTCAAAGAAATTTGAATGACCATTTATTTACTGACTAGCTTAAGGCATTAAGCATATTTAGAAAAAAAAATTATGGCCCATTAATTAAACAATTTCAATTAAATGGCACAGCATTTTTCAGGGCACAAAAGTGCGAATCATGAGCTTTTGATCTCAAAATTTAAGTTTTAGAGCTTACATCCCACCTATTATTAGCAATTATATGCGCCAAAAATCGTTTGGTCCTACTCACAACAATCTTTACATTTTGGCACGATTCACTTTTAAAATTTAATTTGTTAATGACCCCTATTTGGCGTGGGTGTATGTATCATGGCAAATTAAGGGTATTTTAATTTGGGTCATTACAAAGCAATAAATATTTTTGTGCCAGATTTTGGACGTTCACTGGCGCAAAGTGCGCGAAGCGCAGGAAAAGGCGAAAATGGCCAAACGAAAGACAGCGGAGGACGAACAGAGTTCATCATCCGCTTCATTGTCGCGCACGAGCAGCAACGAGGCGGTGGGCGAACAGTTGCTGCGCATGTTGAACATGGATGGGGACGAAGTGCCAATGGACGAACGGGAGAGGAAGGAGTCGTTGGACAAAATTGAGGTGGGCGATGGGACAATCCGCTAATATTAACACAAAAAATAATGGATATTTATTTATTGGCAAATAAATTTGGGCGTAAATTTGCCAGCGGGCACAAGCAGGGGGAGGAGTTAATGAAACCATCAAATGAAAATATTTTTTGATAACCAAAATTTTTAGTTTCGCAGGTCATAAATTTTTTGAAACACTTAATGAATTGCAAAATAGTTTAAAAAATAGACAAAGTTTTTCGCTCCCGGTCTTACAATTTATTTGAGCGCCAACCGGGGTTTTGCGGGATTTTAAAATTACAAAATCCCGGTTCTGGGCTCAAGCCAAGAGATTGGGCTTCTTTTTGCCCAGATAGCCCGAAAACCTTTTTATTTGGAGGTAGACCGGGCAATAAATGAACGCCGGCGGCGGTTATTACCCATAAATTTATGTGCCAAAATGCATCTGCTAGTCCGTGACTGGCTTCAATTTTATGGGCTCAGGGGATTAAGCTCAAATACTGACGTAAATCCGGGACCAAAGCGATGCCGCTTTATTTTCTCCATAAATTTGCAATTTTTGCTTGTTTTAGGCATTGGTCAAAGCCAAACGGTTGCTGCTTTTTGCGATTATTTTGCGGCAAAAATATGCCCGAATTGAGCGCAAAAATGCGAAAAGTGCCGCTGAAGTTGTCGTCAATTTTGAACCAATTGATGCGGCCTATTTTGAGCTGTTGCGTGACATTCGCCGCGAGACGGAGCGATGGGTGCCACGGCAGCGCGAGATTAAGCGGCTTTATCGAGTGTGCCGAAACTTGAACCGGGCGGAACGGGTCGAAATTGGAAAATTGGTCGACGCATTTTTGCGCGGACAAAGTGTCGACAATTATTTGGAAAGCCAAACAACAAAAAGGGACAAAAAGCGGGGAGAAAAAGCACCGTGAAAAGGGAGGACGGCACAGATTTTTATCATTATTTATGTTTTTTAAAAATTTTCAAATGCAATTTTTATTTCATTATTTACTATAAAACGCGGAATTTTATTTAAAAATTACATAATTTGTTGGAGCTGATAAATGCTGTTGAAAAGGTGCAAATAATAATTATTCTATCAAATAATTTAATTTTCTATAATAATTTCGTTCAGCTGTAACATTTATATATTTCACTACAAATTTATTTGTTATAACTTTCTTAAAATGACAAAAAATTAAAAAAAATTAAATTTTTTAAATTTTGGTCAAGCCATATTTAGAATCTCTAACGGTACCAAGCGTGTTAATAAGCTGACTGAGTTGAGAAAAGTTATACGAATTTTACTCGAAAAATTACAAGAGATGTCAGTAAAATTCTTATTCTTTTTTTGTTTAGAATTTGTTTATTTGAAAAATAATAAATGCCATTAATATGAAAAATATGAAAATAAAATTTATATTATTTCATATTTATGTATGCTTTTCGGTGACAAAGGCAATTATTGCTAATACATATTAAAATGTCAAAAAAAATCTTTGAAAAAACTGCTCTCAAAAGAGAATATCTGTGACGTTTTCTCCGCAAATCCACGGCAACAATTTTGCATAAATAATTTTAAAAATAATAAATTATATAAAATATATTAAAAAAGAAAAATGGGAAATAAGAAATCATCAGTGCGATATTATGAAGGATTTTAAGAGATTTGTAACTTCCAATTAAATATTAAAGCTGCATTGTCGGAGGATTTCGGAGCTTATGGGGGCACGAATTAAATAAAATTAACGAAAAATATTTAAATTTATTAAATTTTTGAAAGAAAATTACAATTTAACATATACAGAAGATAAATAGAAATAGAAAAGGCTATGATTATGATGGATATAGTTACTGTACAAGTCACCACACGCAAAAGACAGTCGGAATACAGTAAGTATGGAGTTTTCTAAAACAATGAAATGAAATAGAGCAGATACGGTGGTGGTGGTGAATTGTCAGTCAACTACAGTAAGGAGGGCTGCTGGCTGACAATGTTGAGGGTGGTACGGTAAAGCCAATTTTGTGGTGATACGAATGAATTATAATAATAATGATAAATAATAATACACGTTTTGCCCGTCGGGTGAACCTGAGATGCTTCCGGGAAAATGCTTCTCGTGCCGTCGCCACAGAAGAGGAAAAGCGATGGCACAGAGAGAGAGAGAGAGGAGAAGCAAATTGCCCGTCCATTGAATGGTTAAGTGGTAAGAAAAATATGCAAAAAATAAATAAATGTGTTTAAAAAAATGTTTAAAATGGGCAAATTTAATTTCTCTTTATTTTTTCATTTTCAAAAATTTTTGGGTAAAATTTACGTTAAAATTTGCCCGAGAAAAGTTAACAAATGACCTAAAATAAAACAAAATTGCGATTTGCATCCAGTGATCAACGAATAATTGACCTATGATCTTAATACAAAAAAAGTTATTGCCAGAGATCGAAAAAGCCAGGGAAAAGCCAATTTTTGATAATTTAAATTACGAAAAATACCGAGAAAAAACTGATATAAAAATCATACGGTAAAATTTCTCCATTTAGGTGCTATCATCACTGAATTAAAGCCGGGATTTGATTATCCGATCTCTGTTTGTGGAACTATGGCAAGAATGAAGATGATGGCATTGTGGTAAGTGATGAAAATGTTAATAAAATGCAAAAATAAATAAATAAAGCCGAAAATTTGATGGCACACTTTGAACCGACGGAAACAAAAAAAAAACCCCCCCCCCCCAATAAAGACCCAAAAAGTGAAAAATAGAAAAAGCAATTAAATTAAGCTGTCCTAAACTGGCAACATTGGCTGGTCATTCGGAGTTTTGTTGTCGTCATGCTGGAGGAAGGCACACAACAGACGGCCCATGACCAGGCTGGTCATCTGCATGCCAGCAGAGGAGCACATCATCCTGAATTCGGCGGCAGCAATTTTAATGATGGTAATTAATTAATATGATTAATTTATCCAATTGCATTAAAAAATTTTCTTAATGTAATTAAATATAAACAATTAAGACTAATTCGATTCTTGTTCATATTTTCTGTCATGAAGTGCCTTTCTTAGGGGAACGGTGGGGGAGGGGGGGGGGGCGGTAAAGTCGGGGAATGTCGGTTAACGGGTCGGAGAATTTTCCGAAAATCGGAGGGGGAGGGGGGGGGGGGGGGGGGGGGTGGACGGAGAACCCGGAAAACAATGGCAGAATCAAGAAATAAAAAAAAATTATTGCTAGAAATTGTATAATTTTCATAAAATTATTATTTCTTAACTGACGAAAATAAAATAGCATTTTTTGATCAATTGCATTGTTCATATTTTTTGTCATGAATGCCATAGCTTAGGGGAGGGCGGGGGAAAAGCGGCTAACGGGTAGGAGAATTTTCCGAAAACCGGAGGGGGGGGGGGCTCGGAGAATATCGCAGACCGACCAGTAAAAAAAAAAAACCAATTATGCCAACTCACTTGGCAACCATAATGCCATCGACGCCAAGGAAAGTCATGAATTCATCTAAACAAACGAATTGATTAATTCAAATTAAATCAAAAATATTTTATTTTAATTAGCCTATGCTCCATTTGATTTTTAATTTTAATTAGACAATTTGCAAACGAAAGTAATTAGTAGAAAATAATTTGTTGAGGCTTGGATCATTTTGCAATTTTTGACAGATCGCCAAAAAATCAACAACTCACTTTTGTTCTTTTTAAAATCACGGTACAAAGCGTTGCGCTTCTTCTGCAGTTCGATCACCATTTGGTCGTCTTCGTCCCATTTCATTGGCAACAAATTGTTGCTGTTCGTTTTGTTGTCGTTGTTGGACGACCGCTGTTGCTGCTGCCGATGCTGATCAGCTGCCGAACACTCGAAGTGATCAGTGCCGGCCCGAGTTGGCCTTGAAAATTGACTAGTAAACGAATATAAAATAATTTATTTAATTATATAATTGAACATTTTTACTAAGCTATAGAGCTGACAAATGAGAGGGTTCGTAAAAAGAAAAGATTCTGATTTTGTACAACATATAAGCACTCAGAATTTTGATGAGGGGAAAATGTGCTGAATTGTGAATGCCCAGATCGGTTTTTACCATGCTCGTTGCAATTAGCTTTTTGAAATTTCATCATTCTGTTGCTATTTAGGCAAATTTCTTAACTAGGGTAATTAATGATTGACCAATTAAAAATTGCTTGTATAACATTTATAATCGGTTTGATCGACTATTCCTCATTTGCAAATGATCGGAAATCCAATTAGACCTTTTCCGTCTTTTAAACCAATGTTGTCATTCTGAGTGCTGTTATCACATTAATTAATTAGTGTGTATGCCATCAGAAAAGTGCTTTAGCATAATGATCAATTCCAAAATTTATAACTTTCCGATTGCCTATCCAACTGATCAGTCCGACATTCTGTCGCTGATCACTGCGCTTACCCCTTCACTTTGCCGTCCGTCGTGCCACATTGGCTAGCAGCGGAATTGCGCAACATTTGCTTGGCGTGCTGTTCAATTTCCTCCATTGTGGCGGTGGAGTTGTTGCTTGGTGAGCCCGATTGATTGTCGTCGCACATATTCTCAGCTTTTGCAGCGGTAAGACCGGAAGCGACCGCGGTGAAACGGCCGTGTTGCCGCCCCTCCAACTCGTCGCCATCCTCCGTTTCGGCACCACACTCATCAGTCCCGCTCTCGTCCCGTCGGGTGTCGGCACAGCCAAAGTCGAATTCAGGGTCGGGAATCATCTGTGGATGAGCGTACACATTAAATTAAGCCATCTAATATAATTTCAACGATACCTGCAAAAGGCTCAGTTCAATTAGCCGTTTGATAAAGCGATTTTGAGAGCGGAACAAAAGAGTCCAGCACCACTCGGCCAGACTGAGCAGCGAAACAAATGCCATGAGAATGAACCAAAAGTAGAGCATCAGGAAGATTTTCTCGTTCAGCTGAACGAGAAGGGGAACGGCATGGATTCACTATCAGTTCATGCCAGTTCAGTATGGCATTTTAGTCCGATTTCGGAGACATTAATTTTTTTTTTTAATGTTCAGCCATTTCAGAAATTTTGAAAAATATATTCCCGTGTTTTTTGAGGTCCCTGATCACGAATCTGACAACTATTCTGACCAATTCCAACTTTTTAACCTAAATTGAACAAAAATCATAAATCGAAAAATTCGGATTAATGATTAGGAATTGATCAAAATAGGTGTCAGTTTCGTGATCAATGACTCCCAAAACGCCCGGGGAACGAGTTTCACAAATTATTATCACAAAATTTTACAAATCAAAAGGGTTCCCCCTTGGTTTTTAATAAATTTCAAAAAAGTACACTTTGCAATTAGCGTTGAAAATATTTTATGCCATTCGCTACCTCTAAATATACCCATTCATTCATAATTTTGTCAGTTTACAAATAGCTTCCATAAAATTCAAAAAAAAAAACAAAAAAATCATTTAGAACTTGAAAAGTCATTCCAAACATAAAATGCCAGACTTAAGTGACCCATTTCAAGTGCATTTAACTGACAAAATTTGCCACCAGCACACATTGGACAGTGAACTCGTGAAAGCGTTCGTTCGGTTGACGGATCTGAACGGTTCGAAAAATTGTCATTAGTTCTTAACTTTTGGTAAATTAATTCCCATTTATTAAATATTTGGAAAAATCCGTTAATTGGCACTCAGAATAATTCGGAAATTTATTAGTAATGGTGCTCAAATTAAGAAATTTTACCTTCAGATCGCAAAGAGTGACACGAGGAAAGTGCCCACTGTGCTCCCAAGAAGAGCCATGAGTTAGGAAGCTGTTCAGCATCTTTAAGAAAAAAACATTTTAACAAAATCTTCATAAAATAAATTTCGTGGGACTAAAACGAAGCAATTAAAACAAATTGATAAAAATATAAATTTTAAAAATATTTTTTAAATTATGCCCCACACAGAACAAATTATGATTAGGGGCGAGATTTTTTGGATCTATAATTCGAAAATCTCAAAACAAAATTTAGGAACAATTCAAAGTTTATGGCAAACAGAATAAATCCCAAAATGCAGTCCCATTAATTAGTTTCAAATGCCATCAATTGCGAAAACTCACCGTCCATCCCCAATTGGGCAATTTGTCGACACCCAAAAACATGCTGATGAATTTGAACTAAACGAATTTTATATTAACAATCAATTAATTGATGGCATTTTCAGTGTGAAAATGCCAAAATGAGTGTTCTCACCTGAACAATGTTGGCGATTAAATACAGAAATTTGGTGAACAAATAGACAAATGCAAGCCAATTGCGCGCAAAAATTCCACGAAGAAAAGGACTGAAAAAATAACGGACAATTAGTTAATTATTCGCGGGACTTATGGACATTAATTACGGAATGAATTAAGGCACCAAAAAAATTTAGGGTATTGAACAAAATTAATTAGATGACAGTGTTTTCTTCAAATTTGATTAGTTTCATTACATAATTACGGAATTAATTAAGGCACCAAAAATATTTAGGGTATTGAACTAATTAATTAGTTTATTGTTTTCTTCCGATATAATTAGTTTCAACACACTGCTTTCACTCGGAGCTCGTAAGAATTTTTTAATTAAATATTTATAATGGCAATGTAAAATTTGGTGGTCAAAAATGGTTTGAGTTTGCCTTTTCCGTCGCCGCTTTTTGGACGAGTCGCAGGCCAACAGAACGACATGGAAATGACTGGCGATGGCCTCGGCGAAGTTCGCCTGCTGCTCATCCCCTTCGAACACCACGGCACTGACTTTGCGCAGAATGCTCGGAAGGTCCTTTTCTGAAGGTGGAAAATTCAATTTATTTTAAAATTGTAAATTATTTTGAAAATGAATTTAAATAAATGAATTATTTGTATAAAGTTAAATTTAAAAAGGAATGATTTAAAATAAACAAAATAAATTGAATATATATATAAATTTAAATAAATGGTTTTTTATTTATACTAATTTTAAAAAGGAATGATTAATTAAAATAAATTAAATGAATAAATATTATTTTTTCAAATTAAGAGAACTTTTTCCCAAAATTCAATTTGTTTTAATTAAAAATTATTTGAAAATGAATTTAAATAAATGAATTTTTATTTATACAAATTTTAAAAGGAATGATTTAAATTAAAATAAATTAATTGAATAAATATTATTTTTCAAATTAATAGTTGAGAACTTTTATCCAAAATTCAATTTGTTTTAATTAAAAATTATTTGAAAATGAATTTAAATAAATGAATTTTTATTTATACAAATTTTAAAAGGAATGATTTAAATTAAAATAAATTAATTGAATAAATATTATTTTTCAAATTAATAGTTGAGAACTTTTACCCAAAATTCAATTTGTTTTAAGTCGTTAATTATTTTGAAAATTAATTTAAATAAATAATTTTTATTTATACTATTTTAAAAAGGAATGATTTAAATTTGAATAAATAAAAGAACTTTTACCCAAAATTCAATTTGTTTTTAATTTGTAAATTATTTGAAAATGAATTTAAATGAATGAATTTTTATTTATACAAATTTTAAAAGGAATGATTTAAATTAAAATAAAATTAACTGAATAAATATTAATTAAATGTTGAGCAATGTTTACCGGACAGCATGTTGCAGAAAGACCAAAAGTAATGGGTGAATTGGGAGAACAGTGCCATTGCGACCAAAATGAAAGGGACCCACTAAAAAAGGGAGGGGAGAGACAGTAAAAAAATAATGCCAAAAATTGGGGAAAATGATAACACCACCTGATAGTAATTGAGCCGATCAGTGCCATTGTTGCGTTGTTCGGCCAACGGCACACTTTCGTTGAACGGCACGTAATAAGTGGACTCGACGAAACTGTGCAGAGAGGGAGAAAGATGATCATGGAAAGATGATTTTTAATTAAAATTAAAAGCACTGAGTTAAATAATGTTAATTATGGTATAAATGTACTGAGTTAATTAGTGGTAATTATGAGAAATGAGTTGCATTTCCTCCCCTAATCCATCCGCTGCTAATATCAGCTTAACCCCACAAATAAAAATGGGAAACTGACCAATATTCGTGAATGTATTCCATCCACTGTTCATTGAATTCGGCCTGAGTCCAACAGTACATGGGCTCCGAGACGGGACCGTACTCCTGCGAATTGTTGGCAATTCAATTTAAATGGAGGAGAATTATTCCAATAATTAATTTTATTTTTTATCCATGTTTTCGAATGTTTTCATTTAGGTCTATCAGTTTAATAATTACGATTCGCCCAAAAAGATTAAATAACAATTAGCGCCTTCCATTATCCTCTCGATTGGTCGGTGAATTGGAAGAGAAAAAGGTAAAGGGTAGGCATTTAATTGAAATTAAAAACAAAGATCAATGAAGATATAATTGCTGAACAAAAAGCCCTTTATCTGATCCAGGGTGCCTGATCACTGAACTATTAACTAAGGATGATTGGGTCACCCGCCAAAACCGACTTTGGCAAAAACGACGATGGCACAGCAAATGAGCAGGAATGGCGTTGCCGAGTTGTTCGCCCTGTCCACAATGTCCTCGTCTGGCCGCTTCTCAAACAATCGGTCGGCCAACTTTTTCAGCACGTCCATTCCGACGACGATGACGAGCAGCAGAAGTGACGACGATGGCGCTGATTGTGGTGTGTAAAATTTGTGTGAACGATGAAAAAATTGATGAATGGGGAGTGGAAGATGGAGATGAATGAGTGTGATTTTGTGTTGTGCAAAAAATGGGGACAAACGATGGACGGACGGAGGGATGGCAGTGATCACAGCAATCACTTTTCGACGATGATTTACCAAAATGAATACATAAAAATGGATGAATGAATGAACCAATGAATCAGCATGAGAAAAACATAGGGAAAATGGAAAGAGAAGCGGGGGGGGGGGGAATTTGGGACAGGGGGACAAAAGCAGGGGGGCATTGAAGAAAAAACAATGGGAGAGGAGATGGGGGGGGGGTAACCGAATGGAAAGGGGATGAGAATGTTTGGGGGTGGCAATTGGGACTAATTGCCCCCCCCCCCTTCGCAGTCAGCTTTCGGTAGCTACATTTTTGTTGGACAATTGTAAAATGTGGACAACTCTGCATATCAAGCGGGCTACCCGACTTTTGGGGATTTGCAACTTGGGGATCCCGACATTTATGTAGAGACCGACTTTTGGAGACCTGACACTTATCCCCAAATGTCGGGTCCCCAAGTTGCAAATCCCCAAAAGTCGCACCACGATCAAGAGGCTAAGATAAGAACAGTAAAATATTGTAAAAGTACAGTAAGAAAACCCGCGGAAGATTCATTGAGGAATTAATTTTAATGGATTTAATATTTTGTTTTGTTTTATTGAAAAAGAAAAATGGGCCCTGAACCCAACGGTGGAGCGAGGGCCCGGGGGGTACGGGTGGGAGAGATGCTCCGATTGTGGGGGGGGGGGGGATTCTCCGATTGGGCGGGGGGGGGGGGGGGAATGCTCCCCGATTGGGGGACGGGGCGGGGACGAAATGAATGAATGGAGGGGGGGGGGGATGGGAAGAGATGAGATGATTATGATGAATGGAAATGAACGAATGAATGGCGGAGGGGAAATCCGAACTTTGTGTGGGACATATAATGAACAAAAAAAAATGTGTTGGACAGCAAAGCAAAAAGCGAAAGTGTTGAACGCGGACGGACACGACGGACGGACGACGGACTTCATTAATAAATGGTGTAAAAATGATGAATTGTAATAAAAAAAAAAATGCAGAGAAATGCACAGCAGCACAAATTGTGGGATGGAAAAATGGGCAAGGAATAATGAATGAATGATCAATCTGCATAATGCAATTAATAAAAAATAAATAAATAATTATTAGTATTAGCAATTTAAATCTGGGAACTGGGGCATGGACTCGCCGCAGCATTTTCCCGAGTTTTTTTTTTTTGGCGAGAGGGAGGATCAAGCGAATTCCGGATTACACCGAATCCTTCAGTGAATTTTTGCATCCCGTTGCCATTTCGATTCTTTTTTACCCGGATGGGATTTTTACGGGAACGGGAAAAAGGTGAGAATTCCAGTTTGTACAGGAATTGCGTCCCGCTTTTTTAGTCTTTCCGTTTCCGTTCCCGAATTTTTTTTTTTGCCGAATTTATGAATTACTGATTTTGGCAAATTATCGATCAATAAAAGGGACATGCTTTTATTGTGATCTATTAACAAAACATTCACTCTCATTTCTCATTCGTTGTTTTCCAAAATGGAAAAAAAGGGGGGGGGGGGGAAAGTGGGAACAACAGCAGGTGGGGGGGGGGGGGGGGGGGAGATGTTCACTTTCAATGGAAAGCACACAGAAAAGTTCGTCCAAATTCTTTCAACGTCAATAATATCCATAAGTTATAAAAAATTATTTAAGGGTTAATAAAAAAAATAGAGCCCGTAATTTGGAATGGACGGGACGGGACTGGGAAATTGGTCCGGGACGGGCCTAATGGGACAAAAAAGCCCCAATTAAATATGGGGAACACTGATTGAAAAAATAAAAAAAGTGAGTAATCTTCTAATTAGAGGGCTGCACGAGAATGGAAAATGATTTAGACTTTTTATAAATATTTTTTCTGATTTTCTCAAAATAATGCAATATCCTAAATGCATCTTTAAAATTAGCCTTCAGATTTTCAAGAATACAAAATAATCCCTAAAACAAAAATTGAATTTAGTCTTCCAAAATTTCAAGATTTATTTCGAAAAAATATCAAAGCAATAAAAGAAATATTTTGCAAAAAACACCAACAAATAAGCCGTACAGCTAATGAATGGATTGTCTATTTTGCAAGAAAACCATTCTTTTTCTATCTCAAAAAAAATATATATGGAATTTCTGCTGATTTTATCTTACTTAAGCAAAGCTAATAGAAAAAAGAGAGAAAACGAATCGGAGGGGAGAGAGCACAGAAGAAAAGGACAAAGTGACAATTGCTGCTGGAGAATGGAAGAATAAGCGGAAAAGAGAAAATGAAACAGAACAACGAAGGTGGCGGCGGGAGGGGGAATGCCGAAGGCGCGGATCGTCGACAAATTGCCGTGGCGCCACCCTGCTGATCGCGATCGCGCAAGAAATATCAGCTCTATTGCAGTTCACACGACCACAAAAAAAAAGAGATGACCGACCATAAAATATTTTGGCAATTTTAATACAACATAACTTTTTCAAGCAAGAAGCATCAAAATTAAACATTCTTAGTATCATTTGATAGCCCTAAGACTCTTCTATTAGCCTGCAAAATTTCAAAAAATTTCGTTGGGTTTCAAAAAACTTGTGCTCAAAAGTACTTAGAAAACCAGTTTTTTGAAATTTTCTAGCCATAAGTTTTTGAACCCCAACGAAATTTTTTGAAATTTTGTAGGCAAATAAAGGACACTAATGGATATCGAATGGTAATAAACCCAACCTATACGAAAGTCCAAAAATTATCAGCAAATTAGTTTCGTTGCGGCAAATTTTATTTGATGAAACATTTAAAATGTTAATTTAAAACTTCATTTTAAAAAGAGCATTTTTGTACAATTAAAAAAATGCCTTTATCTTTTTATACAGTAAATTTTTCGTACTTCTCTTCATATATTTTCCAATTAAATTAAATTAATAAAAATTTGTTAATATTTATTGACAACGGTACAAAGCAGGGATGTTGCAAATTGAAAAATAAAAAGCGAAAGGCGAAAAGCGAAATTTGCGAAAGTAAAATAAAAAGCGAAAGCGAAAAGGCGAAAGTGAAATGCCCAAAAAAAGCGAAAAATGCGAAACTTGCGAAAGGCGAAAAGGCGAAATTTTTTTTCCAAAAATTAGATGAATTTGACCGACTTAAAAATTTGCCTTTTCATTCTTAACTGTTCTGTTTATTTGCTTTTATATTTTATTTCTTTTTTAACGTAGAATTTTGTATAGAAATTTATAAAACGCATATTTCACTTTTTGAAAATCGAGGTTCAAAAATTTACAATTTTTCGGTGAGCTTTTCAAAAACATTTTCGGAAACAAGGGGTGGGGGCGGCACCGCCGGGAAAATTTTTGAAAATTTGGATGGATCTGTCTAAAAAATGAGATTTTTGCAATTTTGAGAGAATTTTTTTTTTAATAATTACGATTTTTGGGCCCGGCGATGCCGATAGGTAGCGCCAGGCGAATTTTAAAATTAAAAAAAATTAAATTAAGAAAGAAACCGTCAACCGGCATTGAACTCATGACAGAAAATAATGTCAAGGTTGATGCAATAACCACTACACCACACTACAGTTAAATAACCAAAAGCAAATTTTACTTTATTTCATAAAAATTTGGTAAAAATTTTGTGTTAATTTTTTGCTTTTTCTCCCATGAAAATGCATTTGTTTATTTTAAAAACCCAATCTTTAGGGGTGTACTTTTTTTTCGCTTTTCAGCCAAAAAGCGAAAGGCGAAAAGCGAAAGCGAAAGGCCCAAAAAAAGCGAAAATGCGAAACTTGCGAAAGGTGAAAAGCGAAACTTGCAACATCCCTGGTACAAAGTACGGCAACAAAATACCTGTCAAAGGAATGAGAAAGCGTTCTTTGTGCGTTCCAAGCAAAATGAATTTTGTGTGCTTTCTCTGTACCTTTTTTTTGCTTCTCTAATTGTGTGTTAATTTTTGTTTTGCCTTTCAATTTGTCTAACTGTCTGGCATATCTGTGCTATTTCTCCTTTATGTTTTTTTAAAATTGTGCCCTGTTTTTTGCCCCTCCCCCTCTTCCCCTCATTTATGGATTCCCCGTTTCATTCTTTACTTTTTATTCGTCCGTTCATTTCTCAGCGTAATGCGTAATTTTCTCATAGCTCATTTCTTCCTATCTAATATGTCTAATTAGCTAATTACTAATTAATTTAACAAATTGCTTCACCTTCAAGTGTACCCATTTTGATTTGCCCATTATAAAGTAATAAAATAATTGGAAACTATTCAAGTTTTAAGCCGAATATTTTTCCATTTCTCAAAAACAAAATGGAGCTAATTGAAGCATGTCGAGTTGGGAACATTGACATGGGTGAGTTAATGGGATATACAATAAGTGCAGAGTAGCCAGATCTGAGGCTTTAGCCTCATTTTGTGGTTTTTTGATAGGTCAATGAGGCTAAATTTTCAAAATGAGGCTTTGAGGTTTTTTGTGGTTTTTTGAGAAATTTTGAGGTTTTTTGTGGTTTTTTGAGAAATTTTGAGGTTTTTTGTGGTTTTTTGAGAAATTTTGAGGGTTTTGTGGTTTTTTGAGAAAAACCGTAAAATAAAGAATTTTTTAATGAAAATATGCTAAAAATTCTTAATTTTTCCACCGGCGGCGCCTATCGGCACCGCCGGACCGTAAAAATCCTTAATTTAGAAGCAAAAATTTGCTCAAAATCGCAAAATTTGTTCATTTTTCGGACAAAATCTGTTAACAAATCACATTGAAAATTACAAAAATTTTTCCCGGCGGCGCCTATCGGCACCGCCAGACCCTCTCCCCTCGCCCATTTCCCAAAAATTTTTTGGAAAAAGCTGCGCAAAAAATCAACTTCGTTTTTCATGTTCAGAATACCAAAAAATGCTTATTTCTAACAAAAAATGCTCAAATTGATCATGAACAATCAAAAATATAACATTAAACATTTTAAACGTGTTTAGAATATATTTTGTAAAAAATGAGGCTTTTTGACCCAAAAAGAGGTTTTTTTGCATGCCAAATGAGGCTTTTGAAAATTTTAATCTGGCTACCCTGAATAAGTGTCTTCTACTCTGTTCCATTTAGTTGATGGGGAAGTAAACTTAGAGAACTTCACTGACTATTAACTAATTAGTTAATTATTTTGCGGTAGAAATTTGCTCTCTGTTCAGTCCAATCGCTTGTCCTGCAGCAGGGGGCCAATATTCAAGATGGGGACATTCACGGACTCACGCCGTTGATGCATGCGGCTGGTTTCGGCCATACCATCGTTGTTCAGTTTTTCTTGCCCGAGGCGCACACCTTGAAAGACGCGACGCGGAGGGTGCCATTTTGGGATGGGAATGTGTTGGTCTCGAGCACTTGACTCTCGAGACCAATCTATGAAAAGCCGTGGGGCGTTTAAATGTTTAACGCACTTGAAAATCGAATGTGAAAAAAGGCTCAATATTAAAATTTGATTTTGGTTTATTATTTTTTAATATTTGTTTCCGGATTTTATACATCAATTTAAATGTGAGTCGAGACCCGATTCCCGAAGTGTTATAGACGCGAAAACCTAACTGCCGATTTTTTGGCTTAGGGTACCAAACGGCAGTATTTTGGGTGCCGCGTCATAACTTAATTTCGTTAAAGGCTTGACTTCGTTGGCTCACGCTGTCCTGTCTAAACACGTGGATGTGGTCCGTTTGTTGGTGGAGAGCGGCGCCGACGTTGGCGTTTTTGACAACGAAACTCTGCGATCGCCGTTGACGATTGCCATAAACGAGCAAGAAAATTTGGACACTGAGATTGGTCAGTCAGCAATTAAAGGCAGTGAAATATAAATGTTCAAAAATTTTGGGTTTTCTTTCAGAAATTTTTTATTTTTACGGTTTATTCTAAAGCGAAAAGTTCGGGTTTTCGAATGACATATTACATTCATAGAAATATTTCAATAAAAATGAAAAAACTCAAAATTAATAGGGGATCATTTTATAATAGGTCCAACAACAATAAAATGTGAACTCGTCTTTACCTGAATTTACTAATGTTAGCTAATTAAGGTTTTTCTGGGTCCAATTAAATTTTTTTCAACGCAGTTCGTCTGCTCGTTAAGCCTGGCGCTAACATAAACAGCGCGGACATAAATGGACGGACCCCGTTGATTTTGGCGACAAGCCTCGAAAATGTTGAAATTGTCCGTTTGTTGCTGGACGCCGGAGCAAACCCAAACATTTTGGACAACGAAAGTTGGCCCATATTGAATTAATTTAATAAAATTGTGTTTCCCCTATATATTTATTAACCCAAGTTTTTATTTATGATAGATCAAACGGCCTTGGATTACGCTGTTTTGTCGAACCATGACGGGCTCATTTTGCTTCTGGAGCATTGACCAAATTGGGCAGTTAAGGCGAGACGAATAAAATGACGAAATTATTTTACGCAAAAATTCTCCTTTTTTAAAATCAGCGCCGCCGGCAACAAAATGACATTTTTATTCTTTTGACTGTTTTCCCAAAACCGTTGCGCTTTTTTCTTACATTCCCTTTGAATTTGCCATTTCGAGATCTCTTTTTTGTCTATCCTCTCATTTTCTGAATGCTCTTTTCATTGTAAAAATGCCACACTCATTCCATCCTAAAGTGCCATTCTCTCATTCCATCCAAAAGTGCCATTCTTATAATTCCTTCTAAAAGTGCCATTTATATCATTCCATCCAAAAGTGCCATTCTCTTCATTCCACAAAAAAGTGCCATTCTGTCTTCCATCGTTAGCGCGTCCTTTTCTATCGATTACCTATTTTTGTGTTTTTTTTGCTGTGCTCAGACGAATAAATTTTGGCTTCTTCTCCTTTCTTCCATGGCAAATACCCCGGCAAAACATTTTGAAGAAAAAAATAAAATAAAAATTATTTCCACTTTTTAAAATTTAACTTTTTTAAATTAATATTTTAGAAAAATTTCCTAGAATCTTATTTTTGCAATTTTTCGGTCATTAAGGGTCAAGAGGGCCGCATATAACTACTCCCAACTAGAGAGCGGGTACGGACCGGACCCGTAGTCCGTGTTTTTTTGGGCCTCTACGGACTTGTACGGAGTAAGGATTTTCCGGGTTTTTAGTCCGTATGGATGCCTAGTCCGTAGTCCTGATCCTGACCCGTATTTTCGCAAAATACCGCTCTCTAAACATAAATATTTAAAATAAAATAAATCCTAAATTGCCATTATTTTGGTTTTTCAGTTTTGACTTTATATAATTTTGTGCTTGTATTGAGCGTAGAAACTTGTTCTTTGGTGGCACAAATTAAGTTTTATGGTACGAATTTCTGCAATATCTTCTAAATAAAAAGGCAAAATGGCACCAACTTTTTCCAAACAACATTCATTCACGGCACTGGGCTCCTTCATTACATATTGCGGCACAAGGAAAAGCGCACGGATTGCAATGAAAGCACGCAAATATGCAAGAAAAATGTAATTATTAATTTGAAAATGATGACAATGTTAATAGGTTTTACACCAAATGGTCAATTGATAGTGATCCGGGAAGATTATTAAAAAAAACGATATAGTTGGCCTGTTATTTTTTACAAAGAGCACTGTTATACTACCCGCTACCGTATAAGGATACCGTATTAGCTGAACTTTCAAGTGACACCAAACAATACTTAAATTCGATGCTGATCAATAAAAAAATAAATAAATTGGGAAGATTTTCGAAAAATATCTTAATTAGGGGGGTAAACATTAAAAAAAAAGTAAGCCTATCAGAAAGAATTCTCTACTTAATTTGTAAGGCTTTTGAATGGTGAGTCTTACAACTTTACCCGCTGATACGTGTACTTAATTTCGGTGTTTACAAACACTGTTTTTAAGAAAATAGTAAGATTATAATTAAGAACCATTAATTCCCTAATTGATTATCTTCTAGCTCATCGGGTAACTCATGGATTTTAAATTTTCCCCAACTGTGCCTTTCCCTACAAAATTCCGATTTGGCTTTTAGCTATGTGTGCAATGACATTTGGATGCACATTTTTCCGTGGCTTAACCCTGAGCAAGTCTCGCGAAAATTGGCACTGCTTTCTGCCCGATTCGATGGCCTTGTGGACACACATTTCAAATCGCGAAAATGGGCATTTGTATGGATGCTTATTTATTACAGCAACAACGTGAACCGTAGCGGTGTCGGCGGCGTCGATGTGTATGTTCAACACAACAAAAAAAGGCAAAATTTAATTATCCCTTATCGAAATTTTAAAAATTTCTCATATCCAGTTTTGCGCTGATATAAAAAATCATAAATTATAAATTTTAACTCTTATTATAAAAATTCATTTTGGAAAATTTTTAAAAGTATGAGCATTAAATTTATCCAGAAATGAAATTTATCCATAACTGTGGGCATCCTCACTTGTTTTTCTCGAAGGTCGCTGCTAATAAATATTGCTAATTTGCATATCGTATTTCCTAAAATATAGCCCTCCCCCCTGAATAAAGCCCCTCTTTTTAGAGGGGAGGGGGTTGAAAAATAAAGCCCTCCCCCCTAAATTAGAAACCCTAAAATAAAGGCTCCTTTTGAGGGGGCTTGAAAAACAGTGCCTCCGGGGGCTCTATTTTAGGAAATACAGTAAGCACCCATTTTTAATCGAAAACATGTATTGTTTTTTAGAGGTTTCAGAGGTTTACAAATCGATGAATTGACGCCGTCCAACAATATAATTGATTTTAAATGCATCGAGCTCCGGTAAACAGATATTGTATAGAGATTTATGTCAACATAATCAAATCTGTTTTGGTTCGTAAAATGTACAGTACTCCTCCACCCATTCCTCTAAATTTAAAGCCCATTTAAAGGGGGGGGGGGGTAAAAAGAGAATTTTTTTTTCTGTCAAAAATTTTCTTAAAAATTTCTTTAAAAACTAAATCATTTGTTTTAATTATTTTCTCCAAATTTTCAAATTATTTTTAAAAAAAATTTTTCTTGAATTTTTCTGAAATTGAGGACATTCGCGCAACTTTATGAAATGTCAGCACAAGTAAAACGCTCAAAATTTTGCGAAATTTATTAAATAATAACTATGGACAATTTTTTTTTACCAATTACAACAATACCTCTTTTAAATTGCAGTTTTTTAGTTACTTTAACAGCTCTGTGCTCTCATTGCTTCATCGCTTTAAGCCGCTTTTCCAAATGGGCATCACTTTACAACTAATGGGCAAAGGGATGGAGGCCCCCCGGGGTTGGGCACTGCTCATCCACCAACTTCTTCCTCTGATCGGCATCACCAACATCCACAAGTTGTATGTTAGCACCGGGTACGTGAGAACAAACATCCAATCTTACCATTCATATATACATTTTTTAAAGTGATTTAATATTTTATTTGATTTTAAATGCCGAATATGGTTCAATCATTTTTTAAAAGGTTACCCCATATTGCGCCTATGTCTAAAATCGTTTTTTTCAATCCCGGATTAAACTAGTTTTCTTAAATTTAATGCTTTTTTAAGACCTCTAGGATTGAAAAAAAAAACTTAAGTTAGAACCAGATTTTGGACATACGCGCAAATGCCCAGGGCACAAATGTCTGGACACGGTTTAAAAGGATAATGATAATCCTATAAAAGGGTCGGTTATTACCAGAAACAGACACCTTGTGCCTATTGCATTCTGTTCCTATTCCAGATATGACCTAATTTAATACACTTTCATCTGTTGGAATTAGGGCTACGGTTTTTTGCGCTTCTATAAAACAATAATTGATAAAAACGAGAAAATAGTTGCCAAAAAGTTTCAGATTTAGGGAACTAAAATCGTAAAATATAATTTTTTGTCTTTTTCTCAATGATTAAAAGTAAGAACCGGTGACTTTCAATTTTAGTGGCTATAGTCGACTGTGCGGACTGCTTGCAAGCATTTCAGCAACATTTCTGATCGATTGTCCCAATCTCCGACTAATTTATTATGATGCAATTATGACTGGCCCTGAACGTCCCTTTGACACCGCAAAAAAGGTGCAGGAATGGCTCCAGTGGCCACGGGCAGATGGCCGCCCAAAAGTGTTGTTTCGTTCGTACCAGCCACCCATTGTTGATGAGTTCAAACAGGCGAGTCGGGCGAAAAGCATATATAAAAAGCTAATCACTCTTAATTGACAGTGATATTAGAGAAAGTGATTTAAAGACGGACGGAACAGGACATAACACAGCCGTCGAAACACAGTTGAGAACATAACACAGCCGGGAATAAATTTAAAAGATTTTCTAAATCCAACAATTTTTTCAAAATTTAATGACGAAATTACTGTTTTTTCAAAAAATCGCTGGAAAATTATTTTTTTTCCTTTCTAAGATTTTTTTCTTGAAAAATTTCTAAGATTAAAATTTAAAAAAAATTTATTCTCGGCTGTGTTATGGGTGCACTGCAAAAAAGAACCAATAAAAAAACGGTAAATCTCCTCCTGAGTCGAGACCAGCAACATGACTTCCCTTTCTTTATGAAGGGAACTTTGCCATTATGAATACCCAAATTAGTTTTTTTTTTTTTCATGCCCATTCTGTAGAGCACCATCAATTCACTATTGTTTAATTTTTGGCTTCTTTTTGGCCAATTAAATAACAAATGAATATTTAAAAAAATGTTTTTCTTTTAGAAATTCATAAAATTTTTATGAAATTTCTTATTTGCAATTTTCAAATAATGGATAGGAATGTGAGACGAAATTTTTGATGAATCCACAGTTTTTGGCTCATTTGACACCCATTTTTTGTTCCAGGACTTTCTGACTGCAACCATACCGGCAAATTACATCATCTGTTTTATATCGTTTGGTATTCATCCGGAGAATGTTGAGCAGTTTCAGCTGGACAACGAACGCACCAATGAACGACTTAAAATGGAACGAAAAGTGTTGTTGGATCAGCAACAGCAGCAGAAGAGCAAAGTTTGGATGACAAGGGCACCGATCGGAAGAGACGAGCGAAAGTGGGCGGAATGGATGCGAAAAGCGTGGGAGGAGGAGGAAAAGCGAAATTTGCTCATATTTTGGATATCGGAAGCGAACATCGGGCCGGACATTTTGATGAGCATATAGATATTACTGATCAGAGTGGATCAAAAAATGTTTCAAAATATAATTCCTGATCACAGCAGGCTTTCATATTTATGCAGGATAGCAATTAACCCCTTTTTAAATGGCCATTTTTGATGTAAAATCTTTAAAATTTCTTAATAATTATTTTTTAAATTTACTTACGGCAACGCCACACATTGTCAGATTTTCAATTTCTTCAATTGCAATAAGTTTTTTTTCTTTTGAGAGAATATGATAACTAGGGCTTCGATTTTTAGGCAAAAGCCTATTTTTTTCCTGAGCTCCCCGTGGCCCTGAAACGCACGAAAAACATGTTTTTTGGGCTGTTGTTAAGCTACATACTTTTCGAGTTATTAGTGCCTATTTTCTAGGCTTTTATTTTTAGAGCCTAAAATTTTTTTGAAAGAACCTATGTTTGCCTATTTTGGCATTTTGCCGAGAAAATTTTTAACAAAAATGTAATAAAAACGAAAAACACACCCCTAAGAATCGATTTTTTGGGGATTATAAAAATACACCCCCTAAGAATCGACACAAAAATTTCTGAAAATAAACCTCCTAAAAAATGAAAAATTTTCTCAAAAATCGTCTTCAAAATTTTTTTTTGGACAAATTTTTGAATTTAAAAAATAATGTAACTCAATATTGATTTGACTTTTTTTTTACCCTTTTGAATGAATTTTGTCATTTTACACCCCTAAAAATGAGGTTTTTTAGTGCCTATTTTGGGGGATTTTTAGAGCCTAAAGCCTACCTATTTTGGCAGTTTTTAGAGCCTAAAAATCGAAGCCCTAATGATAACCAATTGAAAAATTTTTTCCAAAATCCTGTTCCTATTGGCATTTTTTTGAAAATAATCTACTATTAAAAAGCTCTCTTCTCCTCATTTATAAAATGTTAATTTGATGACATTTTGAATATCTTGATGCTTAAAATTTTCCTTAACAATTCTGTTTGCTTAAATGTAAAATAAAATGAAAAGGTATATTTTTTAAAAATTGGTTTTCGTAGGTAGTAAATTATCTTTGACAATGAAAAGCATAAGCTTAATATCGAGTCCTCCAAAAGTGCAATAAAAATAAGTTCAATAATTGGTTTTAAATACTATCAATTAGCAAAATTTTCGTCGTTTGTTAACAATTCAGCTGGTTTTAATTAAAATATTATCTACGACACATTTTTCTTCTGAACCATCGTCAGAGTAAGTGGTTTTGCCCATCTGCTGGTCTTAAAAAGGGTATAAAATTTTGACGAGAATTTTCAAATTTTTAAACAGGTTGATTTTTGTAACAAAAAAGGGTTTGAGTGTACAAAACTTAGGACATTGAAAAAAGCTATACGAAAGCCCAAAAAAGTGCCATTCTCTTCATTCCATCAAAAAAGTGCCATTCTCTTCATTCCATCAAAAAAGTGCCATTTTTCAATCGATTACACCTACATATTTTGTGTTTTTCTGCTGTACTCAGACAAATAAATGTTGGCTTCCTCTCCTTTCTTTTATGGCAAATACCCCGGCAAAACATTTTGAAGAAAAAATAAAATTAAAAATTATTTCCACTTTTTAAAATTTAACTTTTTTTTATTAATATTTTAGAAAAATTCCCTAGAAACTTATTTTTGAAATTTTTCTGTCGTCTAAAATGTTTATCAAGTATGTAAATTTTGGTTTATAAGAAATTGTATTTATATTTTTTTATTTTATTAATAAAAATTTTTATTAAAATTTTTATAAAAATGGATTATTAAGGCAGAAAATTTTAATAAATCGGCAGCTCGACCATTGAGCTACCGAGTCACATCCGCCCTTTTTTTAAAAACAATTCATGCTTTTAATCCCATGAAATAAAGCTCCATTTGAGAGGTGCTGAGTCATTATATAAAAAACGATCAAATGGAAATTGTCAATAAAAAACTGCACATAACTTTTGTCAAAGTCAACCAAATTAAACATTCTTGGTATCATATTAATTGACTCACCAATGGAATTGCATTTGAAAATGGTAATAAAAATTGACACAAAATGACAATACCAAAAAATATAGCAGAAGCAGAATAAAGCATTGAGTTTTCCTTATTTAAATTTTAAAATTATTTGCATTTATAGGGAAATTGACAATAAGTAGAATTATCCAAAATTATTAAAGTAATGATGCGATATTTCAGATGGTGATTGACAATAAGTAGAATTACCAAAATGCACGGTCCAAAAAAATGGCTTTTTGGCAATTTGGTCATAGAAAGCTATTTGGAAACAATGACAGTGGCTGTCATCAGTTGTTATGCTATAAAAATGATTTCCGGGCCGTTTGAGTATATGTGAGGCATGCACGGTCCAAAAAATGGCAATCTCTTTTTTTTTGGCAATTTGGTAATAGAAATCTCTTTGGAAACAATGACAGTGGCTGTCATCAGTTGTTATGCTCTAAAAATGATTTCCGGGCCGTTTGAGTATATGTGAGGCATGCACGGTCCAAAAAAATGGCAATCTCTTTTTTTTTGGCAATTTGGTAATAGAAATCTCTTTGGAAACAATGACAGTGGCTGTCATCAGTTGTTATGCTATAAAAATGATTTCCGGGCCGTTTGAGTATATGTGAGGCATGCACGGTCCAAAAAAATGGCAATCTCTTTTTTTTTGGCAATTTGGTAATAGAAATCTCTTTGGAAACAATGACAGTGGCTGTCATCAGTTGTTATGCTCTAAAAATGATTTCCGGGCCGTTTGAGTATATGTGAGGCATGCACGGTCCAAAAAAATGGCAATCTCTTTTTTTTTGGCAATTTGGTAATAGAAATCTCTTTGGAAACAATGACAGTGGCTGTCATCAGTTGTTATGCTCTAAAAATGATTTCCGGGCCGTTTGAGTATATGTGAGGCATGCACGGTCCAAAAAATGGCAATCTCTTTTTTTTTGGCAATTTGGTAATATAAATCTCTTTGTAAACAATGACAGTGGCTGTCATCAGTTGTTATGCTCTAAAAATGATTTCCGGGCCGTTTGAGTATATGTGAGGCATGCACGGTCCAAAAAAATGGCACTCTTTTTTTTGGCAATTTGGTAATAGAAATCTCTTTGGAAACAATGACAGTGGCTGTCATCAGTTGTTATGCTCTAAAAATGATTTACGGGCCGTTTGAGTATATGTGAGGCATGCACGGTCCAAAAAAATGGATCCAAAATTATTTAAAGAATTATTAACAACAAAATTAAATTTTTAAATTGAACGTGCTCAATTTTTGGAATTTTTCATTCGATTTTTTTTTCTATTTTTATTTTTCATAATTTCCTTTTTATCTTTTTGTTGGATAAATTTAATTTATTTTTAAGGATTTCTCGCAACAACATGTTTAATTATTTTTTTGATATTGTGCCTTGAGATTAGAATGGTTCGATTAATAATTTTTTAAAAGGTCCTTTAGTCGTAGTGAGGAGGGGGTTAAATTTGAAATTGGTTCAACCCATGGATTTGAAGACCTTTTTTAATTCCTAAAATTACTTTATCATTTACACTAATAAAGGTTGAAGAATTTTTTTTAAAAGAGAAAATGAAAAATAAAAATAATAAAAAATGAGAAAAAAGAAACAAAATAATTCTAAATGAAAAATGAAGAAGAAACATGCAATAATCATCACTAGGGATGTGAATTTTAGTGAAGAAAAATCCCGAAATAGTTAACTAAAATAGTGAGTAAAAATGCCAAAATAGTGACAAAATAGTGAAAAAAAAGTCCAAAATAGTGACGAATAGTGACATAATTTTTGCCAAAATTGAGCAAAAAATTATTTTTATTCACTAGTTGCAGTTGCAAATGAGGTACATTTCCTTTCTTACATTTTTTTTAGCAAATATTGAAATTTTTAAACCAAAAATTTTGTCAAGAAAAAAAATTTGGGGGAAAAAATTTTTATGAAAATTTTCCAATTCTTAGTGGTATTTTTTGAAAAAAAAAATTTAGGTCGATTCTTAGGGGTGCTTTTTTGAAATTTTTTTGTTCGATTCTGGGTGTATTTTTTGGTTTTATTCCATTTTTGTTAAGGAATTTTGCCCAAAAATGTCAAAATAGTGACAAAACGCCAAAATAGTGATTTTTAACTATTTTAGTGACGAAGTCGCCAAAATAGTGATTTCTAGTGACCGATAATGACATCAGAATCGAAAATTTTTAATGCGGAAATGCGTTTTTTGAGCGCCTTTCTTCAAATCAATTGAGCAAAAAAAATAGTTAAAAGCTAAAATTCACGTCCCTAATCATCACAGAAGAGCACGGATTTCGTTTACAACCAAAAATTGAAAGTGCCAAATTTGTCATAATATTGGTTTTCAAGATCTAGTTTTTCTTCATCTTCATCATCGAAAATGTTTGATGTTGCTTTTTCCAATTTGTCCTTTGCTTCAATGGCATTTTCCTTGGCTTTTTCGGACAAACTTTTCATTTTTTGGTCAAATTGCTCTCGAAGTTTGGAGATATTTATTTTTATTTCTTTTTTTGGTGCCTTTTCCCCAATCTTAAGTTTTATTTCGTAATTTAATTCCTCCTCATTTACCAAACCAATATCATAAAAAGCATCATCCAATTCAGTTTCATTTTGCCAAAACAATTTCGAATGTGCATTCAGAGATTCAACAACATAAATTAAACAGTACGGAAAATAACCTATAATTATTGGCTTCATCAATGGTGGCATTTGTTTCAACACCTTCGGGTTTTTAGCTTAATAAATCATTATAATTATTATTTAATAAATAAATAATTCAAAATAATGTAAAAGCCAAACAAACAAACCTTCAGCATATAATCGAAATAAATATTCATAAAAAATGTATAAATAATTTCTATATTTTTGGCATTCTTTCATATTATATTCAGAATATTTATCCCAAATTTCGTCACATTGCCAATTCTCTCTCATCACATATATAATGCCAAGATAGGTTTCAAATTGTGAATTCCTAAAATTTGTCGCTAATCCTTTGAAAATTTCCAAAATTTCAGCACGTTCAATCTAAAAATTTAATTTTTTATTTAATTTTCATTGAATGTTAAGTCTCACCCATGCCCATTCATCATCGAAATTTGAATACGTAATTATTTTGTGTTTGTCATCATTTATTTCATTGACTTTCCATGGGTTGTCTTTTTTTGCCCTTTTCTCCGCTTTTTTGAGCATTTCTTCCTAATTTTCTTCATATTTTTGACTGATTATCCCGTTTAAGCTTTCGTTTGTTTGCCATTCATTCGCTGTTTCAATTGCTAATTGCAAAATCATTTCATTAATTGGCATTTTTGATACATTTTTTAATTTAAATTTATAATTAAATCTCTTCTCATTCAACAATTTTGGTTCAAAATTGTCATCCAAGTTGAACATTTTGTTTAATTTATATTCATATTCTTGTCCCACCGATTTTAAATAAAACTGAGAAATTTTGGTCAGACAATTCACCGCATAAATTATTGGACCGTCAATTTCAATTCGGTTTTGAAATACAAACGTTGGCTTGGCTGTTGGAATTCCGACGTACTCTCTGTACAAATATTCGTACAAAATATCCAAATATTTGCGATATTTTTGGCATTCTGTCCGTTCATATTCCTTAAATTTCTCATCTATTTTGTCACAGTGCCAATTGTTTATCATAAAATACACAATGCCAAGGTTTGCCTCATATTTTTGCTTTGAATATTCACTGAATGGAATTTCTTGCTGTCCTTTTACAAATGCAATTACCATTTCATCGTACACCTAATTAAAATGGATTATTAAATATAATTACGCTATTAATTGACTCACCAATGGAATTGCATTTGAAAATGGTAATAAAAATTGACACAAAATGACAATACCAAAAAATATAGCAGAAGCAGAATAAAGCATTGAGTTTTTCTTTATTTAAATTTTAAAATTATTTGCATTTATAGGGAAATTGACAATAAGTAGAATTATCCAAAATTATTAAAATAATGATGCAATATTTCAGATGGTGATTGACAATAAGTAGAATTACCCAAAATTATAATGATGCAATTCACAAGGTGATTTGATCATCAGTAGAATTACCAAAAATTATATCCAAAATTATTTAAAGTAATTATTAACAACAAAATTAAATTTTTAGATTGAACATGCTCAATTTTTGGAATTTTTCATTCGATTTTTTTCTATTTTTTATTTTTCATAAATTCCTTTTTATCTTTTTGTTGGATAAATTTAATTTATTTTTAATGATTTCTCGAATTAACATGTTTAATTATTTTTTGGATATTGTGCCTTGGGATTAGAATGGTTCGATTAAGAATTTTTTAAAAGGTCCTTTAGTCGTAGGGAGGAGGGGGTTAAATTTGAAATTGGTTCAAACTGCTCATCCAGCAACTTCTTCATCTGCTGATCGGCATCACCAACATCCACAATTTGTACTAAATTAAAAAAAATTTAAAATATTAAGAATATTTTTTCGAATATTTCTAATGTAACAAATGAAAAAACTATAGGATCTCAAAATAGATTTTCAACATTTGCCATTTTAAATTTTTGCGCATTAAAATTTTTTCTGTCCAAAAAATATTAATTTTTCGCAAAATTTTCCTGGAAGATTAAGTAAAAACCTAGAAAATTTTCTTTGTATTTCTTTTAGAAATTCATAAAATATGAAATTTCTTATTTCCAATTGTTCAAATTTTTAAATTTTCCTAGAATTTTTTTAAATAATGGGCGGGGGGGGGGAGGCAATTTTAAGAGATGCCCCTTTTAGGCAGTTTTACATAAAGACCTAGCACCGGGTAATGGATAGGGGAATGTGAGACGAAATTTTTGATGAATCCACAGTTTTTGGCTCATTTGACACCCATTTTTTGTTCCAGGACTTTCTGACTGCAACCATACCGGCAAATTACATCATCTGTTTTATATCGTTTGGTATTCATCCGGAGAATGTTGAGCAGTTTCAGCTGGACAACGAACGCACCAATGAACGACTTAAAATGGAACGAAAAGTGTTGTTGGATCAGCAACAGCAGCAGAAGAGCAAAGTTTGCATGACAAGGGCACCGATCGGAAGAGACGAGCGAAAGTGGGCGGAATGGATGCGAAAAGCGTGGGAGGAGGAGGAAAAGCGAAATTTGCTCATATTTTGGATATCAGAAACGAACATGGGACCGGACATTTGATGGGCATATAGATATTACTGATCAGAGTGGATCAGAAAAAAAGATGATTACGGCGACGCCACTCTTAAAAATTGCAATAAATTTTTTTTTTTTTGAAACCCGTTCCAATTTCGCGTCTTTTTTACCCGGATGGAATTTTTACGGGAACGGGAAAAAGATGTGAATTCCATTCTGTACGGGAATTGCGGTCCTGTTTTTTTAGTTTTCCGTTTCCCGTTCCCGAATATTTTTTTGCCAGATTTATGAATTACTTATTTAGGGCAAATATCGATCAGTAAAAGGGACATGATTTTATGTGGGTTAACAATTATTGTGATCTCTCTATTAACAAAACATTCATTCATTTCTCATTTGGTTGTTTTCCAAAATGAAAAACTGTGGGGGAGGGGTGGAAAAGCGGACATAACAGGTGGGGAGGGGGGGGGGGGGGGGGAAGAAATGTTTAATTTTAATGGAAAAAATCAAAAAAATTCGTTTGAAATTATTTTCAATGTAAAATATCCATAAGTTATAAAAAATTATTTAAGGGTCAATAAAAAAAAATAAATAGACAAGTACACGGGGAATGTATAATTTCGAATTTTTATAAATATGAAAACCATTGTTTTGTATCTCAGAAAAAATGGAATTTCTGCAGATTTTAACCTGCTTAAGCAAAGCTAATAGAAAAAAAGAGAGAGAACGAATCGGAGGGGAGAGCACAGGAGAAGAAAAGGACAAAGTGACAACTGCTGCTGGAGAATGGGGGAGGACAAATGGAAAATGAGAAAAATGAGCAGACCAACGAAGCGGAGGAGGAAATGCCGAAGTCGCGGATCGTCGACAAATTGCGGTGGCGCCTGATCGCGATCGCACAAGAAATAATCGACTCTATTGCAGTTCACACGACCATAAATAAGAAGCATCAAATTTTAAACATTCTTACAATTAGTATCATCGGTAGCGCTAGGAGTCCTCTATTAGTCTGCAAAATTGCAAAAAATTTCGTTGGGTTTCAAAAAAAAAATTGTGCTCAATTTTCAAAATTTTCTAGCCATAACTTTTTGAACGTCAACAAAATTTGTTGAAATTTTGCAGACTAACAGAGGACACATAGGGCTATCGAATGATCGCGTTCCGTCAACGACGGTAGGGGCAAAAACAAGCGGCAAATTTTGAAAATGTTTCCATAAATCAACAAATTTTCTTCGTGATCAGCGACCAAAAAATTCAAGTTTTCATGATTTTTAAAACAAATTTTTTTTCGAAAATGTATGAATTTAAGTTTTTTCCATTTGTCATATGCATTTATTTTAAAAATGAGATCCGAACAAAATAGACAACATTAACAATCTGATTTATGTGATGTTTTTGGAGTGATTCAACGGAATTCGCTTGACGGGACCAGTAAAAAACGGAGTCGATCACGCCACCGCCACTGCACACGCCACCGTGGTTCTGTGAGGCGGCCTAAATGTGTGTGTGAAACATTTAAAACCATCATTAATGAAGGGTTTTCATTAGTTAAATTTTTGATCAAAATATGCATTAAGTAAATTAATTCAAGTGTTAGAAAAACTGTAATCCTTCCCAATTGGTGAGCTTTCGCGTCCAACCACCTAATTAATGTCTTGCCGGTTTGAAAACATATTAAAAATACTAATGACTCTGGTGGTACCGGTTTTTTACAATTGCCGATTAGCGGTCAACCGAGTCTAAAGTATTGGAAAAAGAACATAGAATTGACAAACGCCATTTGCTAATACCCGATTTTTTAATGAAAAATTTATTTTGAATGGTATTATTTAATTAAATTTTTTCTAGCTCAAACTATGACCTTGCTTCGCACCAAAAGCCCGTTCACCACCGAATTGACCAGCACTTTTTCCGTACTCTGATCACCGACCAGTAAGCCATAGATGCACATCCCAAGCATGGACAATCGAATCCTCAAAATCCTTCAATGTGCGCAGACACAAATCCTGAATTTCGCCATTGTTGTTGTACGACGCGTCAACCAAAATGCGCACAATGACCGCGTACTGCAGTATTCTCTTGTCGCTTGTGAAATGGCGACCAGATCGGGCAGCGTACATGTAACAGAGACCTTTAAAAATTTTTCAATTTTACAGACATACATTAAAAAGACCATAAAATCTTGCCTGACATTTCGATTATCATACAAGACGATGTCCTCATTGGAATGACAAAGGCCAATTAATCCTGCACGGCGACTTTCGTAGCAATTTTTCTTCTCACGCCGCATCAGCTACGTCTGCGATTGCCCATCTCCAGCTTTCATGAGTGGTTGTGTAACAAAATACTAAACATTTTTGAGTAGTTTTTTTGTTTGAGGCGATCAAACATGCCGTTAAACCAAAAAACTTTCTGCCAAAATTGATTTTCCACACTCAAAAGTCACCCACTTCTGAAAAAAGGATTTATATTAAACTTTTATTTTCATCAATGTTTTGCGATGCTTCACAAAATTTTGTCTTCTCGCCGTACAAATGTACGAGACCAAGACGTTTGAAATGCTTCATCTGTTGCTGATCGCCTCACTTCTGCCAAAACTCGATGGACTTCAGTCGTAGCTTGTCTGACAAATAACGATTCTTCCGGCTTTTTTGTAGATTTCAAGTTTAGTACGAATCATTTGATCGATTAATGGATATAAAATCTGAAGTAAAAACAGCGCATGTTTAACCAAATTTTGAGTGGTTTTCTTATTCGGGTGGGTCCAGGTTTAGGCAAGGGGCAATATAAAGGTCGTATTCGTATTCAGCGACCCCGAAAACCCTAAATTAGACTCCTTTTCCGGGTTTTTATGAGCTTTTTCGAGTTTTGGACATTTCGTGTTTTTTACCCTTATAGACATTTCGAGGCTTGGACATTTCGAGGCTTGGACATTTCGTGGCTTGGACTTTTCGAGGCTTGGACATTTCGAGGCTTGGACACTTTGTAGGGGCGCCATATAATTTAATGCAAATTGTATCTATGAAAACCAGGGCTCTTAATGGTTTTCTGCTTATCATATCACTTATCAATCATCGCAGTGACTGTATTTCTTTGATGAGAGAATTCAGAATCCCTAAGTATAATCGTGTCCTGCAAAAAAACAACTTATTCGGTTCTGTTCTGACATGAAATGTACTCAATATAGGTATGACTAAAAAATTTATCTTAGTTTAGTTGGCGAAATGTCAGTTGGCGAAATGTCCGAATTTAGCTTAGTTGGCGAAACGTCCGAATTTGGCTTAGTTGGCGAGATGTCCAGTTGGCGAAATGTCCACACACCAATCAAAAAGGTTTAAGCATTATCGTTCAGGACAAATATTGCGCTTTTTTCTATTCCGCTATAGAACATGGTTGAAATTGTTGCGAACAGCTTGTACAAAACAAACAATAGTTCATTTTCACGTACAGATGAGTAGGGCTGGGAATTTAAGTCAGTAAAAATCCTCAAAAGTCGACTAACAAAGTCATAAAAAATCGCCAAAAAAGTCACTAAAAATGTAAAAAAGTCCTGAAAAATAGTTAAAAGTCACAAAAAAAATCAAAAAAGCACGAAAAAATGCAAAAAAGTCCTGAAAAATTAGGCGAAAGTTAAAAAAATCCCATTTTTAATAATTTATAGAATAACATTTTGATCGTATTTTTAGGATTAATTTTATAAATAGGTCCTAAAATAGGAATAAAAAAGAGATTCTTCCAACAATTGAGAAAAATTCATCCAGGTTTCATTGCCTTTTTATCGGTCGAAAGTTTAGTATTTTTCGGCTTTGCTAAAATTCAAAATTTGCCTCAAAAATTCAAAAAAATCACGAAAAAAGTTGCAAAAACCCAAAAAAGTCATAAAAATCCCAAAAAGGTTAAAAAAGTCAAAAAAAGTTACAAAAAATATGTTAGAAGCTTCGAACAAAGTTTAGAACAATTTTTAAGTCATTTTAAGGCCATTTAGAGTCAGCAAAAAAAAGTCATTTGACTTAAATTCCCAGCTGATGAGATGAGGACCATAATGTGGCTACAAAATAGTTTGAAATTCTCACAACTTTTTTGATTGTCAAATTCTTTAGCTCTCGCTTTTTTTCAAAAAATTATAGATAACAATTTTGTCTTATATCTGTTTTAGCGTTTATGAATTTTGTTTTATTTCATCGTCAACAATTACTTGAGCAAATTTTGGCTGCAACCCGCCGAATCAATGTGCTTGATGCTAACTTGGCGACTGGGAACATGGGTACAGAGGAACGTGAGCAAGCCATCGCCGAACGTGAACAACTTTCTGAACGCGTCCGCCAACTTTTGCGACATCTCGACGTTGTTCGGGACACAGAAAGGCAGCTGCGACAGAGAGAGAGAGACGACGACAATGATGACGACGAAAAGGTTTTGTCATCATGTTCTGCAAAATTTTAGGGAATTTTGGTTGTCGGTTGGCTGATAGGCGAAGTATCGCCATTTGAAACTTTTTTCCAAAAATATGGCATAATTCAGCAAATTTTATCAAAAAACAGCAAATATGTGACTGAAAATAATTTTTTTTTTTTGCAGCAGGGTGTACCGCGATACCAGAGCGCATCTCCATACCGCTCGATGCAAAGAGCCAGACATGGGGCAAACACACCGTGAAAATGCGACAAAAATTTGGATGTTTATTCACACTGGTTTAGGGTTCTTCTAGTCTGAATGATTTAACAAATTTTTGCCACCCTTTTTGGACAAAAATTAGTTGTATGAAAATACGGGGTTTGTCCAATTTGCTTGGCCAAAGACTGTTGCGATGAGTGAGCCAATCGGCTCTATTCAATTACGCATCCAATCAGTGACTATCCTTATGGACAAAAGCAACATACAAAAAGTTTTTCCTGAAAATACTCGAAAATTATGAGTTATCTCTGGTTTTCGCATTTCATTTTTTTGCAAGTAGAACTTGCTCTTTTCTCGTATTTATAACTTTTCTAAACTTCAAGCCTTTCTATTGATAGAAAGAACATATGACTTGACCAAGTAAGAAAAAAAAATAGAAACTATGGATAGTAGTCATTGATTGGACGCGTAAACTGGAATAGAAAAAACCAAAATATCAAAATCACATTTATGCAACGTAGGCAACCAAAAGACGATGATTACAATATTTTACAAAAAATTTATTTTGAATTTTATTTTGACAGGAAAATGTTCGGAGCCCCAAATGAAATCATTTGTACGTCAATCAGCCCGACCTGTTCCCGATGTGCCACTTTGAGAAGCTCCAAATTGTGATGTTCCAGGTGGAAAAGCTGACCAAGCAGGATGTTGTGCCGTTGAACAATTTATTTGTCAGTGGAAATTGGTGAAACAAATAAAATAAATGTGAAGGGGTCAAATCAATAATTGGGGAACAATAATATTTGAAGAGGAGGACAAAATGCGGAGGAGAAAATGGGAGCAAAGGACAGAATGCTTTGCATGGGTCAAAGGGGAAAAACATTTGTGTGAGGGACTGAAATGGACATAAATAAAATGCCAAAATAATAACATTTAAAATGTCGTCCCAACACCTCCCCTTTTAAATTGATCACTTCCCCGCCCTGATCGGTACGTAATCGTATTTGGTCCGGCGCGGATCAGCAATGTCCAAACGCACAGCTTGCTTTCGTTGGCGTGCGGGATAGCGTCTGACAGGCTCGTCTGGCGGCTGCGGCTCATCGTTGATCACCGGCACTTGAGCTTGTTCGGGTTGAGCGTCGATGGCGGTGGCTCTAACAAGGGCAATCCGAAGGTGTCATTCAAGACATCCAACGGATGCGGAATGTCCTCGTCTTCGATTGCTCTCGCATGCAATAGATTTGCATGGAAGCGCGCCGTGGAATTGTCAGTGAATTGTACAGTGTAAATCACACCGTTTCTTTCGCTGATTTTGCCCGCTCTCCAATCTTCGCCTTTCTTATGTCGGGCAAAGACTTGGTCTCCGACATTGTATGATCGAAAACGTGCGCCATGTTTTCGATTAAATTGTGCCTCCATTTTGAGGTCTTTTTCTGTTGGTCGGATCGGCGGACGGAGTAGATCAAGAGCGATTCTTGGCCTTCTTCCAAGAAATAGTTCTGCGGGGCACTTCCCATTCAGATTTTCCGAGGGAGTAGTGCGATAAGTTGAGAGGAATATTTCGAGAATGTCTCCCGACATCCCCTCCCCTTTTATTTTTGAAAATGCCCGCTTAAACGTGTCAACCATTCTCTCGGCTTGACCGTTTGATTGTGGCATATATGGAGCAGAAAAGAGATGTTCTATCCCATTAGATTTTGTGAATTTTTGAAATTCGTGACTGCGGAATTGCGTTCCATTGTCCGAAACCAAGGTTTCGGGGATGCCGTAACGAGCAATTAGCGATTTTAATTTTGAAATTGTCGCTGTGCTGTTGGTTGAATTCATCTCAAATATCTCAGGATATTTGGAGAAGGCATCGACGATAATTAGGTACATTTTTCCTTTGAATGGCCCAGCGTAGTCCATGTGGATTCGCTTCCAGGGGCCGTCGACTTTTGGCCATGATTGAAGAGTCGTTTTGATAGGATTTTTAGCGACTGATGCGCATTGTTGACATTTCCTGACGAACTCTTCAATTTCTGAGTCTAATTTTGGCCAGTAAACGTGAATTCTCGCCAGAGACTTCATTCGTTTGACCCCTGGGTGGCCATTGTGAAGCATCTTCAAAATTGATTTCTGAAGTGCCTTTGGAACGACAATTCTTTCGCCGAACAACAGACAGTCACTGGCAATTGAAATTTCTTCTCTTCGGCGGTAAAATTCTGTGAAAATTTCACTTGAAAACGATTCACATTCCTTAAAATGTTTCGGTTCGGGCCAATAATCCTTGACGAAATTCATCACTTTTTGAAGGATTTGGTCTTGTTTGGTTTCCAAAACCAATTCGTTGAAAGTGATTGGCAATTGTCTGATCACCTCTTTTATGCCATTGTCCAAAACCGGCTCAATTTCACATGAAGCGATGATTTTGTCTTCGTCGTTGTTCTTCTGCCGTTTTGACGAAATTAGGCGTGACAACGCATCGGCCTGACCAAATTTATCGGTCTGGACATATTTAATGTCGAAGTCATATGCCGTCAAAATCAATGCCCATCGCACAAGGCGATTATGTGAATGTTTTGGGACTCCGTCTTTGTTTCCAAAGATCTTTTTCAATGGCTGATGGTCCGTCAATAAAGTGAATTTTCGGCCGAAGATCATTTTATGAAATCGTTTGACCGCTTCGATGAGGGCCAATGCCTCTTTTTCAATTTGTCCGTAATTTTGTTCGGCAGGTGTCAGTGACCTTGAGAAATGGCTGACGGCTTTGATGGTGCCGTCGGGGAGTTCATGTGATAGAACTCCGCCGATTCCAGATTGTGAAGCGTCTGCTGCAACAATTATTGGCAATGACGGATCATAGTGCATTAAAGCAAGATCCGATTGAAGCAATTTGATGATTTTGTCAAATGCTTTTTGACATGCCGAAGTCCAATCCCATACTTTGTCCTTCTTTAGCAGATCATCCAAGGGTTGGCGAATGAAACGGAAATTTTTGACAAACTCCTGGTAATAATTTACCATCCCAAGGTATGAACGCAGCTCATTTAAATTTGAAGGAGCCGGCATTTCTGCTATTGCAGCGATTTTGTTGGAATCGGGCTTTCTGCCATTTTGGTCGATTATGACTCCCAAATATTTTATTTCCTTTTGGAAAAATGAGCATTTTTCAATGCGAACTTTCAAACCCCAGTCTTGAAGACGGGCGAATAATTTGTCGAGATGTTCGCAGTGTTCTTCCATGGATTTGCTGACTGTGATGATGTCATCCAAGTATGCGATTGCAAATGGATAATCAGAAAGCATATTATCCATTATTGATTGGAAGATTCCCGGAGCTGATTTTACTCCGAATGGTAGTCTTTCATATTGAAAATGACCACGGTGTGTTGAAATGGCACACATTTTCTTTGAGTCCTCATCCAGTCCGATCTGAAGATAGGCATCCGAAAGGTCCACTTTTGAAAAGAATTTTCCGCCATTTAAAGTTGAAAAATGTCGGATGGAAGTGGCAATGGATGCTTGTTCAGTTGGAGACAGTCGTTTAGACCACTTGAAAAATCGGCACACAACCTCGTTGATCCATTGGCCTTTTTCACCACCAAAATTGGGGCGGCCCACTCGGTGTGTTCCACTGGTTTGATGACATTGATTTTCTCCAATCGATCCAATTCGTTGTTTACGATTGGAAGCGCTGAATATGGCACTGGACGGGCTCGTCGGAACACAGGTTTAGTGTCCGACTTGAGCATCAGAGAGGCTTTCATTTTGGTGCAAAGACCAAGGCCTTCTGAGAAAACTTGCTCAAATTTTGTTGGCAATTCTTTGATCACTTCCCGAATTTTTGTCTCATTATTTTTGGAAGTGATCTGATTGATGGAATTGGAATTTCCGCGGATCGCATTTTTGATTCCTTCGAGGAAACCAAACTTATCCATTGTTGCTGCGCCAAGCAAATTAAGTGCTCCCGCTTTGGCAACATAAAATGGTTGTTTGACTTCAATTCCTTTGAATTTGAAGGTAGCGAATCCTTTGCCGATGAATTGGCAGCGGCGTCCATCGAAAAGAATGCCCTCTTCGTCGCTTTCTTCCAGCGGCGGGGATCCGATGCATTTGTATGCGATTTCATCAATAATATTGATGTCTGATCCACTGTCGGCAATGAATTTGATCGTTTTGCCGTCCATAATTATGGAAATCCGAATGATTTTTGAAGTACCATTTTTGTTGATACGCGCGACAGAAATTACTATCGTGTTCAACTTCGGATTCTTGGCCTTTCGATTTTAATTGTAGGCCTGGATTCGTTCGCATTGCTTCTCGATGTGTCCCTTTTGGTTGCACTTTTTGCAAACATAATTCAATTTGGGACAATTTGGTGCCCAATGCATTTCACCACACCGAAAGCAATTATTAGGAGGGGGTTTGCCTTTGTTTCCGACATTTTGGCTTGGCTTACCCGAATTTTCCTTTTTGCGAATCGGTTTACTTTGGCTGAAAGCATTTATTTTGGGCTTTGCCTGTTCGAGAATTTTGACTTCTGCCTCCGTTTTCAGCATTGTCATCATTTCATCTGAAATTGTTTCGAAAAATTTCGGCGTTGGAGTTGCCTTTGTTTCTTCGGCAGTGAGTCGGCTGAGGATGTGCTGCCTTAGCTTTGCTTCACTCGATGACTTCAGTGAAGTTAAAAGCACTAAGCACTTGAATTGGTCTTCGTTCAGTTCCGAGTACCGAAACTTTCGAAAAAGCGATTTGAGTTGGTTGACAAAAACGCTGAATTCCTCGCCTTCCTCACGTGTTGCCTTTAAGCACTCATACCGATCGATTGCCAATGACGGTGGACGAGCAAACAATTTCATAAGACGGGTTTTTGTGTCGTTGAAATTGAATGCCGTAATTTCATCCGGCAAGCATGAGCGCTTGTATTCGCCGAATGCCGATGGACTCAATTTGGTCATGAGCAATTTAACCTTGGCATCGTCCTGCAGGTTTGTCGCGGCGCAATCCATTGAGAATTGGAGGCGCTCTAACCATTCTTCAAAATCGACTGATTCGTCCTCATTTGAGAATGGCAGAATGTCCGGCAGTGTGATGTTGCTCTGCATTGGTTGATTTGCCGTGTTTTGTTGCTGCTTGACGATGTTTGTCAATTGGGTCAAAATGCTTTCCAATTTTTGTTGTCCATTTTGTCTTGAAATTGTCCACAGAATTGATAATAGCCCGACTTGTTACTGACAAAGTCGTCTGTAGCACCTGGCTATCAGTTGGGCTTAAATCGTTGAGCCAAACTTGTTGCTGACAAGTTAATCTGTAGCACTTGGCTAACAGTGTTGGCTTTTGTTGGACTTGACCGAATTTATTTCGACACAAATGGTGTACGAAATATGGCGGTGATGAAAAATGATTTCGACACAATTAGTGTTCGAAAGTTCCGCCTGAATATTTATTTCGCCGCTGACTTTGTTCGAATTTGCACAAAATTTGTTGAATTTGTTCGAAGTAGGACGGGCGTCGCCACTGTTGTGCCGTTGAACAATTTATTTGTCAGTGGAAATTGGTGAAACAAATAAAATAAATGTGAAGGGGTCAAATCAATAATTGGGGAACAATAATATTTGAAGAGGAGGACAAAATGCGGAGGAGAAAATGGGAGCAAAGGACAGAATGATTTGCATGGGTCAAAGGGGAAAAACATTTGTGTGAGGGACTGAAATGGACATAAATAAAATGCCAAAATAATAACATTTAAAATGTCGTCCCAACACAGGACGGTAACCACATTTAAATATTAAAATATTTTTAAAAATAAATAAGGTATTTTTTATTCGTTGAAATTACTCAGCGAGCAATCGGCGCAAGTCGTCTAATTATTCTCTGCTTAAAAATTATGTGCAAATACTCCGATTTTAATTTTATGCGCTAAAAACAATCTCTAATTTCAAAAAGGACGGATAATGCTTCTTCTATCATAAACTGTTATTTCGGGCCAGCTGAGAATTAATAAAAAAAATTCAAAAAGAATGCAGATTCGTGATCACTGATCAGCTACATAGGGCTGGAAAAATATTTATTAAAAATCCACTAAAATATTAAACAAATATTTACGAATAAATGCCAAAAAATTGCCTAAAAATGAAAAAAGCTAAATTGAACAAATACTGTATATAAGAAAAATTAATAATTTTGCACCGTATTTGGCATTTTTTTCGTACATATGTATTTCGCAATTTTTTCATATTTTTAAGGTAATTCAAAAAATCAAAATTTCGCAATTCTTTAGGACAATTTTTTATTGTTATAAAATTTTGCTTTTTTGAGATTAAACATATAATTTTCAACTCTATTGATCACTGATCAGGCTGGTTTTTTTGGCACAAGTTGTCGTTTTTTGACCAAAATCTTTCATCTTCCCTACTTCAATTATTTTGTTATATTCAGAAAAAAACTTTTAAAAAAACAAACAAAAACAATTAGAAAAAATCGTAAATTGAATTGGATTCAAAATTCATTCAGTTTGCAGAATCATTTTGGCATTCATTTCCATTTTTTCAGCAATTTCTGAGTGCAACAAGCCCAGTCAATTACATCATTTGTTTCTCAATTGGTCAACAATCGGCTGAACTGGACGACGTCGAACTGTTTCAGTTGGACAACAAACGCACCAATGAACGACTGGCAATAGAACGAATGGTGTTGGATCAGCAACAGCAGAGCAAAGTTTGCATGACGAGGGCACCGATCGGAAGAGATGGGCAAAAGTGGGCGGAATGGATGCGAAAAGCGTGGGAGGAGGAGAAACCGCACAATTTGATCGAATTTATGATTTATGAAAGAAATATCGGACCGGACATTTGATGGGGGCGGAGTCGTTATTTAAAAAAGCATCAATATGTAAAAAAAACGATTATTCATTCTAAAAAAGGCATTTCGGCAAATGATCGGCTGCGAAATGACTTGTCCCGAATTTTTTGCTGATTTTTCTAACCTTTGTATTCTCTTCTTAACTTGATTTTACGCTTCTTGGCATTCTTTTTCATCTTTAATATTGGCCTAATTTGTTTTTGTACTTAATTTAACTTTTGATTGAAAAATTCATTAGTAAAAATGCATAAAAAATACTTTTTATAAATACCAAAATAACCACGGCGAGTTTTTTAAATTTTGTACGCGAACACATTCTTTTGCAAAATTATAAACTCGGAATTCGGAATTCATAGGCGCAAAAAGCTCGAAAATAGGAAATCGGAATCCATACCTCCAAAAATGTTTGCGGCCCCAATGAAAAAAATTTTTTTTTTTTTCATATCGGCTTGAGAATTTGCTAAACAGACAGTTATTTTTATTATTATTTTTTTGTTTATTTTATTTATTATATTATTTGAAAATTGAAATGTGCAAAAAGATAAATGTTTTTCGCTAAAATCTTTCGGAATTTGACTTTGTCTTCTTCATTCACCTTTCTTTTATTAAAATCTGTCTGTTGGTGTAGCAAATATTTGATGGCCACAAAGAGGGCATCTGTTGTATCCAAGAAAAATCCTAAAAATGAATTTATTAATCTGTTTGAGGCAGCAACCGCACATTTCAACAAATGAAATTGATGCTAATTGAGCAAATGCTCAAAATAAATTTAAAAAAAAATATTTTCATTAAAAGAAATGAATTTCAAATTATGAAATGAATTACTAAGGAAAACGCCAAAATAGTTGAAAATAGTTTTTTTTCAAAAATTTATCGTTTTTTTTAGTTGATAAAAGTAAAAAACTATAAAATAGTTGCTAATAACTCGAAAACTAGCTTAACAACCCCCTAAAAAACATGTTTTTCGTGCGTTTCAGGCTATAGGGAGCTCAGGAAAAAAAATTAGTGAAAAATATCATCCCTATTAGCGTTTTCCGCTTTGTTTGGGGTGTCTACGATGACTTTTATAATGCCTATTTTTGCCTATTTCGGGGTTTTTGTGCCTAATGCCTAAATGCCTATTTTTGTGCCTATTTCGCCATTTTTGGCGCTTTTTTCAGGATTTTTGGAAAAATCCTTACCAAAAATGCAATAAAAATTAAAAATACACCCTTAAGAATCGACTTGAAAAAAATTTCAGAAAAAAGACCCATAAGAATTGAAAAAAAATATTCACAAAAATTCTTCCCGAAAAATTAATTATTTTTTCTTCATAAAATTATTGGTTTAAAAAATTATTTTTATTGGAAACAACTGTAAAACAATTGAAATATAAGCAAAATAAGTTTTTTGATTAATTTTTAAGTGTTTTGCTACCTAAAAAGCGTTAATAAAAAATTTTTTGTGCCTATTTTAGTGCCTATTTAATGCCTATTTTGCGATTTTTTTTTGCCTATTTTAGGTGCCTAATTCGCGATTTTTTGTGCCTAAAAAAAGAAGCCCTATTTATAAGCTTACCGTATTTCCTGAATTAGTACCCCCCCCCCCTGAATTATAACCCCCCTTTGGAGGGTGGTTGAAAAATATAACCCCCCCCCCCTGAATTAGTACCCCCCCCCCCTGAATTATAACCCCCCTCCAAAAATTTTTTTTTCCAAAAATAAGCCAACTTTTTGTATGGCCAAGAAACCCTAAAGAATTAAAAAATGCACACTTATTTTTAAACAAATTTATTATGAATTAAAAAAATAACATTTTTTAAACATCTAAATATCAACCGAGGCATCGCTTTCATCCTCCCCCAAATCTCGCTATTATGAGCTAGAAACAAATGTAAAAAGTTCGCTATTTTGGCGAAATGTTACAAAAAAATCGCCATTTTTGCTGGGTTTTTGAAAAATGAGGGTTGAAAAATAAAACCCCCCCCCTGAATTAGTACCCCCCCCCCCTGAATTACAACCCCCCTTTTGAGGGGGGTTGAAAAATAGAACCCCCGGGAGTACTAATTCAGGAAATACGGTATCCCAGAAAAATGGCTATCAATTTTTTTGTTCAATTAAAATAAATTAAAATCGATGTAAATAACTTAACATATTTAATTACAAAAGAATACAATTTCATCATTTCTTTGACAAATAAAAATATAAGTTTTCCATAAAGGAAATTCGGTTTGTATTTAAAGAAAAAATATTAAATTATTTTTTCTCCAAAAATTAAAAAAAAAAAATTTTTCTTTTTACAACTTTTTAAAAAATTTATCAGGTTCGTTTCTTATGGGTGGACGACTGCGTGGACTGCTCGCAAGCACTTCAACAACATTTCTGATCGATTGTCCCAATCTTCGATCAATTTACTATGATACGAATATCACTGGCTTCGAACTGTTTCAGTTGGACAACGAACGCACCAATGAACGACTGGCACTAGAACGAATAGTGTTGGATCAGCAGAGCAAAGTTTGCATGACGAGGGCACCGATCGGAAGAGATGAGCGAAAGTGGGCGGAATGGATGCGAAAAGCGTGGGAGGAGGAGGAACCGCGAAATTTGCTCATATTTTGGATATCGGAAGCGAACATGGGGCCGCCGGACATTTGATTAGACCCAAATTCTGTTCCATTTTTGCGAGTCGTTTCAATTCGCCGCGTCAAATTTTGGGAATGTCATAACTTTTTTTTATTCAGTTAGCTTAAAGCAAGAGAGATTTCATTTCAACGCTAAGGAGCTGCACATTTATATGCTAATTGTAAGATCAAAAAACATCATTTATTCAAAAAAAGGCATTTCGGCGAAATATTTGTTTTAATGGTTGTGTGGTTTAGTGGATATACTTTCTGCCTTCCATAATTTGTCGTTTGGATTCAATTCCCCAACGGGTAATAATATTTTCAATATAATTTTTTTTTTAATTGAAAATAAATTAATAAATAATATTTCAACTTAAAATTTTTTTTTTAAACAGTCTAAAATCGCAAATTTAACCAAAGATTTGGTTATTTTTTTGACAAAATCTGTACACAAATCTCACTCAAAATTTCTAATTTTTCCCGGCGGCACCTATCGGCACCGCCTCCCCTCCCCCAATGTTCCCAAAAAGTTTTTTGGTAAAGGGCTCACAAAAAAACAATTTTAAAGGCAAAAAAATTCCTCGCTTGCCTTAAAATCGCAAAAATTTAGCAATTTTTGGTGAAACTTTTTGAACATATATTAAAAAAACCCGAATCCCGACATTTTTCTCGTCCCGAAACCCGAATCCCGACCCGCTGATTTTTTGGCCGACCCGACCCGAATCCCGACCCGAATTTTTCTCGTCCCGGAACAACCCTGCTCTGTATTCTCCACTTGGTTCTACGCTTCTTGGCATTCTTTTTCATCTTTAATGTTGGACATTTATATGCGCCTAAGGCGATAACCCAGCTAGTTAATAAATATTGTACAAAGCAGAAAATAAGGAGAGAGAGAAAGCGTTCTTTGTAAAGATTTTTGTGTGCTTTCTCTGCACCTTTTTGTTTGCTTCTCTGATTGTATATTAATTTTTCTTTTGCCATTAATTTGTCTAACTGTCTGGCATTCTGTGTTATTTCGCCTTTATGTTTTTTAATTTTGCCTTTTTTCCATTGTCTGCACCTTCTCCTTTATCTCCGTTTCATTCTTTACATTATTCGTCCGTGCAATTGTCAGTTTTTTCTGACTTAAGTGCTGTTAAATAAAAGAGCCGTTCACTGACTAATCGCCTTTATTTACTCTTTTTTAATAGCCATTTCTTTTTATTTTCAAATTAAAGAAAATAGAAATTTTAGGGGCAAAAAATCTACAAAGAAAAACCCAGCGCATTTTATAGTCAAGATTTAATGATCAAGGCACACAACATGGTTGGCATAAGTCTGTGCAAATATTCGGCTCCGATAAATTTGTAACCTCCGATAAAATGACATAATTTTTGAACTCAAAAACAAAGGAAAAGCGAGTTTTTGGTATCTGTCAATGCAGAATGATATGAATTAGTTAAAGACACCGATAAAAAATTTTAAAAATAATCCACCGAAAAAGTCGTGAAAAAATAATAGCCCATTCTTCTGGCTATTGAATATGCCAATGCCAATTAAGTTTTATATGCCATCTCATTTATTAAAGGGTGTCAGACAGTGCTTTTTCCATCTCTAACTTTAATCCCCTTCTTTCAGTGTTATTTAACTCATTTTAATGGGCATTATTTGTTGATTGTCCCCCCTCAACTTTTTGTGCGTTTTCTCCATCTCCCCCCCCCCCCCACTTTTCTTTAATTAAGATTTTGTCGGCAAGATTTTCTTAACGCCTCAATTCACTGCCGTTAATTATGCTAAGAAATGTGAAAAAATTTCCTGGAAATTTTTCGGTAGCTGATCAATGATTAATGCCAGTGCATTTATTTTGAGTTTTGGATTTATATTTTTAGTATTTTCCCAAAAATTTTTTTACAAAAAATGAGGCGCCTCTCTCCTATTGTTATTTATGTAAATATAAAAAAGTCCAAAATTGTGTAAAGCTTCTTTATAAGAACATTGTCCGAGCTGCTAAAAATTGGCAAAAGCCATTAACAATAGGGCAAACGGACTTTAATTTCGCACCTTTAAATCTTCATATATTTTAATTGAAAACCAATGATTGTTAAGACAAAAAAATTATTTCTTCTAAAGATGGAAAGCGATTTAATAACTTTGGTAAAAGAAGGCGATTTTGAAGCGGGTAAGTTAATAAAACAGACCCAAAACCAGTGGGGAGTGGCGGCGGAGGGGGTTGGGTATTGCACCCCTAACAAATTGAGTAAACTTAGAAATTTCTAAAAAATTTCAAGAGGCAACGAAGTAATATTATGCTCGATTACTCAATTTTTTTCTAATTTTCATTAAAAACCCAAACCCTCTAACATCACTGGCATGGAATAGGTTATGTATACATTTGCATGCCTTTCAGTTAAAATACGTGTGGAAAGCGGCGAAGATTTTGAGTCCGGGGATTTCAGACGCAAAACGCCGCTAATGCATGCCGCGAATCACTTACAAATTGCTCAGTTCCTTATTAAAAAAGGAGCACAAATTGACAGGCGAGACAAATGCGGTGCGGTTTAATGAGTGATTCTCTTGCCTCAGCGCAATAAATGCCATTGGCCTTGTATTTTGTGAGGCGGTTTTTGCAAAAATTTTTTTTGCAATTTTGAGCATTTTTAGCAGATTTTCATCAAAAATGTCGACTTTTTTGAAAATTTAGCGAAATTTTTTGGAAGAAATTTGCGTGAGGATAGGTCTGGGAAGGGTACCACTAGGAAAAATCTAAAATTTTCAGCAAAAATGTTTTTTTTAAAGAATTTCGGGTCCGGCTGGGCCTTGTGGTGGTACATTACTCCGCGCACCGCCCTCCCCTGGGACCGTCGCCCCCACGACAAACGAGCGGGGGCGTGAGGGGGGGGGGGGGGTGGGTGTTTTTAAAAATGATTAAATTAATTCATTTCATTTAAATTTCAAAGTCAGGTTTGACCGCGATGGTGTTTGCAGTGAACGAAGGTTCTGCCGAAATAGTGAAGTTGTTGGTTGAGTCGGGCGCCAACGTGAACTTGATGGATTACGACAAAAAAACCTCTCCCCTTATCATCGGGTGCCAGGAGGGTCGCTTTGCTTGTGGTAAGTCTGTCGTCAACTTAATGAGTTGGGGTTAGTGCCCGTTAATTTCGCCATATTCCTTTTTTTAAATTAAAAACAAAGGGAAAACCAGCCACTTACAGGCAATTTTTTTTGTAAATTTAAGTCAAAATTCGTTTTGGTGTAAAATTTCATTTATTTGGTTGGCTTTTTTATGCTATTCCTCGTGGTTTAACTTTGGTATTGCTTTAGGACTCTCTTAATTTACATTTCAAATCAGTCCGACAGTTGCTGTTTTCGCCTGAGGTCGACAGGAACATTTGCGACAAAGATGGCCAAACGCCATTGATTCATGCGGTTATTTGTGGGCATCGCGAAACCGCCGAATTGCTCATTACGAACGGGGCCAACGTGGAAAAAGTTGACAATTTCGGTTGTTTTCTCATATCAATCTGGTGTAATAGAAGCTTCTTATTAATCTACTTTACAGGGAAAACGGCCTTGAATTACGCCATCGAAATGAATGATGACAAAGGGACGAACAATAAACTCATTGGCATTTTGCGCGGGAATTAGGCGTGTATGCGGACTAACTTAAAACAACAACACCAAAACCGCATTTTCTTTCCGATTATTTGACTCCCAAAATGACTTCTCCTTTTTTAGACGTGCCATTCTCTTTTTCATTTACATTCCCCGAGAAAATTCTGCCATTTTTTTACCATTCTCTCTGTTTCGGTGCCTTTCAGGGTCCAATAATTGTGCCATTCCTTTATTGTCCATTCTCTCATCATTCGAGTGTCTTTCATTCTATGTCAACCATTGTGCCGTTACTTTTTTTCAATTTTCTGTTTCGAGTGCCTTGCAGTGTGTCCAACAATTGTGCCATTCTTTATTGTCCATTCTCATCAGTTTGAATACTTTACTTTTTTTCCGAGTGACTTACTGTGACTGGCCAGCAATTTGCGTTCCTTTTTTTGTCCACTCTCTATGTTTTGAGTCTTTCACTCTCTGACCAACAAAACAATGTTCCATTTCTTTTTCTTGACCATTCTCTCATCAGTTGTAATGCCATTTACTTTTTTCGAGTGCATTTCACTGTCTGTCCATCAATTCTGTCAATCCTTTTTTGCCCACTCTCTCTGTTTTGAGTATTTCATTCTCTGACCAACAAAATGATGTTCCATTCCTTTTTGTTGTCCATTCTCTACCAGTGCCTTACTCTCTCTGTCCGTCCGTCATTTGTGCGTCCTTTTCCATCGATTGCATTCGCTTTTCTGTTTGGTTTTTTGTTCACAAAGACAAAAGGTAAACTATTTCATACTGTTTCTTCAAGTGAAATCCGTAAAAAATTTGCTTCTCATTTTTCCATAATTCCAAAAGTTGGCCAAAATGTCACCAACGGCAACCCAACGACGGCATTCACTTTTGGCATTGGGTTCCTTTACGTGTGGTGGCCTAAGGCGAAGCGCACGGCTTTCAATGAAAGCGCAAAAATGTTCACGAAAAATGTGTGGTTAAATAAATATGTATTTAAAATGGAATTTAATTTTAAAGTATCTTTTTTGATGAAAATTTATCAATTTTAATTTTTACTCTGAAAACATTTTATCTGATTGGGCCACTTATCAATAAGTGAGGACAAAATCATGTGATTACTTGGCTTTTAGCTACGTGTGCAACGACATTTGGCTGCACATTTTCCCATGGCTTAACCCCGCAAAAGTCGGGCGGAACATGGCACTGCTTTCTGTCCGATTCGATTATCTTGTGGCAACGCATTTAAAAACGCGGAAATGGGCATTTAAGAGAATTAGTATCAATAATAACGGTGGCGGTGTTAGCTTAGGAAGGTTATTAACAATTATTGATTTTTAAATTTAATTTTAAATTCGACAGTTTTCCGCTCGACCAGTTGCCACTGCCCAGCAATTTAATTGGATTTAAAAGCATTTGCATCGAGTAAATGCAATTATATATATATATATATATATATATGAATTTTTTATCAATAAACATTCGTTTTTTGAATTTCGAATAAAAATTTAATTATTTTTTGTGATAAGCGACCTCAAAACCCATAAAATAATTGTTTTTATCACAAAAAAATTTGCAAAACAAAGAGTCTTTCCCTCCTCCCCCCCCCCTTTTGATTTTGATGAAATTCAAAAAGGCCAACTTTGCAACTAGCGCCGAAAATTCGATCTTTTGATTTTTGCTCTTTTTTGAATCGACCTAGCACTATATAACAGATCGGTGGTTGGGATTTGAGATTTATATAGTAAATAAAAAAAAATTAAAAACTTGAGTATCGCGATTCGTTAAAAATATTTTGGGTATCGAGGACCGGGCTCCAAATTCCAAATCATTAACGAATACCGGCGAAATTTTCCATAGAAATTGACCCAGCACTTTCAGATACTTTGACAACTCTGTGCTCTCATGGCTCCATTGCTTAAAGACCTTTTTCAAAATGGGCATCACATTGAAACATATGGGCAAAGGGATGGAGGAGCAGCGAAGTTGGGGACTGTTCATCAACAAAATTCTTCCTCTGATCGGCATCCCCAACATCCACAAGTTGTACGTTACTTTCGGGTATGTTTTGGCGAACAATAACTCTTTAGGCATCTCACTGATCTGGATTAAACAGATCAGTAGGGTGGGGAATTAGACAAAAAAAAATCAAGAAAATACTTATTAAAATATTGATCCAAAAAAATCTATTTTCCTATTTATTTCGGCATTTTTGGTACGTGTTTTTAGAAAAACCCTTAACAAAAATGAACTTAAAGACGAAAAAAGCACGGTCAGGGTCGTTTTCGTACCGCCATTTTCGTACCGCCGTTTTCGTACCGCCGTTTTCGTACCGGGACGTTTTCGTACCATCCCTTTTCGTACCAGGGTCGTTTTCGTACCGCCATTTTCGTACGGGGGACATTTTCGTACGAGTTCTTGTACAAACGTCAGATTCAATTAGAAAAACTTAAGAACTAATAGAACCAAAATGTTAACATTTTTTATTTCCCATTCATAAAATTTAATGTAGAAAATTTGGTACTTTCCCATTATGTGACCGCATGCCAAAATTTTTGGTAAAAAACAGATATGGGCTCCAGAAATAGGATCCACAAAATTCCTTCTATGATTAACACGCAAATGGTTGTACGTGCTATCAACACCAAGCTAATTATAATTAAAGGGAAGAGGATCCTGACCAACTTTTTCCGTTTTTTTACCAAAAATTTTGGCTTGCGGTCACATAATGGGAAAGAACCGAAAATTTAACAAAATAACAAAATTCCGGGACAAACTAGGGTCGCATCTCATAGTTTCGGGAAATACACGAAGAAAATTGTTAAAGTTTTCGGGATTGACATTGGCATAATTGTGATCATTTTGAGGGACAATATTGTTAAGTCCATCGTTACTGAATTTGTGGAACACATAGAGTGCACCATAATGCACCAACTTATCCTTATTTAGTTTTGCTTTAATTACTTGCTCCTGATTCATTTTGTAGTTAACAAAAGCTAAATTGTCAAAACATTAAGAGATTCTTCCAACAATTAAGAAAAATTCAGCCAGATTTCACTGCATTTTTATCGATCGAAATTTTTATCTTTCGGAATTTTCTTTGTATTTATAAGCCCGTTCTTCACTAAAATTCAAATTTTGCCTCAAAAAGTCAAACACGTCCATTTAGAGTTAGCGAAAAAAAGTCATTGACTTAAATTCCCAGCCCTAGTAATTACTTAATGCAATTTTTTTTGCATATCCACTCGTACGAAAACGGCGGTACGAAAACGTCTCCGGTACGAAAACGGCGGTACGAAAACGGCGGTACGAAAATGGCGGTACGAAAACGGCGGTACGAAAACGTCCTGGCCCGAAAAAAGCATTTATACGAATATACCTAAAAAATTTCTAAGATTTTCCAAACAAATGAAAAATCTTTTTCACAAAATAAACTTGGAATCGCTAGAGTGAGATAATGGGCACGACAATAGGAAAAATTTTTTTACCAGGACAAAGTTTTTTCTCTCATTTTGGCGTACTATTTCCATGTCTCTAACATACATATAAAATTACACATGAATCAATTATTTGCCAATAAACATTTTTTAATGACTAACTTAGAAGCATTCTTCACAATTTTCCCATCAAAATGAGCATAAAATAGTTTTATTTGGTCTAATATTGACCAAGTTATAAGCTAAAAAAATTTCAAAAAAATCTGCAGTAAAACATAGTGTAACTCTTTGTGTTTGTATTTTTTCTTTTGGCATTCTATAATTATTTATTATTATTTATTTATTTGCTTTAAAAAATTGAAATTTATACACTAACACAAGGAGGACTTGAACCTGTGATCCCCTTTTTTGGTGACTAACTCACAGACTACTTAGACGAAAAATCCAACTTAATTGTGCTTGGGTCCAAAATTGAATCGCCGTGTTTTAAATACCTAAAATTTGCATCCCTAGCAATTATTCCCAATTTTTAGTGGCACTGTACGACTGCGTGGACTGCTCGCAAGCACTTCAACAACTTTTCTGATCGAATGCCCAAATCTCCGATTAATTTACTATGAGGGCTATGATGTTGGCCATAAACCAGGGCTGGGGTCGTGATCACGGCTCACGGAAATCCGGGGATTCTGGGGTTCCGTGATCATGGGTCACCGATTTTTTCAATTTTTTCCGTGATTTTTATCTGTGATAAGCATTTTATATAACGAATTTTTATTGAGACGAAAACAGGAAATTACCGGCGCGGGACGGGATCCCGCGCGGGATTTTGCGGGATCCCAGTCCGCAATCCCGCATTTTTTGGAAAATGCGGGAATAATCCCGCGGGATCCCCTCCCGCAAAAAATTTTGAGTTCCCGTCCCGCAGGGGACAAAAGTGCGGGAATGGCTTCTGTGGCCACGCGTGGATGGCCGTCCGAAAGTGTTGTACCGCTCCTTTTGGTACGATATAAGTGACGAATACAAGCAGGCAAGCGGCGGGAAAGCAAACCAATAAATGTTAATTAGTAGGATAAAAGTTAAATTAAAATTTGTAAATAATGAGTGACACAGCGATACAGAGAAGAACACACACAGAGAGAGAGAGAGAGAGAGTAAGGGACAGAGAAAATAGAGGGAGAAGGATAACAGAGAGAGTGGTAGAGAAAAAGAGGGAGGGAATGGAGGGTAAGGAAGAGAAAGAGATGAAGAGAGTGAGTGAGAGTGGGAGAAAGTGAGTGTAAAAAACTTTCAGTTGGCAGAATTATTTTGGCATTCATTTCGATTTCCAGGAATTTCTGAGTGCCACCAGCTCAGTCAATTTCATCATTTGTTTCACATCGTTTTGCATTGACGAACAACCGGCTGAACCGGACGACGTCGAACTGTTTCAGTTAGACAACGAACGCACCAATGAACGACTGGCACTAGAACGAATAGTGTTGGATCAGCAGAGCAAAGTTTGCATGACGAGGGCGCCGATCGGAAGAGACGAGCGAAAGTGGGCGGAATGGATGCGAAAAGCGTGGGAGGAGGAGGAACCGCGAAATTTGCTCATATTTTGGATATCGGAAGCGAACATGGGGCCGGACATTTGATTAGACCCAAATTCTGTTCCATTTTTGCGAGTCGTTTCAATTCGCCGCGTCAAATTTTGAAATGTCATAATTTTTTTAGTTAACTTAGCAAGAGAGGCTTAATTTCAAAGCTAAGGAGCTGCGCATTTATATGCTAAAATCAAAAACAATTCATTAATTTTCTAAAAAGGCATTCCGAAAATTGGTATGCCGTGAAATGACTCGTCCGAAATTTGCTGATTTTTCTAACCTCTGTATTCTCAACTTGGTTTTACGCTTCTTGGCATTCTTTTTCATCATTAATATTGGCCTAATTTAATTTTGTAATTAATTTAACTTTTGTCTGGAAAATTCATTAATAATGCAATAAAATGAAATAAATACACGCCTTAAAAACCACGGCGAGTTTTTTAAATTTTGTACGCGAACACATTCTTTTGCAGAATTATAGACTCGGAATTCGGAATTCATAGGCTCAGGAAGCTCGAAAGTAGGAAATCGGAATTCATACCTCCAAAAATGTTTGTGGCCCCAATGAAAAAAAAAAATTTTTTTTTTTTCATATTGGCTTGATTTGAGGTTTTTGCTAACTAAACAGTTATTTTTATTATTTATTTTATTTATTATATTATTTGAAAATTGAAATGTGCAAAAAGATAAATGTTTTTCGCTAAAATCCTTCGGAATTTGACTTTGTCTTCATCCACCTTTCTTTTATTAAAATCTGTCTGTTGTTGGTGTAGCAAATATTTCATGGCCACAAAGAGGGCATCTGTTGTATTCAAAAAAGATCCTAAAAATGAATTTATTAATCTGTTTGAGGCAGCAACCGCACATTTAAACAAATGAAATTGATGCTAATTGAGGAAAATACTCAAAATGAATTTTTAAATTTCAAATTATGAAATGAATTACTAGGGAAAACGCCAAAATAGTTTAAAATAGTTTTTTTTCAAAAATTTATCGTTTTTTTAGTTGATAAAAATAAAAAACTATAAAATAGTTGGTAATAACTCGAAAACTAGTTTAACAACCCCACTAAAAAACATGTTTTTCGTGCTGAGTTTCAGACTACAGGGAGCTCAGGAAAAAAAATTAGTGAAAAATATCATCCCTATTAATTACCATCTTTTGATGCAATCGACGTGGAATTTGTGCTGTATAATTTTAAATTGAATTATATAACTTTTTCGTGTTTTTTTTTTACATTGCATTCGCGTAATTGTTTCACTTTTGTGCCGGCAATGAACTCATTTAAACAAATCACACATTGTTCCAATTCGTTGCTGCTGTTGTTCACAGTGATTGTCGGAATGCTTCTCAATAAACGGGCTAAATTGTAATTTGATTTTTTAAATTTTTTTTATTAAAGCTGCATTTTTTTTGGCAAATGCCTATTTTTCTGGGCACAAAAAGCGCATTTTTGGCTTGATTTTAAGTCTTTCTAGCATGACTTTTATATTTCAAATTTATGCAAAAAAGAAAAAGCCACAAAAGGGAGTAATCCACTTACGCTGTGGATATGTTAACTTGTCCTCGACTAATACGGATATACAAATAAGATAAAGAGTCGCAAGAAAAATTTTATTCGTTAAGGTTATTTAATTTTAATGAATTTATTTTAATGATTTGTTTGTCGAGTTCATCCCACAATTTTTGTAGCCCTTCCCTCAAAGGGAATAAATTCTGATTTTCGAAAAAGTTCGAATCTTGGATCTATTTGCCCCGTAATAATCAGCTGTTAATTATGTTTAAATGACTTACAACGCGTCAAATTACTGTGAAATTGTCGTACATTTCGTGGATCGCAAGGTGCAAGCAAAAGAAGAGCAAATAAAATAATAATTAGAAGCAATACTAAATTAATTCCTATGGCAATGATACTCATATCCGAAGGCCCCGCGCGCTTTCGCCTGCGTCGATTTGCGCCTTAAAATTTGATAATAATTTTCTAACCCGATTTAAATAAAAAAGATAAATGAGAAATTTTTTTGTGGCATATTATCGGCCTAGGTATTGTAGGTATCAATTGATTAGCTGACTTTTTTAAAATTTTGGCTTAGTGTTTTAAAATTTTTTTGGTCAGAATGCCGAATCTCAAAAAATGAGTGAAATTACAATTTTAAAATTTATGTATGAAATTCCATTTTTAAAATGAGTGAAATTAATTCTTTTAATTTACGTTTTCTTCTCTTTGCCGTGCCGTCGTCGCCGTTTTCAATTGTTTTCGTCAAAAAATTCAAAAATTTTGCCATCCTTCCTTTTTTACCCTTAAATTCATTGTAATTTTCTTGGTCATTTCCATAAGTTTGGCCATATTTTTTGTCAATTTGACCGTATTTTTTAGACTTAAATTCATTTATTTTTTATAACATAAAAATAAACTTACCAATTCAAAAAAATAAGAAATTTCTTTAAACAAATAAATTCTGCCATTTTCTGACCAAAAATTGAATTTATTTTTCTTGTCAAGTTGAATTCCTTGGCGTTTTGCAATGAAATTCAATGCCAATGACAAACGCTGTCTCAAATATTTTATTATTGATCTCTCAATTTTATCTAAAAAATAATGATTTTGTTAACTAAAATTTTAATAGCAAATTAAAAAAAAAGTTAAAATTCGAAATATTTAAATCAATTAATTTTTACTCGCTTCTATCCCATGTTTTGCGCACATTACAGAAACAATTAAACTGTCCATCAATTGTCTCAACGGCGCGTCATTATGGTAAATTGCACTGATACGGTAATTAAGAAAATTGTATTCATTCATTGACAAATATCCGTTTGAATCATTGGCATTCTGTTTACATATGAAAGTGTAGGGTTCAATAAAAATTATTCATTTTAATAAGGCCTGGGATTTTATGTGCTAAAATACGCTAAAAATTTTTACCTTTGCTTTTTTGCCAAAAATTCTCTCAAAAATGTTAAGGAATTTGTGAATTTTGCAGGCAATATTTAACAAAGATTTTTCGGTATTGTTTCGGTGATCTTAATTAATGTGATCATTATTTAATCATAAATCCAAAATCACCGTTTTTTAATTGTGTTAGTCCCTCATAAAATAAGTTTATAGAAGTCTTTTTGTCAATTTCATTTGACTCATCAGATTTTGCATGTTTTATTAAATAAAACGAAAATAAAGGAGCTATTAAAGTAAATGGATGCATTAATTCAATTATTAATTTAAAGGAAATATGAATTCAATAAATAATGTTTTTTTTGTTTATTTACGCGATGCTTTATAAAAAAATGTGATTGATGAATTGATTTTTAATTTTTTACAACATATCTTTATAGTTACACGTCAAATTTAATGAAATTTTAAGATTTATTAAATTTTCTGGAAAGGTGCAAAATTTAAAAACACAACCAAATAAAGCCTCCCAATGTGGCGCAATTTACGAAACGACAAACAAAGTCCAAAAACCAAAAATATCTTTTTTATCATCAAAAAATATATTGAAAATGTGGCAAATATGTGTATCATTGCTTCCAAACTCAAATTAATCTTGGTTATTGCTGCTTGAGACCTGGAAGTCACGAGACCGACACTCGAAAAGTCTTGACATAATGCGAAAGCCAGTTTTAGATGGCTAAATTTTTTGAAAATTTGAAATTTGCTTCCTTCAATTCGTGTTTTAGACCGTTGAAACTTTCATCGAATATAAAATGAATTAAACGTACGAAAATAGCAACAAAAATTGGACAAAAACTGTCGAAACTACAAATTTTTTTGAATTGTAAAATTTCTAAAACGGTTCAAAAATAGCATTGATTCGCGGTCCATTCGATTGACTTCCAAAATCAAACAGAATTTCCAATATACACAAATCACATTAATTAACCGTGACAAATTTGGAAACACTAAAAAGGCACAAAACATAAAAGTTAATTGCATTTTTTTTGTTTATGTTTTGTGCTTCTCCAAATGCGCACCTTATAAAAAGGAAAGGGCCAAATGATCAAATTCAATTTATAATTATCACCAAAAATCATTTCCAAAATCATTTTTAATTCCCATAAATAATTATTAATTATTTCAAAATGATTTCCGCCCAATTTTCTCTCGCCATTTTGCTGCTGCTTCTGCTCACCTTTCTGCACATTTCTTCACTGGCCAATGCTCGTCCTCAATCATATTATGCCGACGCAATTTCGATGGCATACAATCGCGGCACTTTGTTCGAGAATTTGTGGGGACGGAAGTGACTCATCGGCAGCAGAAAATATCAAATTGCCATTTGGTGCATATTATTGTAACTTTACTGTTCTATTTGTTTAATAAATTTACTTTTCATAAAAATGTTTTGTTTGTACAAGCAAAGCCACGGACATTAGCAGCCAAAATTTTAATAAATGCTAAGGGTTAGTGATGCTCTTTAAGAGACTCGAGACCGAGAGTTGAGCCCGAGACCGAAAAACCCGAGACTTTTTTCAAAAAGTAAAAAAAGTCTTGGTCTCGGAGACCGAGACTGAAAACCCGAGACCGTGACCTAAAAATCCGAGAGTTTTCTCGAGTCCAGACTCCAGACCGAGAGTCTCGAGCATCAATAAAAATTGTTATTTTTGAAATAAATCAAAAATTAATTTCAGTTTTTACTGATTTGACCCCGCTAAAAAAGGACAAATGCGAGCTGTGAGAAGAACGTAAAATCATTTTTAAATTCACAATCGAATTGATCTTTGGTTTCAATTTTCAATGATCCGCCGCCGTTTTCTCCTCATTTCTTTCCTTTGCCGCAATATTGGCACACCGCTTGGCAATAAGGGATTTTACAGTCACATCCATTGCCAGGGCATCGGGGAGAAATAGCTTAAAAAGTGTGAAATTAAATACTGCCGGGGCGCCTTTCGGCATTGCGGACTCCATTAAATAATGTATAGCATTAATAATTCCATTTTTAAAAGGAAAGTTGTAATTAACTAATTCTCGGGTACTGGCATATTCATTTTTTGTGGTGACGAATCTTTCATCATTAGGGATGTAAAAAAAAATGTACAAAAAGTGGTCAAAATATGTACATAAATATGTTAAAAAAATCCTCAAATATTTAAGAAATATGTATAAAAACCCCGAATATGTAAAAAATATGTAAATAAAGTCCCGATTTTTGTTCGCAAACACAAAAAAGAAACTGTTTTTCCTACTATTTAAATGGATAACCGAGGGAAAAAAAATATTTATTTACATAAAATTGGCATCTCTATTAATTACACATTTAATCAGAAGCAATCAAATTAATTACTATTGGCTAATAGCCCTAACAAATCAATGCACACCGTTAGAATGTAAATTCAAAAAAGCTTGAGAACTTTCAAAAAAAAAAGTGTTGCCGAAAAGCTTTTTTGACTTTTCTTTGACTTGGTTACTTCTGAGAAAAATTGTTGATTGTTTTTACGAAAAAAATCTCAAATGGCGGATTTATGTAATTAATGAAGCCTTCAACCAACACGAGAATCTCATAAATTAAATTACCACGCTTAAAACGAAGAATGTGTTGCTCTCCAGCAGCTGCTGCCATTTGTCCACCTTGGTCATCTACCGTGGTCGCATTGTCCGACTGGATCGTCAAAGTTACCAGGAGAAGAGTGACCAAAAGGGAAGGAACCGCGAAAGAGGACATTTTGCCAATTAAAATCAATTAGTGAAGTATGAGGAAATTAAAGGCAAATTAATTAGTGATAATTATTTTAAATTAATTAATGATAAATACCAATAACTCTGATCACAAAATGATTTTTCAGCTTCTTTTTATACATTCCATTTGTTGATAAATAATGCGTAAACATGATTGATCATTGTTTTTCTTACTTGCCATCTCAAAGAAAAATTTTCAAAATCGTAAAGTAATTAATGACGCTTGTACTCTCGGCAAATAAATTTTTTTTTTAAATTATTGCAAAATGATAATTTATTTAAAAAAATTTAAATTGAGAGGTCATACAATGGTTTGTTGTAATTTTTTTGTGAATTTTGCATTCATTTTATGCATCAATTAAGGCTTTCAATTATAAGAAATCCAAAATATACATATAAATTTTCAAAAATAAGTTAAAATTTTTAAATAATATTTCTGCAAATTCATTTGACTTAAAAAAAATATTTTTTTTGTAATTTTATTAAAAATCTGATGACTAAAACTAGTCCCATATTTTGATCCTTTTTGCTATTTTTGATCTTTTTAGTCCATATTTCGAGCTTTTAGTCTCCATATATTCAAAAACCATACCCTTTTGATCGAAAGATTAATTTTGCATTTAAAACATTTTAAACAAATAAATCAAAATTAAAAATAAAAACTGAAAAGTACTTTAGTTTAAAATATTTTTCCAACAATTGAAGAATCACCACTTTTGAGGTTCGACGCTTTATTTTCTCGATATTTATCGGAAATTTTCCGATCAAATTTTTTTACCGAATTGATATGCTTATATCGTTTCGACAAATCGATCTCTAATAGAGTTTTTGGCACATCTTTTAAATTAATTTTCTTTGAAGATTATGGGTTTTGGATTCATTTGGCTATAAAAAAGTTATGTCCAAAAGACAATATAAAATAATTCAACCGAATTAAATTATGAACAAATAATTTAATTATGAAAATCAAAAAATATTTATCAATATAAAAAAAATGCTACAATATATTACTATTCAAATATAACTCTTATAAAATCAAAAAATGCATAAAAATTAGCTAAAATTAAATGCCTAATTTGTTTTAATGCAAATCTCCTAATTGAGTTTTCCATCGGAAAATTGTACTATTACTAACACCCAATTTTCGCGCAATTAATTTTTCAATTGTTCTTGTGGCCTTCCGGTTGAAGTTGTTCGAGAATTCCTCTTTTAGTTTTTCAAATTTTTTAATTATTTCACTTTTTTGTTCTGTTGAAAAACCCTTTGTGGGCACTAAAAAAATGAAATTCCTGTAAATTTCTTAAAAATAATTTTTTAAGTGATTAAATGCAAGGGCGTAGCCCAGACCCTTGGCTTCGGCGGGAGGGGGCTGAAGTCAAAAATTCGGTTTTTAGGAGTGTATTTTTCTTTTTTTGAATTTTCGATTTAGGAAATGTATTTTACAAAATTTTTAGCCGTTTTTCGCCAAAAAATTACTATTTTTGCAATTTTGGTCTCCATTTTTTAAAAATATGGTAAAATGGTGGTCCGCCGGTGCCAATAGGAGCCGCCGAGAAAATTTTTGAGAATTTTAATACAATTTGTTAAGAAAATTGCTTAAAATTTCAAAAAATTTTCTGAAAATTTTTACTTTTAATCCCTTAATTAAATTATTCTTTTGCTTCTTCACTCACTCAATTCCTTCTTCCACTCATAAATTTTGTTGCGATATGTGCCCAATTCCTTGGCAATTTTATGCTCAATTTTACTGCGCTTTTCTTTTTGCCAATTGTTTTCAAATCTGTGCTTTCTGATTTCCTCAAATCTTTGGGTAATTTCGATTTTTTGACCCTCGTCTTTTATTTTTGTTTTATTTTTCTGCTTTTTCATGCCAATTTCGCTTTTCCATCGGTAAATTTTGCCTCGCGTCACGCCCAATCCCTTCGCAATTTCGTCATCTATTTTTAGGTAATTTCTTTTTTCACTTTTCGTTTTCTTTTCGTATTTTTTTCTTTTTTCGTCAAATTTTTCGATTATTTTCTTCATTTTTTCCTCATCTTTTTCACTGTATTTTTTTGGTTCTGGTCAGTTTTATGCGTCCCATGAAATATTATTATGCGTCCCATGAATGACCATCCTCAATTTCTTAGGCCTTAACTTTTTTCTTACACTTGGTCAATACCTCTGTTCTTGGTATCAAACGAAAGCTTAAAGTCTATACAAGCTTTTGTAAAACTTTATTTTTTTAGCTAAATGCAATAGACAAAAAATTATTCTCGAAAAAATTGAGTTTATTTTTTTAATGCCAGTGTTTGTTCTTTTCTTGTATTTATAAAATCCCGATACTTTTAACTTTTGTTTAATATCAAGAATATACCGTATATGCTCTAATTATCCCCCCGGGGGATTATTGTTCAACCTCCTCAGAAAGGGGGGGGGGGATTATTAGATACGGGGGGATAAATGGAGACGGGGGGATTATTGTTCAACCTCCTCAGAAAGGGGGGGGGGGACAATTGGAGACAGTGGGATTAATGGAGACGGGGATAATTAGAGAATATACGGTAGGTATTAACTAAGTAAGAAAAAAAGTTATGGCCTAAGAAACTGAAGATGGGGTCATTCATGGGACGCATAAAACCGATCAGAACCATTTTTTCTCCTTTTTCTGCTGCCCTTTTTCTTCAATTTCCCTTTTCCATTGGTAAATTTTGTCCCGGTAAGTGCCCAATTCCTTGGCAATTTCGCATTCTTTTTTGTTCCGATTTTCTTTTTTGTAATCACTTTCCATTTGGAATTCTTCTCTCTTTTTGATAAATTGATTGACAATCATCAATTTGACTTGGTTTTCCTCATTCTCAAAATCGCTTTCCGATCTTGCCGCCTTTTTCCCCTTGCTAATTGGCCAATTAGTGTCAATTTGCTCCTCTTTTTGCTCATTAAAAAATGTTTCAATTTTGATTGTTGCTTCTTGTTTTTCTTCCTTCTCACTTTGTTTAAATGGTTCATCTTTTGTTTTCTTTAAACTTTTAGTTGAAAATTCTTTAATTTTTTCTTCATTTTCATTTTGCTCACTTTTTACAATGCTTTTCCCCATCTTTTGGCCATCACTTTGTTCATAATTTATTTCTTCTAAATTTTTTAGGTTGGTAAAAAAAGTTTTTTGCCAAATTTCTTCAAATAAATCTTTATCATCACTTTCTTCTATTCCAAAAATTTGTACAATATTATTCAGATAAAGAATGCTCTGTAAAATTTTCATCGAAAATAATAAGCAAAACATTTTTGGCTAAAATGAAAATCTCTCCAATAAAAAAATATAAAAATATTTATTCTTTATATAATACAGAAAATTGAACATAATCAATTCAAACGAATTTAAATTTTTATGAAAACAGGAAATTAGTTGGAAAATCACATAAAAAACGTCTGTTTGGATTTCATTGCAAAACAAATTTAATTTCGTCATATAAAATTGTGAATATTCTTAGTTTGGCACTTTTGGTTTAATTTTTTTGAACGGTACTTGGCTACTAAATGTTCTTATGAAATATTTTAAATTAAACAAAAAAAAAAGTTAAATGAACAAATGCTGAGCATTTAAAAGTGCTTTAAAATAATTTCATCCGTCTGGTGTTTTAGTTCATTTTATTTTTTTTTTGTGTCAATATTTGTCTGTCAATGCCTCTAATGTTATGCCAACATTACAACTGAAGAAAAACCCCACTCAAAAACATTTACTTATATTTTTCTTACGTCAAATTTGATAGACGAGACAAAAACATCAGAAACGAATAATAAAAAAATAAGGGGTCCACTGCGTTTCGGCGCTCGCGCTTCGGCGCTCCCGTTTCGGCGCCAGCATGTTTTTCCACTATAACTTTTTTCTTAGTCATCTAAATCCAACATTGTTGATATCATTCGAATGCTTAACATGTTTAGAAGCTTTTTCTAAGCTATTGCTTCGCGATTAGACAATTACTAAAAAAAGTTATGCATGAAAAAAGTCGAAATTTTTGAAGTTTTTTCTTAATAACATTTTTTCTAGGCTTGAAAATCCTTTTGCTTTTGGTAAGGCTAATAGAGCATGTTAAGAGCTTTCGAATGATACCAAGATTATTGGATTTGGATGCCAAAGAAAAAAGCTTAAGTGGAAAAACGAGCTGGCGCCGAAACGGGAGCGCCGAAATGCGAGCGCCGAAACGCGTGGGTCCCAAAATAAGTAGGGTTACTGATTACATGGACTTCAAAAAGCAACCAAATATGGACATAAAATATATATGGACTAAAAAAGCCAGAATATGGCCAAAAAAGCTCAATAATGGCCAAATATGGATCAAAAATGGACTAAAAACTGCCAAAATATAAGTTTTAAACCTTTAAAATTTAAAAATGTTTATTATATTTGTTTAAACAGACTTAAACAAATAAACTACAAACTACCAAAAATGGATTTAAAACCTTTAAAAAATGCCAAATTTTATCAAATCCTAGCTTTATATTGCAAACCAAATACATCTCAAGCTTAATTGGTAAAATCTCATTCTGTTGTCAGCAAGAATTGTTTGGAAATGAAAAATGATCGCTCAACATCACACAAAGTTATGGAGGCGCATTTAAAAGCGGATAATCATTTCCGGTTCCATCTGCAATTAGCAATTTCGATTAATTTGCTGATTCCCATGGTTTTCTCGAGCAATTTGTCCATTTTCCTTTGAATTGCCGCACTAATGCCTCCAACCGACTTTATGATAGTTATTTTTTTTCGTTTTGCCAAGAATGTCCAAGCTGTGCGCCAATGTCATTCCTTGAGTTTCTAATCTTTTGATACGAAGGCCGAATGCGATTTTGAAGCTTTGGGCATTTCGGAAGCTACAAAATAAAAAAAAATTCCCTTTTGGGTGTAATTTTCGCGTTTTTTGCAATTTTTTGTGAAAATTCCCAAAAATGGCTGAAATATGGACTAAAAATACAAAAATTATGGATTTATTACCGAAAAATCCAAACAGTAGTATTTTTAATAATAATAATATTTTTCCTTTTTCATTACTCCCATGGGCCAAGAAAATTTGCTAATTCCAAGCCATTTAGGGCAGATAGGAGTTATCTGATTCTTGTGCGATTGACTTTTTGATGAGCATCAAAAGTTACTTAAAATATGGCCTTATAATTTTACTGTAAAAAATAATTAAAATTTACAATATTGTTTATTTAAGGAATAATTTTTAAATTTGGTTGAAATGATTGATTTAAAAAATAATTTTCAATCCACCATCAAATTGTCATGGAATCTCACTTAACTTAATCTTCACAATGCTACCTATTGATTGGCTTAAAAGCAAAGCAATTTTATGTTAATGTTTTAAATTATAATAAATCATATACATACATATCTATTAAGGAAAAAATGTTTTGAGTGACAAAAAACAACCCCAAAAACATTGTCTAAAAATGGGAAAATGAATCTTTAAAAGTTTAAAATTTACAGAATGTACATAAAAATATGTATAATAATTATATATTCATTTTAACAGCATTTTTTTTGTCAATTTATGTCCCGGGCCCATAACTCGTCAGGGGTTGGTTTTAGTGGAAAAACACTTCTGGATGAAATTGTAGAACTTTTTTAGCTCTATCGAATGTGTACATCATTTTCAGAAATTTTCAAAAATTTCCAAGCTTGGCCCCTAGAAATTTTCAAAAATTTTTTTCTTGTCCTCAATGTGGGTGAAAAATATTTTTCTGGGGTAAAATAAAGTGCTGAATATGAATATGATGTTTATTTTACGTTGCAGATTTTTTGGAATTTTTTAAAAATTTTGAAAAAATTGCAATTTTTGGCCCTTGGGATTTTAGACAAATATTTGAAAATTCATAACTAAACTTAGGCTTGGCCAATTTTAGTTGAATAAAACTTTAAAAATAGAGAAAAATAAGGCGAATTTTATGCATTTATTTGGTATTTCTATTTATAAAATAAAAAAAAGTTATTTCAGAATTCTGAAAATTTTCGAATTTTCAGAAAAAACAAATTTTTAAAAAAGTGACAAAAATAAAAGTGATTTTGGAATTTGGGACCAAAGGGGGGGGGGAGCACATGGTTTTTGAGTGGAAAATTTTTCTCACCAAAAATTTTCCAAAAACATGTCTTTAGGGCTTATTTGGGACGCTGATCATGAATATGCAATCAGATTTTCATTTAGACATCGTTAAGGCCTCAGAATCCCCGTGATGGGGCTTCTGTGGCATCATTTTAAGAGTGGGGGTCAGGTTCGGACCCGGACGGTGTACATTCTTTTTCTATGTATTTTTGTGTTATTTGCAATGTTATTAATTAATTTAAAAACGTTTTTGTCTTATTAATAATAAATAATTTTTTTTTACATTTAAGTCAATTATTTATTTTTCATTATTAAAAAAATGGTAATACTATAGATGGTACCTCTCCGAAACGCTGACGCCAGACAAATTCAGGGAAATACGTATTAAAAGTTTCGCTGGTATTTCCAAAGTGCTGCTTGAAATTTCGCTTCAATTTCTTCCACAGCGATTCAACATTTTGTGTATGGGCGAGAGGGTTGGCGGGATTGACAAAATTACGGCTATGGTTAACGGTCATGTGTGTGTAATTTTGTGGCAAATTGGGGATGCCACGGTACGGACGCCACTCGTCTGAGACGATGGTAGTTCCAGGAAGGATGTACTGCTGGATGAGTGGCAGCAGACGGTTTGCTCCACGCGATTCCACTGGGACCATAAAAACGCGTTCCCAGTTCGAATCACGTTCCAAGCCGCCAAATAACCAAATTTCTTGCTTCACTAGTACACGACCAACTCCGTATTTTCTTTTGACAACGAGTGTTTCGTCTATTTCAACGAAACGACCTATAGAAAAGTTAGAAACTACAAAGAAATGTTGGACACCTTGGCCTCCAATGGCAATGGGTTGACGGACAAAAAATTCGGCACAAACATCTCTACAAAAATTAAACCAGTCCACAATCGTGTTAGAACTGTGGCCAGTTTCCTGCTGAATGTCTTCTATCGTTCCATATTTGCGTGACCACAAATATACCAATTCAAAAATTTGTTTCGTTGACATTTTCGAGCCTTAAAATTTTCTGCCTGTCGATTGCCAACTCTAAGAAAACCTTCAAAAAACGTCCCAACAAAATATCCCGTTTCTTTACGACAATTTTTCGATTTGCACCGCCAAGTTCCATAACGACGACCGACGACAGCCTTAATCGATGTGTCTCCACCGCAACGCAAACACGTTCTACGTGAATGCAGAAGTCCCACATTTTCGAGCCATGCGTCGAATTCATTGTCATCCGAAGCCAATTTTTCATGCAGTTTTTTCAAATTAAAATTTTGAACCTCTTCTAACGCAGCCATGTTAATATAATTAGTATGCTATAATCATTTAAATGGAAAATTACGTGCACTCGAATCGGTTTTGTCGCATAAATGTGAATTTGTTGAAAAAAAATTTTGATTTTTCGTTCGAATCCGGGTTCGGGGTTCGAAATTGGTTGGAATAGATGTCGGAATCGGATTCTCCGACCAGAAAAACCCATAAAATGAATTAAATCCGGAAAAAAAATTTTCAAATTTTTTTTTCAAAAAAAGGGGGGTACCATCTATAGTATTACCAAAAAAATAAAGGATTTCATGTAATTAATTTAATTTGATTGTCAACATTTATTTATCATTTATTAAATATCCAATAAATATACACATCAAATTTGATTTATAATAAATAAAAAAAGATTAATTTATTTAAAATTTTTTAAAAATTATAATGAAATCAATTTTTAATCTTATTTATTAATGAAGTCGTTTTCTTATTTATTTATCCAAGACCAACAAAGTTTAAAACGCGCGCGAAGCGCCCGTCCAAGCGCAACAATGTTTAAAAACGGGCGCGAAGCGCCCGTCCATCCACAACAAAACTTAAAAACGGGGCGCGAAGCGCCCGTCCATGCACAACAAAATTTAAAAAACGGGCGCGAAGCGCCCGTCCAAGCAAACCAAATGTAAAAACGGGCGCGAAGCGTCCGTCCAAGTCCAACAAAATTTAAAAAACGCGCGCGACGCGCCCGTCCATCCACAACAAAACTTAAAAACGGGCGCGAAGCGCCCATCGAAGCACAATAAAATTTAAAAACGGGCGCGAAGCGCCCGTCCAAGCACAACAAAATTTAAAAAACGCGCGCGCAGCGCCCGTCCAAGCACAACAAAATTTAAAAATGGGCGCGAATCGCCCGTCCAAGTCCAACAAAATTTAAAAAAACGCGCGCGAAGCGCCCGTCCAAGCGCAACATTGTTTAAAAACGGGCGCGAAGCGCCCGTCCATCCACAACAAAACTTAAAAACGGGCGCGAAGCGCCCGTCCAAGCACAACAAAATTTAAAAAACGCGCGCGCAGCGCCCGTCCAAGCGTCCAAAGGAATCGATCGGTTCCGGAGGTGTGTAACTGATTTCGGGGTTTTTTGTCTTAAATCCCTGGTTAAAGACGAATTTCTGCACTCCAATAGTGATCAAATAAAAAACTCAACAATTGTTTTTACACTGCCACCCTACCAAAAAACAGTGTTAAACATTCAATTCAGCCCGGTGCTCCGAAGCTCAAATTCTTTTTGCAAACTAAGCCAATTGTCATGCTAGGTAATAGGTATGGTTAGGTAATAATATCTTTTTCAAACAAATGCCTTAGTCTATCTGTACATATTGGCGATCGTTTGTCAACGAAATAATGTTTGTTGGGTTGCAGTTACATGCGAGATGGAAACCACGTGCTTCAATGGCGGCTTCCAGAACCCGAACAACTGTTCGGCTTGCATTTGCCCGCCAGGCTATTGGAATGAAAAGTGTGAGAGCACCTTGGGGTCGCACTCGCCAATCGGCGTGCCGAAGTGCGCCCCCTATACAATAGTCACGACGCACACTGAACCGGTGATTTTGACCGGTTTTGACCTGATCTAGCCAACAATTCTTCATCGTTTGTTTCCTTTCTTAAAATACTTCTTTGGCATAATTTGTTAAAATTTTTTATCAATTTTTCGTATGAATTTTTTAATATTTTAAATAATCATTTTTTGGTTCAAAGGGACCGGTTATTTTGAAATATGAACCAGAGAGATTCAGAATTTTAAGGCTTTGAACCGATCAGAAAGTAAATGTGATTTGGAATCGGAATTTGGCAATGATCACTTCGACAAATCATGTCAAAAAATTCAAAAAATGTGAATTTTTTTTATTGTTTTTTGTATTTATTAATTTTAATCAGATTTCTTAAGCTTGTGGAATTATTTTTTCCTATAAGATCTTTATAAAAATGTCCTGTAAACATTACTCTGTTTCTCTCAAGTCGTACACACCCTAATTAATGTATGTAAAACTACAAAAGAGAAGGGTTTTTTTTTGATTTTTTTGCTTGTAAGAATAAATAAATATTTGATGATGACTTATTCTCTAAAAAAATTTTAAGCTTGGTATCAACTGCAAAAGTACCGGCACAATTTATGAAACGAAAAAAAAGCAAAGTCCAAAAATCAAAAAAAAAAAAAAAGAAAATCACTCATCAGCAGAACGATGATGAAAAAATAAAATTATTTTTTTTTTCATTTTTTTAATCCATGAAATGTTTTACAATTTTCTTAGATTCATCCGTTTTCAATTTTTCGTTATTTCATCCCCAAATTGTTTCTTCCAATTGCCAATGCTATATATATGAATTTTCAACATTTTCCCAATTTCCTTGTCAGTTATTTTCGGCATTTCTCTTTTTATTTGCCAATAAATTTTCATTTTTTCCATTTTTTCTTTTTCCGTAATTGTTTTTCGGCTAATTCCAATTTGCTTCTTCCATTTTTTAATTGTTCTATAATTTACTTCGATTTTCTTACAAATTTCGGCATAATTTTTGTTCCATTCTTTTAATGAATATTTTCTTTCTTTTTGCTTATAATCATTTGTCATTTCAATGAATTTCTGTACAATTTCGAGTTTTTCTTCGTCAGTTTTTGATTTGTAACAATTCTTTTGGTTTAATCCCAATTCTTTAACCCATTTTTGAATATAAGTACGATTTGTCCCTAATTTTTTCGCTATTTTTCTTTCAATTTTACTCCATTCTTTTGCTGAGAATTTTCTTCCTTTTTGCTTAATTTTCTCTTTTATTTTATTAAATTTTCCAATTATTTCTCTCTTTTTCTGTTCTTCGTTTCCTCTTTTTTCTTCCAAATTTTCTTCTTCTTTTTCTTCCCATTTTTCTCCAAATATTTCGTCAAATGATTTTTGTTCCCATTTTTTATTTTCTGATTCAACATAATTAATATTAATTATAATGATGATCAAAAACACAAATAAAGAAATCATTAAGAATACTTTCATTTTCTATAATGACAGTCTAAAAGGATGAAAAAGTTTTTTCAAAATCTATGCTATTATTAAAAGGGTTTATGTCCGGTTAAATTAATTGTTTTGGTGAATAATAATATTACGAATTTCTAATTAATATGCTCACTTTGGCAGAATTTATCTAATGTTAAACATATTATTAAATGGTTTAATCCATAAATTTGATGACGTTTAATAAGAAAAATTTTCGCCTGTTTATTTGCTATTTCGAAATTAGGACATTTTATGGAAAACTCAGGACTTTTTCATTTAAATGTTTTTGATTGATAAAATTACCCTTCAAACAATGATAATTTTTTGTTGACTGATTTCGATTAAATGCGCTTTAAACCAGGGATGGTATCCCCCCTTGAATGGCAAGGACGTCCTTGAAATTGGGCCCTCTTTCTTGAAAATAAAAAATGTCCTTGGATGCCAAAGACGTCCTTGGAAATAAAAAAATATCGTTCAAATTCATTCCAGCGAAAATTATAAATTATTTGGATAAAATTTAATTTTTTTCATTGCATATGAAAAAAAATTTACATGTCCTTGGATTTTATGAATTTTCCCCATTATGTCCTTGCAAATCGGCATACTCGTCCTTGGAAGCCAAAAACAATTATTCTTTTCTACTTATTCGACATGAAGCGAACCAACGTAGCAAACATCACTCCGCCTCCCGCCAAACGTTCAATGGCACCCGAACTGGAGCTGGCCCCAATCACTGCCGCACTCGCAGAGCAAGAACGCCAACGCACATTGGTGTTCATTGGCCTCCCGGAAAGCAATGCCGCTTGCCCATCGGAGCGTGTTCATGAAGACAGGGAAGCCACCACCAAAATCTTGGACCACCTTGAAGTTGAGGCCGAACCAACCGCCGTCTTTCGACTCGGCCGGTACGACCCACAGCGAACAACACCACGCCCACTCAAGGTCGTCATGCCAACACCGACACACCAACACGTGGCACTCGGAGGATGGAAGCATGAGCGTGCTCGACTCCGTTCCCAACAGAACATGGCCCGTCTGTTCATCCGCCCGGCGCTGACCAAAGAACAGCTCAAGAAGGAGTACGAAGAACGCGTCCGAAAACGTCAACAAATCCCAGCTCCCGTGGCGCCAGCAGTGCAGCTCCCACAGGCAAATGCCGCAACTCCCGCTAATGAAGTCGAACCAGAACAGAATAAGGCCAGTCAAGACAATTCCAAATCCCAGGCTTTTCTTGAAAAATTAATTGTTCTCAACTATGAAGGATTGAAATTACTCCCACCAACCGATAAAAATCTCCGTGAAATACAATCCCTCAAAAAACAATATCCCCATCTTTTCAATAAATAGTTCTGCCAAGACCTCCAACAATTTCCTCAAATACCAAAACTTTATTACCAATATTCTCCCCAAAAATCTTTCTCCAACTCCCTCTAAAATCAAATTTTAATTTGCTGGAGGTCTGACTTCGCCGCTTCTTCAACTCAAATTCAATTGTCTCTATACAATAACCCATTTTATCTCATTTCTTATTCCAAATGTCATTTGATTCATCACTATTACTTATTTGACCTGATTTCCACCAAAAGTGTAAGTGGCACATGCCCTTCTTTTGGTTATTTTTATTTTTGAATAAATAAAATAAAAAAAGAGTATATTTTTCATATAAAAAGTAATAACAAATAAATAACTGTCAAAAATGATTGGTCGAATAAAAATAACTGTGAAATGAGAGAGATTATCTGAATAAAATGAATAAAGTTTAAAGAACAAAAGCAAATTTGTCAACAAATAATGGCCCTTCTTTCTCCGATCCGCCGCGCATTCATTCATTCACTCCATTTAAACATCGGCCGCAGATGACGACGCCCCAAATTCGGCTACAAAATAAGAAAATTGGATTAAAAAAAAGTTAATTAGCGGTTCTATGGTTGGCACTTTTAGGCGCCCAATTGGCATTTCTGTTAATTTTATTAATTCACATGTCCACTAACGCTCTCAATGAAACAAATGGACTAGGAGGGGTGGGAAAATTTATCAGATGCCACCCGTGCACCTGGACAAACTTCAAATTGAAAATAATTTTAAAAAACATTTAAATTATTAAATGGTCCAAAAAATAAATATTTTTATGATGGTTAGAATTAGAAGATTGATTGAACTGGTTCTTGTTGTTTGATTTAGGACCCAATCCTCCAATTTTTCGTGTTTTTTTTTGATGGACTCGATTGGATTTGTTAAAATGGCGATTGATCGCTACCCCCACGCCAAGCAGATGGGTTTCTCGCCAAAAGCATCTTAGAAAGTTTTTTATAAGAAAGATTTTTTTCGAAAAACAGTATGATGAATGGTACTTATGTACTTTACAGACCATAAAAATAAAAATTGTTTTAATTTTTCTAGGGGGTTTTCGTGGTCGCTGATCACGAATCTGACATCCATTTCGACTAATTTCGAACTCCAGACCCGAATTCGAACAAAAGGTCGAAAATTTATTTTTCATCAAAATCAACCTTAATTGTTCAAAAATCGATTCAAATGACTGAAATGGCTATGAATCACTATTTTCTATTCTATTCAGTATATTTGTTTTCGTTTTTGTGCAATAAATGTGAATTTTGATGAAAAATGAATTTTCGAATTTTGTTCGAATTCGGGTCTGAGTTCGAAATTAGTCGAAATGGATGTCAGATTCGTGATCAGCGACCACGAAAACCCCCCTAGAAAAATTTTTTTTAAAATTTTTTCTTGCTATTTTCTTACAAAAACTTTGATTTTTTCTTGGACAATTTCCTAGTTAGGTAATTCTTTTTAAAAAATTTCTGCGGGGGGGGGGGGGGGGGGGGGGGAACGATGAGAAGGGGGAACTGATCCAGGGGGAAAAGGCTTCGAGACTCTCGCCAACCCACCACTTTGGCATTTTGTCGGTTCGGCTTTGACCAAATTTTGTTTCGCTGCGCGCTTCTCTTCTTCGGCAGTGAATTGCCTCTTATACTCACGCTTTGCTTTCTTCACCACTTCATAATTGGCCTTCATTTGAGCGCCAGTGATTTCCAATGCGAAAAGTTCGTCAAAAATTTGTTCAATATTTTGGGTCGGAAATTTGAACTCCTCCGCATTGTTGGGAGCAGTGTCGAACAATGTGCGCTGTTTGTTGTATAATTCCTCGAATTCCTGTAACAAAAATAAATGGGTGATTGGTCTAGTCATTACTTTTTCATTAACTTTTTAAAGGATTTGAATTTTCGAGTTCGTGTTCGGTCGAAATGGATGTCATATTCGGGATCAACGTCCACAAAAAAAAACCCATGAACATGTTTTCATGACTTTTCAAAATGGCAAAAAAAAAGGGGGGGGGCGTGCCAAAGGATCAACAAAAATGTTGCGCATGGTTTTAAAACACAATAGCATTTTACAAGTCCAATTGCTTAAATTCTAACAATAAGCTGATGAACTGACTCGGAGTGCATCGATGCTCTTCTGCTGCTCCTCGTTGGACTGTCCCTTCAATTTTGCCATTTTTTAATCGGCATCTCGGATGGCCAGTTCGATTTTCAACACTTCGTCGTCCTCCGTTTTCACTGCCATTGACTTCAAACAGGAGATCCATAAAGGGTGAGAGAGGCAAAAGTAATGAAGAGAGAGAGAGAGAGAGCGGAGGAAGTAGGGCAGAAGGAGGATAGAGAGGGAGGAAAAGTGGGGGAGAGGGGCGGGCGGACTGGGAGGGAGCTAGCGAGTGAGAGAGAGGGAGCGAAAGAGATCGAAGAGAGGGGGGGAAGCAAGGAGAGGAGGAGAGAGAGAGAAGGAAGATGATGAAAAGTGGGGGGGGGGAAGGAAGAAGAGGGGAGAAAAAGGTGAGGAGAGGGGAGGAAGGGGGAATGAAGAGAAAGAGAGAGAGAGAGAGAGAGAGAGAAGGAAAAGGGCGGAGGGAGAGGGAGTAAGGAAAAGGAAAGAGTGAGAGGAAGAGGGGAAGGCGGAGAAAAAGGGTGAGAGAGGCAAAGGTAATGAAGAGAGAGGGAGAGAGAGAGAGCGGAGGAAGTATGGCGGAGGGAGGATAGAGAGGGAGGAAAAGTGGGGGAAAGGGGCGAAGGACTGGGAGGGAGCTAGGAAGTGGGCGAGAGGGAGCGAGAGATATCTAAGAGAGGGGGGGCGGGAAGCAAGGAGAGGAGGAGAGAGAGAGAAGGAAGATGAGGAAACGTGGGGGGGGGGAAGGAAGAGGAGGGGAGAAAGAGGTGAGGAAGGGGGAAGAAGGGGGAATGAAGAGAAAGAGAGAGAGAGAGAGAAGGAAGAAGCCGGAGGGAGAGGGGGTAAGGGAAAGGAAAGGGAAGAGTGGAGAGAAGAGGGGAAGGCGGAGGGAAAGGGAGAAAGAGGCAAAGGTAATGAAGAGAGAGAGAGCGTGAGAGAACTGAGGAAGTAGGGCGGAGGGAGGATAGAAAGGGAGGAAAAGTGGGTGGAGAGGGCCGGAAGGAGAGTTGAAAAGAAAAAGGAGGGGAGGACGTGGTGAGGAGGGGGGAGGGGGTTGGGGTAATTAAGTGAGAGGAGGAACGGGATATGAAGTAAGAGAGAGAGGAGGAAGAGGGGCGGAGGGAGAGAGGGAAGAGGGCGGAAAAGAATGAAAGAAGAGGAAGGGAGAAAGAGAGGAGGAGGGGAGAAGGGGTAATAAAGTGAGAGGAGGAAGGGGGTATGTAGAAGAAGAGGGTAAAACGAAAAGGAGGGAGGAAGAGGTGAAGGGGTTTGTGAATTTAAATATTCGCCGATTTCGATTTAAATTAAAGACTTTTGCGCATTCACTTTATTTTTTTTAACTTTCACATTGCTGCTGATTTGGGGTTTCATCACAAAATGTTCTTCTTCTTCACTCTGTGCTGCTTTCATTCTTCTCGTCTACACCATCTCTGATCAGTAGATACCCGGATTTATAGTTTTTAAACAAAACTCTTTCGGCATTTTCGCGTTTATTAGCAAATATTTTGCACTTTTTTTGGCAACAACTATTTTAGTATCAGTTTGGAATTTTTAGCAACTATAAATCCGCTCTCTCTCTCTCTGATCAGTCATGGCGCCAGCGAAGGCGAAAGCGTTGGATGCCTTTGTACGCGTACAAGGTGATCATTGCGTAACCGTTGGATGCGGTGATGCTCAGCGTTTTGTTGGGGCCCCCGAGGTCGTCTTGGCAACACAAACTACGGGTGATAAAAGACCAACGATCACTAGGGCTAACAAAAATATGCACTTAAATCGGCAAATATGCGCACAAAATTTGCATCCAAAATATCAAAATATGCAGCAAAATGCAGAAAAAAAACTTCCAAAATTAGGGATTCAAATTTTGAAAAAATCCCAATAACATTTATTCTTAATTTTCCTACCAAAAACAAACAAAACAGAGCATTTTATATAATATTCAATTATTTTGAATTAAAATTGGCCAATCAACCATTTAGAGAAGAATTTTTGTTTGTAACGATTTTCAGGAGTTATTATTAAATTTTAAATTGATTTTGTTTTATTGAGTTTTTCTTATGGGTTTTTTCAAAAAAGCAAAAAAATACGCTTAAATATGCATATAACGCTGCACCTAATATGCAAATATGCACCAATGGAATATGCAAAATATGCATATGAAAGTACATCGCTTCAAATCAAACTAAAAACAAGTTTTCGTGCTTTTTAAGCCATTACCGGTTCAGGAAAAAAAAATGCATTTGCATTTTTGCAAACTCTCCTTATCAGTACTGGGTTTTACTTTTACAAAAACAACAAATTAAAAAAGTGTGTCTTTTGACCTAAACGTATGTATACCAGGGGATGGAACCGGATTCCGGAGTTCCGGACCTTTTTGGGGTCCGGAATTCCAATTCCGGATTCTGGGGACCCTTCAAATTGTGTGCTGTTATTTAATTGTGGAGTAAAAGTGGATCATCTTGGATTGAGCGGTCCTCCCCCATTTTTACCACGTAAATAAAAAATTTTCGAATAAAAAAACGAGGCTACTGGAAACCTTCCGCTTCCCGTGTTTTTGGAGTCCGCTCCGGCCAAAAATTCCTCTTATCTTTTTGAGGGCAAATGCCCCGGTTCCGGATTTGTTTCAAAAAATTATGTACCTATCCGGAATATTTTAATAGTGTGCTCCCCAGGGTACTATTATGGGAAATAAAGTTTTCCAAAAGTGGATAAACCTGGTTTTGACTGAAACTTGACCATAAATCTTTCAATTTTGCACAATTTTTGAAAAAATAGGAAAAAAAACCTTTCCGCTTTAATAAAGCTCCCCATAAAATTAAAAGAGGAAAATTTTACAAATTTTAATGACTATTAATTTTATCGGTTAAAAAGTTCCCTTTTCGGGTATTCCGGAATATCTGGTACCAACTGTTTTTGAAAACCGATGCCGTTGGTTTGGTACCAGGATAACTGCTAGGGCCAAACCGGTTCAGTACCAGGTATCGACCTACCCCAATAAGAACCAGTCCACGGGATTACTTCTACTCTAACCAACTAAGATACATACCGCACTCCCGTGTCGCCCCTGTTTGCACTCGTCCGGATTTCCGTGTTACCCAATTTGCAGCCATCGCTACACACATCACCGACCTCCAGCACTTCGATGTAGATTGTCTTTTGTGACTTAATTACCCAAACACAGTAAGCGAAGTCAGCATTTTCATCCAACGTGGTGGCACCAGTTTGTTCGGACATCTAAGGATTATCCAAAGCGTTAGGACATGCTGGAATTCTGACACCTGAGCTCCGCTCCGATTAGCCAAAAGTCGAAATTTATCATGGCCATAGTAATTAGTGATGCACCGAAAGCAAAAAACCAGAAACCCGAAACCGAAAGTCAGACCCGAAAACCAAAACCGAAAGCCATAAAACCCTAAAAAAACCGAAACCGAAAGCGAAAGTGAAAAATTTTTCCAGTTCATTGCTACTCAAAAAATTTGGCTTTTTGCTCGAATTTTCCGCAAATCCGTTAATCGTTTATCATTTTTCAAAGCATCTTTTCTATATATGGACCCAGCGGTGCCGATAGGCGCCGATGGAAATATTTTGAAAATTTAAACGCGTTTTCTAAAAATGTGTACAAAAAAGGCCATTAGGGGTGCGCTTATTAAAATGATAAGCTGATTCTTAGAGGTGAATTTTTCGATTTGAAAAAATATGTATTCACATAAAATTGCCAGCCTTACAAATGACTTTTTGGGAAAAAGAATATAAATCAGACAAATTTGTTAACAGAATTTACTACATTTCTACGCTTTTTCGCGTTTTATTTTCATAAAAATACTTTTTTCTGAGGCGAGGAGGTGGGGGGAGGGCGGCGGTGCCGATAGGCGCCGCCGGGAAAAATTTGGATGAAATGACTGGATTTGTTAACAAAATTGGATCCTTTTTTCACGTTTTATTTTTATTTTTAGGCAAAAATTGGAAGCCTGAATTTTCTTTGGTTTCCCAAAAATAAGACAGAAAATCAGTAATCGTTAAGAGGAATTGATCCGGCGGTGTTCATGCACCGCCGGGGAATTTTTATGAATATATAGTGAATCTTTTTAAGATTTTGCGTATAAAATCACTTTAAAAAACATTTATTTTCAAAAATTACCATTCAAAATCGTAGTTTTCCCTTGTAATCCCAAAAATAAGAACAAAATAAGAACAAGGAGTTGAAATAAGAGCATTTTTTACAAATTAGAACAAATGGCAACCCTGATATAAATAAATTTCATTAAAAAGGATCCGAACCTTGAAAATTTAATTGGAACCTGTAGCACTAACCACTAAGCTAAGTAATAAAGCAATGAGATCCCACAAAAAATAAACTAAGTAATATAATTAAATATTAGCTCCGGAATTCAAATACCTATTAATTGATAATGGCCAAAACTCAATGATTAGGGGTGTGTTTTTACTTTCGGGAAACCCGAAACTCGCAACCCGAAACCGAAAGCCAAAAAACCCGAAACCGAATTTCGGGTGCATCACTAATAATAATATCAAATTTTCGACTTTGGACATACGGAGTTTGTATCTTAGGCACCAACTTCTGTCCAGTCAGTGTGCGACGTGCCTTCTGTATAGGGGGTGCACTTCGGCACGCCTATTGGCGAGTGCGACCCCAAGGTGTACGCACACTTTTCACCCCAATAGCCTGGCGGGCAAATGCAAGCCGAACATTTGTTCGGGTTCTGGAAGCCGCCATTGAAGCACGTGGTTTCCATCTTGCATGTAACTGCAACCCAACAAACATTATTTCGTTGACAAACGTTCGCCAATATGTACAGATAGACTAAGGCATTTGTTTGAAAAAGATATTATTACCTAACCATGCCTATTACCTAGCATGACAATTGGCTTAGTTTGCAAAAAGAATTTGAGCTTGAGCACCGGGCTGAATTGAATGTTTAACACTGTTTTTTGGTAGGGTGGTAGTGTAAAAACAATTGTTGAGTCTTTTATTTGATCACTATTGGAGTGAATAAATTCGTTTTTAACCAGGGATTTAAGACAAAAAAAAACCCGAAATCAGTTACACACCTCCGGAACCGATCGATTCCTTTGGACACAAACACTTTAATAAACTTATGAGCCCTTGAGGTTAGTCCAAAAAATGCTTTTCGTTTATTCAATTTTGATTTGTTTCACTCACCTTTGTTCCGGCTTGAGTTTGAGTTTGCCGAATTAAAGCTCAGCCCGCAGTAATGCTCGTTCATCATCTTATAATCGCTGTGGCTGGGCCCATATCGCTGTCCGATCGTGTGCAGATACATGGGGCCCGCTTTTGGCACCAATGTTGGCTCGTCATTTATGGAGAAACCTTCTGAACAAGCATTTTTCTTTTTTCCTGCATCAAATAATATTAAAAAAAAATCGAGATTTGTCGGCATAATGTCAACGTTATTTATCAATATGTTTCGGTTTATTGGTCAAATATTGTTTATGATTTCATTCAACACTTACTTGAAGAGTAATGCATCACCGAGCCCAAATCGTACCCAACCCAATAGTTGTTGTTATCAATCCACGACTGCTTGTCGAAATTGTACAGCATTTCCGGTTCGATGTTGTCAGTGTTCACCTTCACAAAGGCGTCCCGGTCGTAGCGCGATTGTTCGTGGAAAAAGCCCAGCGAATGACCAATTTCATGCGCAATGATGCCGAGCTTACAAAATAACAAACAAATAGCGGTTTAACACATATTATTTTATGGCGATTTCTTTTGGAAACATTTTGGAGCAGAAGTATGCTATTTAAATATGCTGTCTCAAGCGCTTCCGGTCCAAGTGTCGGCATGACTTTGACTTAGCCCCACAAAAGTTTTTATGAAATTCTATTGTAAAACTGTTAGATATTGCATAGTACAGTATGAAAAAGCATGAAAAACCATCTACCAAGTCATAAAAAAGTGCTTTTACCAAAAATGAATTTTTAGAAAAAATCAAATTTTGACCCACAAGCCCAAAACATTCAATTCATAGCAAATTTGGTATCAATAAACATATCTTGAACAGAAAATTCGATCTACACCTGTTTCAACTCGTTTTGCTTTACCTAGGCTTAGCCTAGGCTGAGTCTATGCTTTAGTGCTAATTCTGAGTGATTTCATGAAAAATCAATTTTCGACTTTTGGTTCGAATTTGGGTCTGGTGTTCGAAATTGGGTGCAGTGGATGTCATATTCGTGAACAGCGACCCAGAGAACCTCTTAAAACATGTTTTAAAAAATTTCGGAAAAAGGGAAAAATTTGATTCAGACCATTATTTCAGATAAGTAGGGCGAAAAATTCTATTTGTTGATAAAATCGCTTTTTTAATGACTTGGTAGATGGTTTTTCATGCTTTTTCATACTTTCTATGCACTATCTAACAGTTTTACAACAGAATTTCATGAATTTTGTGGGGCTAAGTCAAAGTCTTACCCAAGTGTCGATCGCTCCGCGAGTGTCGACCGGCTTGTAATTTTTTGTTGTCTCGACCAATATCGACTGAATTGGTACCAAAAGAAGCAGCGTATTTAGGCCAAGATATTATTAAGCACAAGCTTAGTGATTGAGAGAGCATTTCAAAAAAGCTATGTCCAAAAAGAGCCAAAAATTGGCCATTTTTTGGATTTTTCGTTTATTGGCCATAACTTGGTTACGCTTTGTCGAATAAAATGTTTTTGCTCACGGCTAGCTTCGTATCATTGAAAGCTTAATCCGATATTCTGGTCGGCCAACCAAATCAGTTAAATTTGAGGCAAGTTATACTGCAGTCGACACTCGGACCGGTAGCCCGTCCCAAGCTGATCTGCTGCTTACCAGGTCACATCCAGGCCCAATCGACACTTCTTGGTAGGTTTTTGATTTTTGGCGTCCCACTGCGGAAGAGCAACCGCTTCCGGCATGGCTGGTAAAGTGTACTCGGGGAGAGGCCTTCGGGTCTTCGTACAGGTTCAGACACGTGTTGTTGTACCAAAGCTTGAGGGCTTTTTTTATGTGCCCCTTTAGCTGGTCGGCTAAAGATCATAAGGATACACAATATATATCTAAAATTCCTCCTCCTCTGAATTAGAAGTTCCATTAGGAATAGAGTACCACCCATTTATTGTATTTTTCTACAATTATTACCACACTGAAAAACATACAGATGCTGTCGTCAAAGCTGAACGGGTACTGGAGATTAGGCCATTTGCTGTCCGGAAAGGTGCCAGCGTGCATTGGCGCCCCGCGCCGCCTTCGACCGCTGGAGTCAACAGCATCAGAAGAAGCATTGGGAGTTCTCGTCGATGGTCGTCCCTCTTCAACTTCAACATCGTCGTCCCGGGCAAACAAAATTTTGGCTTCTTCCAGCGATAGTTGAATGTCCCCTTGGTACAGATACGCAGCCTCTGGGCTGTGTTCATTGATCTCAGGAATGTCCATTGTCGGCACTCGCTTCTCCTTCGGAAGCCGCGCCCGGGCGGCTTTTTGCTCCTTCATCCTCTGCTGATACTTCTCGTCCTTCTCCAACGCCTTGGCTTGCTTCAGCAGCTTCTTCTGCACTTTCTCGTTGTGCTCCGCCAGCAACTTTTTCACTTCTTCTCGCTCCTTTTTCCACTGTTCCGCCTCCTCCTTGCCCATTTCAGTTGGCTTAGTGCCTTTGTTGACGGCACCGCGCTCCATTATTGGCGGCTTTATCTTTCGCCCACTCGCCGCCCCAGGCGCGCCAATGCTTGACGCAACTCCGACAACCAAAATGAGGGAAATTCCAATGAACGGATAAGAGAGGAGTGAACACTTCATGTTCAGAGGGGCAGAAAAACTAAAAAGATTCTTTGTTAGAGGTGGGGGATGGGGACTTTATTTTTATAAATGTTTCAGAGATGGGATATCAGGTCGAAGATAAAAATTTTTGGATTTATCTAGAACATAGTTAAATTTCGGAAAGACGGCTTTCTATTAAAATCGGAATACATTTCCCAGCCATTCCCGAGTCCTTAAATAGTAATAAATCCGCTCCCGTCATCTATTCCTCCCCCATCACCAGCATAATTTATTTCCATTTTCGTTCCATTCATTTTCTTTTTCTTCATCTAAATATTTTATTTAAAAAATTCCTCTTAAGTGATCGCTTTTAAGAAGCTTTTCAGCATAATAAACATTTCTTATTTTTGGTGACATCATATATTGTAATATCTGTTATTTCGCTCCCATACAATATTTAATTATTAAATTAATTATTTTTTAACCCAATATTATGGAGGAAAGGACGGTAATGAACGATAATCTATTTAATTGGATTAATTTAAGAGGTAAAAAAATTATAAAGGATTTTGAAAATAATTACCCAATTAAGGTATAAATAATTTAGCACGGCCCAATCGGCGAAGTTGGTGCATACCACCAAGCAGCAGGTAACAACAGTTATTTACTTTTTTTAAATTAATCTACTATTAAAAGCTACGCCCTTGGCCTAGGCTGAGTCTATGCTTTAGTGCTAATTCTGAGTGATTTCATGAAAAATCAATTTTCGACTTTTGGTTCGAATTTGGGTCTGGTGTTCGAAATGGGTGCAGTGGATGTCATATTCGTGAACAGCGACCCAGAGAACCTCTTAAAACATGTTTTAAAAAATTTCGGAAAAAGGGAAAAATTTGATTCAGACCATTATTTCAGATAAGTAGGGCGAAAAATTCTATTTGTTGATAAAATCGCTTTTTTAATGACTTGGTAGATGGTTTTTCATGCTTTTTCATACATTCTATGCACTATCTAACAGTTTTACAACAGAATTTCATGAATTTTGTGGGGCTAAGTCAAAGTCTTACCCAAGTGTCGATCGCTCCGCGAGTGTCGACCGGCTTGTAATTTTTTGTTGTCTCGACCAATATCGACTGAATTGGTACCAAAAGAAGCAGCGTATTTAGGCCAAGATATTATTAAGCACAAGCTTAGTGATTGAGAGAGCATTTCAAAAAGCTATGTCCAAAAAGAGCCAAAAATTGGCCATTTTTTGGATTTTTCGTTTATTGGCCATAACTTGGTTACGCTTTGTCGAATAAAATGTTTTTGCTCACGGCTAGCTTCGTATCATTGAAAGCTTAATTCGATATTCTGGTCGGCCAAATCAGTTAAGTTTGAGGCAAGTTATACTGCAGTCGACACTCGGACCGGTAGCCCGTCCCAAGCTGATCTGCTGCTTACCCGGTCACATCCAGGCGCAAGCGACACTTCTTGGTAGGTTTGTGATTTTTGGCGTCCCACTGCGGAAGAGCAACCTTTTCCGGCATGGCTGGTAAAGTGGACTCGGGGAGAGGCCTTCGGGTCTTCGTACAGGTTCAGACAGGTGTTGTTGTACCAAAGCTTGAGGGCTTTGTTTATGTGCCCCTTTAGCTGGTCGGCTAAAGATCATAAGGATACACAATATATATTTAAAATTCCTCCTCCTCTGAATTAGAAGTTCCATTAGGAATAGAGTACCACCCATTTATTGTATTTTTCTACAATTATTACCACACTGAAAAACATACAGATGCTGTCGTCAAAGCTGAACGGGTACTGGAGATTAGGCCATTTGCTGTCCGGAAAGGTGCCAGCGTGCATTGGCGCCCCGCGCCGCCTTCGACCGCTGGAGTCAACAGCATCAGAAGAAGCATTGGGAGTTCTCGTCGATGGTCGTCCCTCTTCAACTTCAACATCGTCGTCCCGGGCAAACAAAATTTTGGCTTCTTCCAGCGATAGTTGAATGTCCCCTTGGTACAGATACGCAGCCTCTGGGCTGTTTTCATTGATCTCAGGAATGTCCATTGTCGGCACTTGCTTCTCTTTCGGAAGCCGCGCCCGGGCGGCTTTTTGCTCCTTCATCCTCTGCTGATACTTCTCGTCCTTCTCCAACGCCTTGGCTTGCTTCAGCAGCTTCTTCTGCACTTTCTCGTTGTGCTGCGCCAGCAACTTTTTCACTTCTTCTCGCTCCTTTTTCCACTGTTCCGCCTCCTCCTTGCCCATTTCAGTTGGCTTAGTGCCTTTGTTGACGGCACCGCGCTCCATTATTGGCGGCTTTATCTTTCGCCCACTCGCCGCCGCAGGCGCGCCAATGCTTGACGCAACTCCGACGACCAAAATGAGGGAAATTCCAATGAACGGATAAGAGAGGAGTGAACACTTCATGTTCAGCAGAGGGGCACAGACGATTTTTTACTTTGTGTTCGGTGGTGATCAATGTCAGCTCGGGGTAAAATTTTGCAATTTAGTTTTGCTTTAATAAGTAATTTATACATAGGAACAACCGACCTTTTTAAACAAAACTAAAAAGGTTCTTTGTTAGAGGTGGGGGATGGGGACTTAATTTTTATAAATGTTTCAGAGATGGGATATCAGAGGTCGAAGATAAAAATTTTTGGATTAATCTAGAACATAGTTAAACTCGGAAAGACGGCTTTCTATTCAAATCGGAATACATTTCCCAGCCATTCCCGAGTCCTTAAATAGTAATAAATCCGCTCCCGTCATCTATTCCTCCCCCATCACCAGCATAATTTATTTCCATTTTCGTTTCATTCATTTTTGTTTTCTTCATTTAAATATTTTATTTAAAAAATTCCTCTGAAGTGATCGCTTTTAAGAAGCTTTTCAGCATAATAAACATTTCTTATTTTTGGTGACATCATATATTGTGTAATATCTGTTATTTCGCTCTCATACAATATTTAATTATTAAATTAATTATTTTTTTAACCCAATATTATGGAGGAACGGACGGTAATGAACGATAATCTATTTAATTGGATTAATTTAAGAGGTAAAAAAATTATAAAGCATTTTGAAAATAATTACCCAATTAAGGTATAAATAATTTAGCACAAATGTATAACATAAATTTTATTTTTATTATCCGCCAGGAATGTATGGCCCGGCCCAATCGGCGAAGTTGGTGCATACCACCAAGCAGGTGACAACAGCTATTTACTTTTTTTAAATTAATCTACTATTAAAGGCTTGGGATACGATGATCCAGGATACGATCCATATCCGGAATACGATGATGGTGCATGTTATGTGGACACGACGGCATTGTGGGATATGGGTACGGTCCTGAAGGTGGATTTTAATTTTGGTGACTAGCAACAGATGATGATTGATGATTAATGTTATTATTTGTATCAACATATTTTTAAATAAAATTATAATAAATTCATCTGAAATAAATCAAAACTAAAAATTTAATTAATCAAAATAAAAAAATATTTTGTTTCAATATACCATCATCTCGAATTAAAGAAAATCGTTATAACCAGACATTATTGAAATTATAAATAAATAAAACATTATTACATTTATTCTGTTTGATTTTTTTGTAAGTTTATGAATAAAACTTTAAATTTGTCCGGTGTTGGGAGTGCACCATTTTGCTGTTTTTTCTGCATTTTGAACGGTTCGAAAACCGTTCTTTCGCCATTTCAATATTAAATTATTTTTAAAAATAAATAAGGTATTTTTTATTCATTGAAATTATTCAGCGAGCAATCGGAGCAATTCGTTTAATTGTTTAATTATTCTCTGCATAAAAATTATGTGCTAATACTCCGATATTTATTTTTATGCGCTAAAAACAATCTCTAATTTCAAAAAGGAAGGATAATTCTTCTTCTAGAGCCCGGTAAAAAAATTTCCGGGAGTGGGATCGGGAGTTCAAAATTTACCGGGACGGGAGTCCCGAACGGGAATCGCGTAAAAATCCCGCTGCCGTTCAAATCCCGTCCATTTTTAACGGGAGTCCCGGGCGGGAGCGGGAGTAATTCTAAAATTTAATTAAATACTAACAAAAATATTTTAAATGCACAAATTTAAGGACAATCCTTTTATTAAATACAGAAAAAAAAATTGTCTTCTTAATGATTATTTGGCTGATTTTTGCTGATTTTTTGAGAAAAAAAAACAACTTAAAAATGGCCATTTTTATGTAAAAAAAATGCTACAAAAAAACCAAATTTTTCCCGGCAACACCTATCAATACCGCCGGAAAAATTAGCTGAGATTTCATACGAAAATTGAATTTTTTCTCTTTTTTAAATCTTATTATTTTGAAAGTTGAAAAAGAATTACGAAAAAAGAAGGAAACAACAATTTGATGAAGAAAGCAATGAAACAAAATGCAAAAGAATTGCAATATTCGACAAATTGGTGAAATTGTCGAAATTAAAAAAGGAATATAAAAAGGAAAACCGTATCAAAAATGAAACAAAAATTGCCAAAGCATTGGGAAAATATCGCAAGAAAATTTACAAATGGAAGCAGTGCTCTATTAGTTATCACCACATTTCAATATAGAGAACGTTAAAGCGAAAGGAAACTGTTTTCAAATTTTGTGACCAAAATTTGTTCAATTTATTTTTTCTTTTTAGGAGCTAATTTTTTAACAAAAAAAATTTGGGGTTCTTTAATTGGTGACATGACAACTCTTACATAGGCATAGGCTTAGGCAACGGTCTACGCTTTAGGCTTAGGCCTAAGCTTAGGCTATATATATGTAAAAAAAAATTATTGTCACGAGTGCAATTAACCCTTTAGTTTATTGTATTTTTAAAAATATATTTAATTAAAAATTCATTTGTGATGCAAGAAGGAAGCGGAGTGTGGGAGAAAGTGTGATAATCCTATGGGAGAACCTCTAAACGAAACGTCCGTAACTCAGTCGGTTAGAGCACGGCATGGATTGCTGGGGTCGTGGGTTCGAGTCGCACCGGGCGAGTTACCTTTTATGTTCTACATAATCATTAGAAAAGAATGTTTTTACTTTTTTATAATATGCCATTTTACTTTATCATCCATCGGAATAATTTATTTGTTTTTTGTTGTTTGATCAGAAAGCACTGTCACTGTTTCCATTGGTTTGATCACTTTTTTTTCTTCGCTTCGCTTTTCCTTCTCTCATTGCCTGTGATAACGTGTCATTCGCCTCGCTTCTTCATGTACGTCCATCTCCGCTTTGAACGCGTTCAGTTCGCTTCGGATTTGCTCTTTTTGTTCGGACGTTAGCCGTGCCCATGGCTTGTCCCCGCGTCGGTTGTACTGCTCCGCCTCGCCAATCTCGACGAACTCGCTGAATTTGATCATCCGGGCACGCAACTCTTCAAACGCCGCTTGGCTCAACTTAATAAAAATAAATTATTTATTTTATGCTAATATTTCATAGTTTTCTACTCGTGAGAATGCATTTTTCTGAGTGTTGTCAAAAGAATGCCGCTACACTTTTTTTTTGTTGCCATTTTTGTGTCATTTCTTGTGATTTAGACTATTTTGCTTCTAATTCGTTCGGGCTACTGATCAGTGAAAGCTAGAGTAGCACGGGACCGGGACCGGGACCGGGTCGGGAAATCCCGGTTTTTTCAGGTCCCGGTCCCGGTCCCGGTCCCGGTTTTTGAAAAAATGGAAATCCCGGTCCCGGTTTTGCCAGTCCCGGTCCCGGCGGGACTAAATAAGCACTGGTAAGAATGGGAATCTGGGTGAAAAATCGGTAAGTTAGAGTGGAGATTTGAGGAAAGGAAACTTTTGAATAACATAAACATTTTGCCAATTTGGTCCATTTGACTTATTTCTTTTTAACATTTTTTTTCTTAATTCAGAATGCTTTACAAATTGTCACCTTTTTAAAATTACATAATTAATAATTTTTAGTAAATCAAAACCAATAAATGTCTGACATTTGGAAATATTTCGACAAATCGTCGAATGATAAAGCATTATGTAATATTTGTGGTAGAAAAATTGATAGAACTGATGGGTCGACAAAGGGAATGTGGAGGCACTTGGAGGCAAAACACAAAGAACAATTTATAGAGTTGAAATCCGGGAATTTGCTTCAAAAGCAGGAACAAAAGGTTAACCGATTAATTTTTTAAATTTAAATTTATTAAAGCTTCAAAATGATCACTACCGAAATATTTTGGTCCGATTTAACCGCAACTTTATTTGATTAGCAAAAAGTGAATTATGTCCTTTTTGGCATTTTTGGGTCACTTTATATGATTGGATTATTTTGCTTCTAATTTTTGCTTCGGGCTGATCAGTGAAAGCTTCAAAAGGATCACTCCCGAAATATTTTGGCCCGATTTATCCGTCATTTTATTTAATTGGAAAAAATCAATTATGTCTGCATCTAGAATAAGAAAAATAGGTGAAAATATCTTTAAAAAAGAAATGATCGAGATATCTTTATGGCGAAAATCCAAACATTAATATTTTCATTTTTTCCTACTTCTCATGGGCCACGAAAATTTGGTAATTCCAAGTCATTTAGGGCATTTCAGGTTTTCATGTCACCTTGAAGCAGTTATCTGATCACTTTGGTGTAGAGTTGAGCGGGACCGGGGCGGGAAATCCCGGTTTTTTCAGGTCCCGGTCCCGATCCCGATCCCGGTCCCGATCCCGGTCCCGATCCCGATCCCGATCCCGATCCCGGTCCCGATCCCGGTCCCGATCCCGGTCCCGATCCCGGTCCCGATCCCGATCCCGATCCCGGTCCCGATCCCGGTCCCGGTTTTTGGAAAAACAGAAATCCCGGTCCCGGTTTTGCCAGTCCCGGTCCCGGCGGCACTAAATAAGCACTGGTAAGAATGGGGGTCTTGGAATTGGTGAGGGATCAGAAATTTTTGATAAAAATAAATTAAATTGTTTATTTTCATTTATATCATGTGTTCATATCATAAGTGGTCAAGTGGCTAAACCTTTTTACTTTCATTATTTGTCCTTCGGTTCAATTCCCTGATGGAACAGAAATTTTTTTTATATTTTCTTTACCATTATTTTAATTGAATTTAATTAATAAAAAAATATTTTATTTTAAATTATTATTTTTTTCATTTTTAATAGCCTAAAACCCCATAAATTAACCAAATATTTGGTCATTTTTTGACAAATTCTGATAACAAATCTCGCTCAAAATTTCAAAATGTTTCCGGCGGCGCCTATCGGCACCGCCGGAATCCGCCCCCTCCCAATGTTCCAAAAAAGTTTTTTGAAAAAATATTGCCACAAAACAGCGATCTAAAAGCAAAAAATTTAAAAGATTGTTAATTTATTTAAAAAAAATACAGAATTTTGGGACTCAGAAAATTCCAAGACTCCCCCCCCTGATAACAAAATTTTTAAAAATTTTCCTCGAACTCGTCCCCCAAAACGTAAATACAAAATTTTATGGGTACATTTTAGAATATTGGCAATTTTCGTAACAAAGTGCACTTAAATTTTCAATTTTTTTCAAAAAAAATTTTCACTTAGAAAAAGTCCCGGTTGGTCCCGGTCCCGGGTTTTTTCGCGGTCCCGGTCCCGGTCGAAAGACTTGGTCCCGGTCCCGACTTTTCTGGTCCAGGTAACCTCATAATTGGGTTGCATACTGTAAAGAATAATTCAAATTTACAATATTACTTATTTAAGCAATAATTTTTAAATTTGGTTGAAATGATTGATTTAAAAAATAATTTTCAATCCACCATCAAATTGTCATGGAATCTCACTTAAACCATCCATAATGCTATTGATTGGCTTAAAGGCAAAGCAATAAGAATATGTATAATAAATTATAATATCTATTAAGGAAATAAATGTTTTAAGTGACAAAAAAAAACCCTCAAAACATTGCCTAAAAATTGGAAAAAGGGTCTTTAAAAATTTATAATTTACAGAATGTACATAAATGCGTATAATAATTAGGGATGATATTTTTAGTTTTTTTTTTACCTATTTTTCAAAATTAATTTCAACTATATTGGTTGATCAATTTTTTGAATAAATTTAACATTTTACATCCCTAATCTACAAATTAATTATTTTGACCGTTTTTAGCACCTATTTCGGGTTTTCTAGAACCTAAAAATTAATTATTTTGGCCGTTTTTAGCAACTATAAATACCTAATAATATTATAAATCATTTTTTTATCAATATATATACAGAAATCCTTTCTATAATAATTATATATTAATTTTAAACACCATTTTTTATAAATTTATGACAGAAATCCTTTCTATTTTGGCTAATACATATTTATATATTTATTTTTAATTTATTTAACTTTGCCTTAAGCCTCACATCATTGAATCAATTTGTCCGCATGTTTTATATTATCATATTATCGAATTTATACTGTAAGAATTTCAATTTAATTTCATGCACAAAACAAGATGGAGACGATTTGTTTAGCGAATTATGGCAAAATTATTTTTCCGATGCTCAACAAAAAATGGGGAAAAACATTATAAAAAGCGAACAAAGCATTGAAAATGAAAATGAAATGGCCCAATTTTCATTGGATGTTCAAATCAAAAAGGAGATAAAAAATGAAGTAAAACTTGAGAGATTTGTGGAAGAAATCAAAAACGAACAATCGGAGCAAATGGACGAAATTGGGGGGAAAAGTCCAAAAAAGGTGAAGATGAAGATGAAGAAGAAACAGAAACGGAACAGGACAGAAGCAGCAACAGCAGCAGCAGGTCATAATTATAAATTTAATGGGACGATTTTTATGCAAAAACTCTAAAGTTCGTACAAAAGTATAAATTTATACTTTATTAAAAAGAATGAATATGCCACAAAATGAAAATGGCAACAAATAACTTAAAAATTGTAATGCTTACAATGAAACATCGCGAATTGTAACACGGAAAACGTAAAATTTGGTATCATTGGTCCAATTATACATAAATTAAAATTCATTTTTTGTTGGATTTGAACTTGGACCTCCTAAATGTGAATTTAACCAACTTAGCCATCAATTTTGCTAATTCTTTTTAATTGTTAATTTTCTCGTTTTTAACAGTTTCTTTTTTTTTAATTTCACTATTTATAAAAATCAAAAATTTGGTTTTTTCGTAAACTTTACATAATTCGACATTTTCATTAATGCTTATTTTACGATTTTTTTGTGCCTAAAATTCCCACCCATCCCTAGTGATAAAACAGCAGAGGAATTTGACAATGACGAACAGAAACGCAAATTGATGATTTTAAAAGAATATGACACACGGAGAAAAGAATGGAAATTGAAAAATGGAATCAAAAAAGAAAACCGTTACAAAATTGAAGCGGAAATTGCCAAGGGATTGGGCACAAATCGGGACAAAATTTACCAATGGAAAAGAGAAAATGTGCCAACCTACCAAAAGAGAAGTGAAGAAATGAAACGGAAAACAATTGAAAATTTTGAAAAAATGAAAATCGACTACAGAGAAAAATGGGTAAAAGAAAAGGAAAAAATTGAAGGGCAAATCGCCAAGGAAATGGGAAAAAAAAAATTCAAAAATGGAAAAGAGAAATGATGCAAAACGGAGAAATGGAATCGGCAGAAATGGCCAAGGAATTTGGAAAAAGGAAAAGAGCGCTTGAGCAGAAGAAACACAACGAATTTGAAATGGGAATTGCAAAGAAATTGGGCACAAATCGGGTGAGCATTTACAAATGGAAGAGGGAGCTTGAGCTTGGCAATGTGCTTCAAATGAGCAGTGAGTGGGGCCCAAAAGGACGGGGCGCGGGGGGGGGGGGCGGTGCACCCCAAAACGTCGTCGGCCGAAACGTCGTCGGAAGACTTTTTGAACCATAACTTTGTTCATTGTCAATCAAATTAAGCATTGTTAGTGTTATTCGATAGCTCTGTGTGTTTATTATTAATTTGCAAAACCTCAAAAATTTTCGTTAAGTTTCAAAAAAGTTATGGCCAGAAGGAACTCAAAAACCCAGTAATTCGATTTTTTTTTTTTGCTCTGCTTTTTTGTGCATGAATAAAAATTTTGAAAATTTGCAGGCTAATAGCATTTTTTGAATGCTTTCGAATAATACCAAGAATGTTTAATTTGGTTGAGAAAGAAAAAAAGTTATGGTCCAAAAATTCGTTCGACGACGTTTCGGCTGACGACGTTTTGTCCTACTCCGGCGGGGTCCAAGCCGTGTCCCGACATTTGAGGCCGGCATTTGCGCCTTTGTCAAAAATCGGGTTCAAAATTAAGTTGTTTTGTTTTCAATCACTGATCGCCTAACAGCTTTAAATAAGCGGATGATTAAGTGATTGTATCCGATCATTTGAGCGTCAGCAAATAGTTGAAAAAAATAAAAAAAAATTCAAACAACCGAATTTTAATGTTCCTGATAAATTAGAAGACAGTGCTTTCTTAATTTTAATGCTGTTTAGACTATCAGGGCTTGAAAAAAATTCAACTTTGAGTACGATTTTGGACATCGGCGCAAATGTTGGGACCGCAAAAGTCGGGCCGCAAATGTGGGGGCTCCGGCCAACGGGTGGCTGAGTAATGAGTTGAGCAATGCCCCGGTGATGCTGGAGAGCCTAGATTCGAACGGTTCTCGAGTTTGGTTCCCTGCATCATTAGTAGGGCTTCATTTTTATGTAAATCTAATTTTTTCCTGGGTTCTCCATAGCCTAATTAGTAAGAAAAACAACTTCTTTTTTGTATGTGCGAACAAAAGTTGGGCCTATTTTTTTACATATATTTTGCGATTTTTATACATATTTCGGGGTGTTTTAACTGAGATTTCATACGAAAATTGAATCGTTTTCTTTTATTTTTTAAATCTTATTATTTTGAAAGTTGAAAAAGAATTGCGGGAAAAAAGGAAAGAACAATTTGATGAAGAAAGCAATGAAACAAAATGCAAAACAATTGCAATATTCGACAAATTGGTGAAATTGTCGAAATTAAAAAAGGAATATAAAAAGGAAAACCGTATCAAAAATGAAACAAAAATTGCCAATGCATTGGGAAAATATCGCAAGAAAATTTACAAATGGAAGAGGGAATTAGCTGTGATTAAGCAATTTGACAGAATAAAGGACGAATTTTCAAGAAAATTCGCCATAAAAGCGACAAAACAAATTGAAGAAAAAATTGCGCAAAAAATTGGCATTTGCTTAGAAACAATTTACAGTTGGAAAGGCCCTAATGATGATGATGATGACTAATTACCTGCAGCAGTGCTCTATTAGTTATCACCAAATGCCAATGGAGAGAAAGTCAAAGAGGGGGAAATTGTTTTCAAATTTTATGACCGAAATTTGTTCGATTGATTTTTCTTGGGAATTATTTCTTTAAAAAAAGTTGGTGTTCTTTAATTGGTGTCATAACAACTCGTACAAAGGCATAGGCAAGGTCTGCGCTTTAGGTTTAGGCCTAAGCTTAGGCTTTTTTTTTGTAAAATTATTTATGGTTACTAGTTGCCATTGAATTTTTTAAATCCTTTATTTAAATTAAAAATTCAATAATTTGAAAAATATTTTTTTATCAGAGTCGAACTTTGTTCGATTTATTTTTCTTTTGGGAGTTAATTCTTTAACAAAAATTTATGCTCTTTAATTTATGTGATGACAACTCGTACATATGCTTAGTTAGGCAAGGTCTAGGCTTAGATCTTAGCTTAGGCTTAATTTTTTAAATTTTTTTTTTTATTGTTACGAGCTATCCCCAAACCATGGAATGGGCACAACCCAGCTGTTTTAGTCCATTAACCCTTTATGTTTTTTAAATCATATATTTAAATTAAAAATTCAATGCTTAAAAAGAATATGTTTACTTTTTAAACTAAAAGCACTATTATCAGAGGCTTCAAAAAAAATTTCCGTTTGTAAATATGCCCATGGGTCTGAATGATTCTTTTACATGTTCCATTTTATTTTATCATTTATCGGAATAATTATATATTTGTTTTTTGTTTGATCAGAAAGCACTGTCACTGTTTTCCATTGGTTTGATCACTTTTTTTTTTTCTTCGCTTCGCTTTTCCTTCTCTCATTGCCTGTGAAAACGTGTCATTCGCCTTGCTTCTTCATGTACGTCCATCTCCGCTTTGAACGCGTTCAGTTCGCTTCGGATTTGCTCTTTTTGTTCCGACGTTAGCCGTGCCCATGGCTTGTCCCCGCGTCGGTCGTACTGCTCCGCCTCGCCAATCTCGACGAACTCGCTGAATTTGATCATCCGGGCGCGCAACTCTTCAAACGCCGCTTGGCTCAACTTAATAAAAATAATTTAATAACATTTAACTTTTCAACAATTTATTAAATTGTGAATTTTATTTGTTTTTTATGCTTTTATGCTAAATATTTTGTAGCTTATCTCAAGGGCATAGCCAGACCTTTTTGCCATTTTTGGTCTCCATTTTTTCAAAAATATGGTCAAATGGGGGTCCGGCGGTGCCGACAGGCGTCGCCGGGAAAATTTTTTCAATTTTAATGCAAGCAATTTGTCAAGAAAATTGCGTAGAATTTCAAAAAATTGGCTGAAAATTTTTACTTTTTTGGGTTTCGGAGATGGGGGAGGGGGGGGGGCTTTAGCCCCCTCAGCCCCCCCCCCCCCCCCCTGGCGACGCCCTTGGCTTATCTCATTCGTCAGAATGCATTTTTTCTCAGTGTTGTCAAAAGAATGCCGCTACACTTTTTTTTTTGGCATTTTTGGGTCACTTTTGATGAGTTTGAGTATTTTGCTTCTAATTCTTTCGGGCTGATTAGTGAAAGCTTCAAAAGGATCAATAGCGAAATATTTTAATGTCCAATTTGTCCGTCACTTTTTTTTGATTGGCAAAAATGAATTACAGTTCGAAGTTTTCACCTTTTTGATCAGAAGACGCCGCCTCAACTGCTTGCCCTCCGATGCCATCGTTCTGACTGTTTGTTCAACTTCGTCGGTGCTGCTCCCTCTCTTCAAAATGCTGCGACGGCTTACTGTAGATGATGATGAGTTGTCTGGTACGGTCATTTTACCATTGCTTGCCTTGGCACTGTTTTTGCTGCTTGGTGAAGTCCGATTGGTCAATTTTCTGTAAAAAAATGAATTTATTTTTTCATAAAAAAGCAAATTTAAAACCATTTCTTTAAAGTGAATTTATGAATTTAGGGTTGCCTTTAATTATTATATGTATTTATTGATATTTATTAAAACTCACAAAATAAATTTCAAAGCGTTTGAAATATAAAACATTTAAAGCAAAAAAAAAAAAAGCCAGAAAAATCATTAATTAAATAATTGATATTAATTATTTTTAAATGCCCAATTAAAGTGGTGTTTTACAAAAGCTATAATTTGTGACCTATTCATTTATCACTTAATAAATAAAGAGCTCACTAATTGAGGCGTAAAAAAAACATTTATATTATTTGAAAGAAAATTACTTTAAATTTTCAATGGTCCAACTGCGACGGACGGCGGAAGTGAGGCGAAAATTGTATGGAGATGAGCAAGGCGAGGCATCGGAAGAGGAGGAGTCCTTGATCATATTTGAGTATTGAATGATTTCAATTGATTTATCTATGATTAAAAAAAAGATAAAATTTAATTTGCCGAATTTGTAAAAAAAAATAATAATTTTTAGTTTCGAAGCATTTGGAAATTGGAAAAAGCGCAAAATGGCTAATGAAATAAAAGATATGTTGATGAAACGAATCAGAAAAGAATGGAACAAAATTGAAATGGAAAGTGAATGAGTAGTGGGTCCATCAGTTCAATCATTTTTATATACAAAACAGTAAATCAGTTTTGGCATTTTCGAAAATAGGCATTTTGAAATAGGACGGCAAATGCGCCATGGAATTTTTCCACCATTGCCCGCCTTCGCCACAGCAACAAGCTGCTTTATGTCAAAAGCATGATAAATGGCATTGGCATTGCTGAAGGAAGATGTTCCAACCAACCGCTGCTGCCCGTCCCTCGCCCCCCCCCCCCCTCTCGCGGGCACTTTCATTAGGAATAATGCCGGATTTGGAATGGGCAAAATGCGCACGGGACAGAAACTGAGGAGGAGGATGGCATTTTTTGTTGTTTGGATTGAGCATTGGTGTGCCATTTTTGAACTCGCGCGCATTGCCAGCGACAGTTGGCATTAGAAGAATTGGCTACGTCAACAATGGCTTACAGGTATTAGCAGTACGAGAGTGCCATGGGGGAATTTTTGGAGAGCCTAAGTGCCAACCAAAATCCTAAAAAGGATAAGGATTTTGTGTGGGCAGGAAAATCTGGCACGGAATGCAATTCCCATTATTCCACTGTTTACAGTGCCTTTGATGTTTGAACGGAAACGCAATTTTTGGCAATACGTAATGTGATATCATGAATTAAATATACAAATGATTCCAGAACAAAGGACCAAATTAATCAAAACTATTCGGTGTAATGACTAATGAATGAGCTAATGAAGTAATGCCATTTAAATCAAATAAAATTATAAAGAAAATTGCGAAAATCTAGGCTTTTCATTCAAATTTCCTAATAATTTCATTGTGATTATTCTTGCTGACTATTTATAGTTTTCAGTTTTTTATATAATGGTTTCATTTATCATGCTTAATTACTTCAGGTGAGAATTTTTAATGATTGTAATTTCTATTTTAGGTGACATTAATTGGCACGTAATGCCAAAGTGAAAAATTCTCATTTCTGGCCAAAAATAAATGTTTGGTTTTTTAATTTGTTTAAATACTGGAAAAATTTAATTATGGTAAAAGCCCAAAATGGGGCTTATTAATTAAATTGAAAAAAGTAAAAAAGAGTTCTAAAATAAAAATTTTAATGAGTGTTTTTGGTTTGGTGTCCTCTCATTAGTGCTGTTCGAGAACGAAAATTTCCCGAGATTCGAGACCGGGACCAAAAAACCCGAGACTTTTCTTGAGTCGGGCTCGAGACCGAGAGTCTCGAACAGCCACTACCTCTACTGTCATAAATATGACGTATAAGCGAAAAAATAATTATTACTACCAAAACGAGCCGGCCAAACATTAGAGACGGATTAAAATGAGGAAATGGCTAATGGCTATCTGTTCAATGATATTTGAAATAAAAGCATCGATTAAAAAAATGAAAATTAAACTCGGAAAAGGGGGAATTATATTATTTGGTTGAATTAGCAAAATTAAATTTAAGAAATGAGACAGATACGGTGTAGCAATAAATCCATCTTCCATTTTTTATGTGTTTTAAATAGGGTAGGCCACGAATGATAATTAACCGGTATTTTTAAAAAAAATAGTAGGCACCATCGGGAAAATTTTGAAAATTTGCGTGGCAATTTTCAAATTTTGCGATTTTTAGGACAGTTTTTAAGAAAAAAAAGTTTAGGGAGTAGACGCCCGGTAAATTGGTGAAAATAAACATTTCTTTTGGAGAAATGTAAGTTAATAATTCCTGGCGAGGTGTCATCTTTAGGGGGGTGTATTTTTAAAACCGAAAAACCGATACTCCGGATTTCGGTTATACAGGTTTTTGGACCCCCGGTTTTCGGTTTCGGTTTCTGACCCAAAAAGCCGATTTTCGGTTTCAGTTCTGTTAAACAACCGTGACCGACCCTAGTTTTAAATTTAAATTAAATTGAACTTAAATTTTAAATAAAATTCCTTTAGCATTTTAGTATCAATTAATAATTTTTAATTTTGTTTCAAATTTATTTTTAATAAATATTATATAATTTTTGCTTTAGGTTTAATGTTCCCATTTTTGACATTCAAATATTTTCCGTATAATATATATATTAAACTGATCACTCACAATCCCTCCCTATGGCACCCATTCATTTCATTCATTCGTTTCATTGTCTTTTGTGTGACTCATTTTCATTCTCCACCATTTTGTCATTTTCTCTCGGCTATCCTCCGGTTTCTCTCTCCATTTTGCTCCAAATAATTTTAATTTTATTTAATCTTTGGTCCAATTTTTCTCGAATAAATTCCATAATATTTTGATTAAATTAAGTAAGCATATAATTTTTGAGTGACTTAAGCAAGGAATTCGAGTTTTTTTATTGTTCCCGCAAATAAAGAAACATTTTTATGTCCGTTTTTCAACAACAGCGAGGGGCAGAGAATGGGCGCGTCATCTTTCACATAAAATTGTTAAAAATGTCCCTAGAAAATAATTTTTTTATTGCTCTACTCGTTCATCAGAACCCAACACTAAGAAGCCGCAGCAAATACTCCATCTCTTCAACTCATTTCAGCTCATTACATCTTTACACATTAACGACATTTTAATGAGGGCACAGAAAGGGACGGTCACGGCTCAGTCGGTTAGAGCATTGTCCATAGTTAGAAGGACCATGGGTTCGAGTCCCCACCAGCGGGCGACTTACCACGACTTAACTTTTATGCTCTATAGGGAAGTGAAGTGCGCAAGCGGAAACGGCGGTATTCGTTCCAGTTCCTCCTCACATGTTCACTTTTCCCCATGGCTCCCATTTTTTATGGCCAATTCTCTCCCTTTGACATTCCTCTCTCATTGCTATGGCCTCGTTTCGGCTCTCCATGGCCTCGCGCACTCCCACCGCAACCGTCATTTAGTCGCACCCTCGCCCTCTCCCCTCCCCCCGCGATGACCCCTCATTCTCTCCCCTCTCCTCCCTTCTTCGTCTCCCGCCCCCCTCTCCCCTCCCCCTCCCCCTCTCTCCCCATCTCCCCTCCCCTCTTCCTCCGCTCTTCCTCCCTTCTTCCTCTGCTCTTCCTCCCTTCTTCCTCCCCTCTTCCTCCGCTCTTCCTCCACTCTTCCTCCCCTTTCCTCCCCTCTACCTCCCTTTTTTCTCTCCTCTTCCTCCGCTCTTCCTCCGCTCTCCCCCCTCCCCCCCCCCTTCTCCGTCTGCCCCCTCTCTCCTCCCCCTTTCTCCCCCCTCCCCCCCCCCGTCCAATCTCTCCGCCGCTTGCTCCATCGATGGGAATGATTTGATAGTTGTTGTTGCTGTTGATTGTGATGGTAGCGATGCTCTTCTGCTGATCACTTCACATCAGCGAAGATCATTCACACAAATACACAAACACGCACAAAATGCAGCAAGCGAAGGGGGGGGGGGGGGGATGGGAAGCGAACAGCTTGCTTTTCTCATCAGTGACTTTTAATGGGCGTCACTCACACGCTTTAATTTGATTAATTATATTTTAAGATGATTTATTTTTCTATGTTTTCCACAGTTGCTTGCTATATTTTTTGTTTGGAATTTGTTAAAAATAGAAACAAAAATTTAAAAAATTATAAACATTTTGCAAGAAAATTTTTTGGTTTTATTTACGAGATAATGTAAGGTAAAAAAAATTAATTTTAAATTTTTCTGTCAGAAATTTGAACAACTTTTTAACTAGGCTTTGAAGGTCATCAAATTCCGTAAATTATTTGAGACAAATTCGATTTGCTTAAATTTGTTGAAGGACATTTTATTGACTTCAGTATGAAAAGAAGGTGAAATATTAAAATTTCAAATTCTAAAGAATTTTTTCTGACACATTCAATTTTTATAAATCTTATATTTTCCGGTAAGATGAAAATTTTAATTTTAACCCCTGAAAATAGAAATTTGTATCCCTTTTTCAATAATCTTCCTAAAGCTTTCAAAGCCTAATTTTTCTCGGTTCATTTCTCATTTTCCCCAAATTTTCCATCATCCGACTTGCTTCCTTTCTTCTCTCCTTCCTCCTCCTCCATTGTTTTATTATGCATTTTTTATTCTGTCAATTTGCACCTCTCCTCCAACCCAATTCTCGAAAGTGTTCTGCTGCTGATCATTCTCGACACAATAATACCCTTTCCATGGCGAAGGGGGAGAGGAGGTGCACTTGACGGCACCAAAAACACCAACTTTTGTCTTGCGCAACGCCGCCACTCCCCCCCCCCCCAACCCCTCGGGGGAGGGAGGGGAGACATTTGTTTGCTGGGCCTGGGCCTGGGACAGTGTCCCAGAAAATTACGTTACCATTGAGCTACAAAATTTACTGTACAAATTGCTATTGTCTACGATTTTCCCGGTTCGGACTCCGTCAGTTGGGCCCCGACACGTTTGGGTCCCGGACTATAACTTTTTTCTTTGTCAACCAAATCCAACATTGTTGGTATCATTCGATAGCACTAAATGTATCCTCTATTAGCCTGCAAAATTTCGTTAAGGTTCAAAAAAGGTATGGCCCAAAATGAATGAAAACCTGGTTTCTGTGATGTACTTTTAGACATTAGTTTGTTCAAAATTTAAGGAATTTTTTGGAATTTTGCAGGATAATATAGAGGACACTTAGGTCTATCGAATGATATTTGGATTTATTATATCCCGTTTTGAATTTTCTCATGTGCATTTGTCTCCTTTTGTGGTTGTTCGAGAATAGGAACAGGTATTATTTGCAAAACTTTCCAAGCAATAACATTAAATTCTATTTAAAATAATTAAAGTTTCACTTTTAATTTGCTTTTGGGAATTTTGCCTTTGACACTGCGCCCGAGGGGACGGCGGACACCGCCGCGGGGGTTGGGGGCGGGGGGCGAGCCGCTGGCGGGCGAATGGCGGCGGAATGAATCTTCGCATTCTAATGAATGAATGAATGCCTTCTTCATCATTTCGCTGCCCTCCGATCGATCTGTGCTATTATTTCCCTTTGATCACTTTCAATTTCTTTTCCCTCGCCGCGATGGACACCCCAAAAATTCACTAATTACTTTTTAATAATTATTTTTATTTTAATTTCTGTTTATTTACAATCAATTAAATTTGTTTATTCCAATTTTAGATATTTTTTCCTTTAAAAAATATGTTAAAACAATGTAAACAAAGGCGAAGACCAACAACGAATTGGGACAATTTTAGTTAACGCTTTTTGCAATTTACAACACACAAATCCATGGTACAGTGCAAATAAAATACATATTTTTAAATATTTATTTCGTTTCAATTAAATATTTGCTTTTATTACTTATTTTTTTGACTTTTTGCTAATTTATGACAAAAAAAAGAAAAGTCACCATTTTTTAAACCGAATTTTAATAACTTTTCAATTCTAATGAGTTTTAAAATTTATTAACCAATTTTTTTTCTCCAATTTTGGCAATTTTTCCACCATAAAACAAACCCAATAAACATTTGTCGTCAAAATTGATTATTTTTTCAATTGTTCTGCTGCTGCAATCGTTGCAGCAGCAGCAGCAGGTTTAGAGCCCTGACGCACAAATAAATAAACCCAATAAAGGAGGAGGAACATTTTTCGGAGGTTGCAAAAAATGAAAATCAGCAAAATATTTGGGGGAGTATTTAGGATGAAAATGTGCAAAAGTAGAAATATAAATAATGGAATTAATTATAATAAATTTTGTTTTATGTGGGATATAAATAATTATAATAATTTTAAAAAATGAATTCAATTATTAGGAAGAAATATATGAAATGATAAAAAAAATTAAAAGAAATTGTTTCAAATTTTACTGTCAAAACTATTTATTTGAATTTTTACTTTAAAAATTTTATTTTTATTATTTTCAAAACTATTTATTTGAATTTTTACTTTAAATTTTTATTAATCAAAAAAATTCCAAATTAAAAATTGCAAACGTGAGAATATATTTACGCGCATTTTTCAATATTTTTTAAAAATTTGAGGAGTGTAAACGAAAAGTCCAAAAAATTAACAAATTTAAAATAATAAAAATTTGGTCAATGTAAATATTTGATTGCAAACAAATGTTATTTTCCTTCAGGACTTGAGCGTGTAACTGAATATCAGCGATACGACGGATGGTTTAATGTCGGATTTTCTTTTAATTCTCTTAAAATTAAATTTCGTTTTTTTTTTCATTTTTAAATTCCAATCCCTTAGAATTTGGCCCACCCCCAATGGGGCAGCGTGGGCAGTCGGCTTCACCGGGACGCGCCAAGCAATTACCAGGACGGCGTTTACCGCTTGGATTTGACTCTTCCGTCGGCCAGGGCAATTTCTGGTGAGGCAAAATGCCATAAAAAATTTAAAAATTTAAATTTTTTTTAATAGAACTGATGTTCAAGGGCCCATCCGGGAGGCCAAGCAGCCGAAATTTGACCACAATGTTCGCCTTCTTCAGTGAGTCCAATTAATTAACCCACCCCCGAGGCACGACGCCTACGGCAAATTTTTTTCTTTGGTGGCCCATACTTTTCGCCCTTACTGTACCCCAAATCCATGCCCAATTTTATGAAAAAATTAACGGGAATTGTTTTCATGGTGCGATTTCTAGGGGTGTTTTGAGGCGCTGAACGAATCCGTCCTCCATTTCGAAAAAATTCCGAACCCCGGACCCGAATTCGACTAAAAAGCCGAAAATCCAAATAAAATTTATTTCGAAAAATATTCGAAATTTCCGAAAAATTTAAAAAAATTTCGGGACCAATGATCGACATGATTTCCTGGTATTTCCAAACCCCGGTACAACTGTCCAAAGCGAAGTCTTGGGCACTTCCTTGGCAGGGGCGGAACGCAACCGCTTTTCGTATTTGCTCCATTTTTTCCGCGTTTCGGATCCGGTAGTGTCTTTTTCGATTTGCGTTCCGCCTCTGTTGCTGCTCGTCCCCCGCTGGGTTTGAACGTCTTCAAATTGGACCCTTTTTATAGGCCAAGTGGTCGCCTATGAAATTATGCAGTCGACGCAGAACAGTTGTCCGCTGGAGATGCACAAAATCCCGGTGGAGCGTTGTGACCCGGTGTTTGACAAGGCGTGCGAAGGCCGAACGGAGATACCATTCACACGGGCCAAATACGACAAAACCACGGGGCATGGACTGAACTCACCGCGCGAGCAGGTCGAACGGGGAAAGGACGGCACGGGAAGCGGGGAGGGAGGGGGGCGGGGGGGGGGGGGGGGAGGGTTAAGACCAACAGGCTGCCAACTCTGCTGATTTATCATCATTTTGCTGGTCATTTTTGGTGAAAATCTGTTAACAAACTGCACTCAAATTTTCAAAAAAAAATTTTCCGGCGACGCCTACCGACGCCGCTGACCCCCTTGTCCCAAAAAGTTTTTTTTTTTTTTTGGAAAAAGCGCGCCGCAAAAACATTTTTATTAATTTATTTTTCATTTGAAATAAAATTTTCCGTAATGCTGTTTTTTTTGTCGGCCAAATGTTGATTTTGAAAATATTTTCAGTTGGCAGCCCTGGTTAAGACAAGCCGAATTTTAAAATTTATAACTGTAAAAAAACGAAAGAAAATTTCAATTTTTCATTTCGATTTTTGATGGAATTTTTAGGCATAAAAAGAAAACACAAAAAGAAATATATGAAAATTACAACCCAAAGTTCTGGGGTTACTTGGAATTAAAAGACAGCACAAAATTTAATTAGATTATTTGTTTCGTATTATAATTTTTTCTTTGTTTTTTTTAAAATATTTTTACAATTGTCTCAGATCAACGAGCGGACCAGCTGGATCGATGCTTCTTTTTTGTACAGGTATTTTCAATTAAAGAATTTTATTGGTAATTTATAACCTAATTAATTAATTATTATTTGCATTTTTTACAAAATTATTTCCTACAGTACCCAAGAGCCGTGGGTGGCCGCGTTGCGTTCCTTTGAAAATGGCACAATGCTGGAGGGTATGGCCGGATATCCGCCGTTCAATGGCCAACACCATATTCCGCTGATCAATCCGCCACCTCCGCAAATCCATCGGCTGATGAACCCGGAAAGGCTTTTCAGTGAGTGCCATCGAATAAAGCAATATTTTAATTAGTGATTATTGAGAGTATTTTTTTTTTATTTATTTTAATTCGATTATTTTAATTTTCGTTTTTAATTATTAGAGTTGAGCCGGATCGAGATGACATATAAAAAATTCTGATGAAATCGCTGAATAATTTTTCAAACAAATTCAACAAAAATATTTTTAAAATTTACTTTTTTGTTTTGATAATTTAGAAATTTATAGTTTAGCCTATTAAAATTTTATAAAAATCTATTATAATTTTTTTCAAAACTTACATTTTTTCAGAAAATTTTTTTAGGGAAAAAGTCCCGGTTGGTCCTGGTCTCGATCGAAAATCCAATTCCTGGTCTCGGCAAGTCGGTCTCGGTTTTTCCAAAAATTCCCAGTCCCGCTTATATTTTTATTTTAATAAAGAAGTTGTTTTAACCAAAATTGACCAATAAAATTTCAGTTTTTTTTTTTTTTTTTTTTGCTTTAAGTTTTTCGTTGTTTGGCTTTTTGGGAATATCGTCTGCGTCAGTCTTTGGCATTTGACTTTTTCAGTCCTTGGCGATCCACGGATTAACGAAAACCCGGGCCTGCTTAGCTTCGGGCTGATTCTGTTCCGATGGCACAACATGCAGGCACGACGTCTGCAAAAGGAGTTCCCAAGTTGGACGGACGAGGAGCTGTTTCAGGGCGCTCGACGGCTTGTCATTGCCACACTGCAGGTGAGCAAAAAGCCAAAAAGACTCGGAAAAAACTGTCGATCTAAAATTAATGTGTGAAAAATTTGGATCGGGACCTTGAAATTGATCGGATTTCCTGGATTCAAATCTGTTTTTCTAAATTCTAATCATGGTAGATTTTACAAAATTTTAGAGCCGCTTCGGACAAAAAATTAATTTCTAAATTCAATTCATATAAAAAGTAAATAAAATTGTTCGAAGCAAAAATAAATAAAGGCACTTGGAATTTTTCTGGTTTTGTGCCGCAACAAAAATTAAAAAAAAAAAATCAATAAGAAATCAGGGCAAACAAATCACACAAAAAATGTTCAAAATTTAAAATTTTTTACAGTTAAAATCTCCTTAAAAATTAAACCCCGGCATAAACTGCCATAAAATGGCGCTTATGAAAAATATATGAAGATTGTTTTCAATATTAACTCACTGATTTTTTTTTTGCCTTAATCACTTTAATTATTGTTGCTTTTTATTTTAAAAATAATTTGTTTATTTTTGTACATTTCTGGCTGCTATTTCATTAATGAAACTGTCATTTGTTAAGAACATTGTGCTGTACGAATTTTTGCCGGCACTGCTCGCCCGCCCACGCTCCGGCATTCCGCCTTACCGCGGCTACAACCCGCATGTGCCGCCCGGCATTTCCCACTCGTTTGCCACCAACGCGTTCCGCTTTCCGCACACGCTGGTCCCACCCGCGTTGCTGTTGCGCAAAACGCATTGCGGGCCGTTGTGAATTCCGCCGCGAGGCAATTAGCAATTTTTGGATTAATTAACCCAAATTGGCATTAAACGATTTAAATTCCATTAATTATTGAAAGAATTATTCCAATTTAGTAGATACAGATATTTAAAACTTAATTTAATGTAATATAAAAAAACTAAGGTTGGCGGCTTTCCGGCTCTCCGTCTTTGCCAAATTGGTGGAATGCCCAGGACATCGTGCGGGAATATACCGTGGACGAAATTGGCAAGAAAATCCTATTTTATATTTCGAAATTATTTTTAATTTATCTATTAAATTAATAAATAAAATCTAAAATTTTTTTTAAGTGCTTGGAATGGCTTCACAAATTGCGGAAGATGAAGATCACATTGTTGTTGAGGACCTTAGGGGTTCGTGTTTTTATTTGAAGCAATTATCAAACAATTTTAAAATTTAAATAATTAAATTTAGTAAAATTTATATAAAAAATTTAGTAAAATTTATATAATTAAATTAATTTTATATAATTAAATAATTTTAATAAAAAATTATTTAAGTAAATTTTAGCACTAATTTAAATATATATTTGTTAATTAAGCAATTAAATAATTCATTTAACAGATTTTATCTTTGGCCCAATGCATTTCACACGGCTCGACGTGGTGTCCAGCTCGATGATGCGGGGGCGTGACAACGGTGTGCCCTCCTACAACCAATTGCGCATCATTTACGGGCTGAAGCCGCGCGAATGGGACACGATCAACGTGAATCTGAACAAAACGGAGCCAAAGGTAGTAAATGTAGAATCCAATTAACCAAATTATTTAACATTCAACCATGTAATTAAAATTACAGATAAAATTCAAAACCAAAAAATAATTTTAAATTTTTGCTTAAATTTATCTCAAAGATTTTTAAAATCACTTTCTGTTTAAACTGCACTATGTGCTTTGATAGAAATCTAATCATTAGGGTCTGGATTTCTAGGATTTACCTTTTTTTCATGGATAAAATTTACGAGAGAAGCATGAAAATATTTTCTTCGTTTATTTTTCAAGGTCATGCGGGCCTAGGAAAATTTTTAATATATTTATCCGATTTTTTGCATTTGAGACCAATTTGTAGTTTCGGGATTTTAGCACTTATTTTGCATTTTTAGTTCTTAGTTAGATACATTTTTCGCGATTTTAAGGCACCTAAAAATCCGGGCCCTACTAATTATGTACAAAATCCGATCGGCTTTATTTTTGTAGAAAGTGTTGGAGTTGGCACGTTACTATGACCACAACATTGACCGATTGGATGCTTATGTGGGCGGCATGTTGGAGGCGGACGGAAACGGGCCCGGCGAGCTGTTCACCGAGATCATTCTTGATCAGTTCATTCGGCTTCGAGACTCCGATCGCTTTTGGTTCGAGAATGCACAGAACGGGTGAATTGTGTTATCCATTGAGAATTCAAATATTATTAAAATCATTTTTTGATAGCATTTTTACGGAGCGGGAGATCAGCTTTATCCGTCGGATCACACTCCGTGACATCATCCGCCAGACAACGTCAATTGAGAAGGGCGACATTCAGGAAAATGTTGGCATGTTGATTAATTAGCACCTTTTTAATGCATTGTTTAGCGAGTTATTTTTTAATTACTTATTCCATGGACAGGTGTTTTTCTGGCGCGACGGTGACCCGTGCCCGCAGCCCTTCCAAGTGAATTCAACTGGATTAGAAAGGTCAGGCTTAATAGGCTGGTGGGATCAGAATCCCTGGGACAATGGCAACTCGTAAAAATTTATTTTGTTCGTCTTTTAAAAATTTAAAATTAAAATATTTTTCAAAAAAATTTTAAAACTAAATCAGTAAAAGAATTTTTTTAATTTTTAAGAAAATTTTTTCTGCTGTTTTTTAATTAAAAAATTATTATATGGCATTAATTTTTTATTTCTTTTTCAATTTAAATATGTTTTTTGGAATAAATTCTTTTTTAATTTTTTTTAATTTTTTATTTACGAGTTGCATTTATACCATCAGTGCCATCTTTAATCATTTAAATAAATTTTATTTTTATTAATAATTAAATTAATATTTTGCTCACAATCAGCTGTGTGCCGTTCATGCGTTTTGACCATTTCACCGGCAACGAAGTCACATACATTTTCACCTGCTTAATATTGGCCACCATTCCGATAAGTAATTTTTATTTCCTTTTTAATTTTATAATTAGTTAATTTTATTTTTAATTTATTATTTTTCAGTTTGTATTGGCATTGGCTATTTGCTAATTCAAAAACGCAAGAAAATGGGCATGCTTTTTGAGCCTGGGTCAAATTTACGCAAAAAACCCCCACACCATCATCATCAGAACGGTGATCTGCTCACTTTGGAGCAACAGAAGTACAATTTTCCTGGTAAAATCAATTAGACACATTGAAAATGTTAATTAGGTAATTTTTTTAGCGATCGAATGGCTCAACGAGGCATTTTGCAGGTGGGCAAATCGTTGGAGAAACTTACATGATTTTACATGATAATTATAGTAAATGTAACTGATTTAATATCTCAAATTTTGATAAATTCTTTAAATGCCGAAAACCAATGCTAATTATGTCACTAATTAGGTCCGTTACTGTCGAGCTGGATTCGAAGATGGCGCAGTTGCGAGTGCTGAAGCGAAGAAGCGGCGGCGTGCTTAGGATATTGGATTTTAAAGTCAGTGCAAGGCGCTTAAATGCTCCTAATTAAACATGTTTAACACCTTTTTATTTTTAATTGCATAATCAATTAAAAGCAGCGGACTAATTAAGGAAGTGCACGCCATTGGCGTCACAGTGACACGAAAGAGTGGACGCGCGCGGGCTCTGCACGCGGCCAGCATGAACTCACGCGGTCCGTTCATTTGCATCAAAACGCCAAAGCATTACGACGTCGTGCTGCGCTTACCATCTGAACAGCACTGGTGACAAACCGTTTAATGATGCTTAATTATATTTAATTTAATAATTAATTGAATAATGACTTAGCTAAAAAAGCAAGAATTCCTTTGCTTATTAATATGTAAATATATTTTAAATGGTTAATTAAAACTAATAATTTATTTGAGTTGAATAAAATACCTTTGAAAATATATTAAAAAAATTATATTATTCATAATACAAATTTGAATATTATTATTGGAAATTTAAAAAAAAAAACGAAATTTGAAAGGAGCCAGCCAAATCTTTGAAAATTAAACAAATATTATATATTTTATGATTATAATTTTTATTTCGGATTAAATAAAACCAAATATGCTTATGTTAATTGGGTTAGGGCCAAATTCCGCTTCGAATTGTCCGCGTGTTTGCGACGGCATGGCAAATCCATGGCGGAGGATGAAGCGGACAACGACGTGCTGTTGGAAGCGGCTGAGACAAAGGACAAGCGGCACGCAAAGCTGGACCATTTCTTCCGCGAGGCGTACTCTCGGGTAAATTGAATAATTCCATTAAAGGAACTTATGGCTCAAAAATTTTTTAAAATTTATTTTTGAATTGCATATCACCGGTATTATACCCAGTACGGCTTACAAACATTTGCGGACGGTATAAATTTCGCAGAGCTGGCCTTAATTATCTGGCGGAACTCATTTAATTGCAAAAAATTACTTTTTTATTAGTCCCTTTCCGAAAACACCTCAATAAAATTCAAAAACAAATGTGTTTTAAATTATAATAAATTTAAGGATTGTTAAATGTGAAAATATTGTTTAAATTCATTTATTCATCTTTAAAAGCAGGGTTGATTTCATTTCATCCCCGTTCCCTTAATAAGTAGTGATTCTCGAGACAGAAAATTTCCCGAGACTCGAGACCGAGACCGACACTTGACCCCGAGACCGAGACTTGACCCCGAGACCGAGACCTAAAACCCCGGGACCGAGACCAAAAAAACCCGAGAGTTTTCTCGAGTCGAGACTCGAGACCGAGACTCTCGAGCATCACTATTAATAAGCCTCTGCCTTTAATTTATATGAACTTACAAATCAAACCTAATTAACTCTAATGAGCGTCAAAATGCTTCCTCTTTATCAATGTTTTGTTAATTAAGTCTGAGATATGTTAAAATTAAACTTAAAATTTAATTTTTCATCACGGAAAATCACAAAATTTCTCATAAATCAACCATTCTTGGTATCATCCAATTGTTTCAGTTGTTCTCCTCTATTAGTCTGAAAAATTTTGACAAAAAAAATTCTAAAAAGTTACAAATTCAAAGGCATTTTTAAGGCTTTTAATATGCCGCAGTTGAGCGATCACACGACCGACTTCAACACTTACGCATCTGCACAGGTAAATTCTTTGGATTTTTGAGGATCCCGTCGTGTTTATAGCCTCGGGGTTAATCTTGGGAAATTTCACTGTTTTCTTGCCAAGGTGATGAACATGACGCTGACCAAGGCGGAGTTTGCGGAAGCGCTCGGCATGCGTGCCAACGACCTTTTCGTGCAGCGGATGTTCGCCTGCATGGCGCACGACGCACAAAACGACACGACAGTCACATTCCAAGAGTTTTTGGAGGTGCTGCGCAAGTTCACACAGGGTCAGTTTTGGCACAACAAATGCCAAGAATGGCACCGCGATTTTATTGACTGAGAGAATCTCTTTGTATTTGCATTTTCACGACAATTAAAACTGAGAATTGATAGGAAATTTTAAATTATTCAAAAAATCGAATTCTTCCCTTAATTTTGTAGCTTGTTACCCCATTAGAGAATGAAAAATTTCATTATTTTATTTAACTATTATTTATGGGAGTATAATCAATAGGGAGTAGAATTATATGAAAATCCATATTTTTTTCCTGGATTGTGGGAGGCCTGAAACGCACTAAAAACATGTTTTTAGCATGGTTTGAAGTAGAGTGAAAGCGGGACCGGGAATTTTGGGAAAACCGGGACCGGGACCTAATCGGGTTGAAAAATCGGGAATTTTTGGCTGGGATAACCGGGAAAAACCGGGAATTTCCCGGTCCCGGTCAAAATTTGTCAAAACCGGGACTCGGTACTCAGTTGTCCGTGTTTTGGTCCCGGTCCCGCTTCACTCTAGTTTGAAGCTTCTAGGATGGATTTCTAGATCCATTTTTTCCATATTTCGCGATTTATGTCCATATTTGTCCATGTTTTATGGCCTCATTTTTTGATTTTGTAACCATATAATTTAACACCCTAATAATTAAACTTTTTATAGAAAGTAATTTTTTTTTAAATTAATGATTAAATTTGATAAATAATCTTAATTTAAAATGAATAAAATTAATCATTTGTCAGGATCACTGAGGGAGAAGCTGCAGTTGGTGTTCGACATGTGCGACAGAAATCGGGAAGGTCGTGTTCAGAGGCAGGAATTTTGCGAGTTTGTCAAGTCGTTGAACATGGCAGCGGGTGTCAAAATTGGCCAAGAAGTAATTGGCCATTCCACATTTTTTTTTATTTGCTTACTGCTATTACTTAAAAATATTTTCAATGCCACCACTAAAGAACAGTCAAAAAAAAATTAATTATTATTAGGAAGTCAGTTTTTCTTATACATTCGAAATTTCGAAGGCGTTTCATGAGTTGTTAGGTTTTTAAAAACCCAAAAAATCAAAATCGCTTACATAAAATTGAAAAATATGGACATAAATTTTCCGAATTGAAGGGTAATTTACCAAAATTTCTTCAAATTCGTTAAATTAAAGTAAAACGTTCAAAAAATGGCTAAATATGGTATTAAAAATCATTTTAGAATAAAAAATCACGAAAATAAAATTTACTAATTTTAGCGAAAAACCAACCCTAAAAACGAAATTTTCGTTTTTTGCTTATTTTAGACATAAATTTATCAATTTTTAAGAAAATTGAAATTTAGGTATTCAATATTCTCGTGAAAATTTTGCTAAAAATGATTTTTTTTTTTTTTTTGGAAAATAATTACTTTATTAAAAATGAATTAATAAATGTTTAATTTTAATGGCTCCCAATTTGAAGGTCCAAGACCACGTCGTGGAGTCGGTGCTGCACCGTGCTGGCGTTGATCCGGACCAGGAATATCTCACCTATCGCGATTTTGAAGCAATTTTCAGCCAAATGGACGACATCCGGCGCCCCGTGGGCGTTCACTTGCGCGGCGTCAATTTACGCGTCAATTTGGAGGAGTCCGTTTCAAAATTAATAATTAATATTCATCATAGCATTGTTAACTTAATTAGGGATAATATATTTTGGGTTTATCCTCTTTTATAGGTTTCCAATGCAATTGGATTTTGTATGCTTAATTTCTGCTTTTTTATGGATTTATGCTTTTGGTGTTTCATTGGCTCCAAATAATGGCCAAAATAAATTTACTTGTGTCTCGGGCAATTTTTTTTCCCGAGTCAACTTTCATCTCAAATTTGAAGAAATTTTTAGCAAAAAAAAAAAAAATTATTATTATTATTATTTCTTCTAAATTAATCCCTGTCAAAAACAATCGGCACTGATCTGTTCACAAATCACGCAACAATTTATTTTTGTTAATAGTTTCATAAATTCGCTCATTTCCACCCTTGGCCAATCATTTTTCCATTTTTAAGTATTTTAATTTTATTGTCTGTCTGACATTTCAAATTAATTAACTGATTTATCAAAAATACAAAATTTAAAAACATTTTGAATTTTATGTATGTTCATTCCATTCTTTTCAGGACACAAAGTCTGAACAGTTTTGCGGTCACTGCTGACACGGAGGACGCGTTCAAGAAGAATTCCATGTCCCTTCTGTTGTCCTATTTGGAGAGTTATCGCCAACACATTGTCGTGCTGTTTCTGTTCTTCGCCGGCAACGCGCTGGTGTTTTTGGAACGCTTTTGGTGTTCGTTTTAATGAGTCAATTAAGAAAATAATAATAATAATGATAAAAGGAATATGAAAAGCGGATCCAAAAAGCGAGATGAATGACAGACGCGTAAAATATTCACAAAAAGGCCAAAATATGACAAAAGTTTAAAAAGTGCAATAATGAATGATCAGTAGGGCATCTTTTTGGGAGCAGCTCCTTCCCCCCCCCCCCCCCCGCATCGTCCCGCGCCGAGAAATTAAAAAAAAATTTACTAACAGAATTTTCCAAGAAAAAATTTTTCGAAACTTTTTATGGTGAATTACTAAGATTTTCAAGAATTTTTCCAAAAAATCGCTGAAAATTTCTCAAAAATTTTTTTCCTTAGAATTTCTTTTAAAAACTCTTTCTAAGATTTTTTCTTGAAAATATTAAGTTAGTAAAAATTTTTAAAATTTTCTCGGGGGGAAACGGGCAAACGGCGGGGGGGGGGGGACGTAGTACACCCTTCTTTTTTAGGCACAAAAATCCCCGAATCGGCACTAATATAGGCAAAAAAAATTTTTATTAACGCTTTTCAGGCGGAAAAACACATAAAAACTTAATCAAAATACTTAATTTTGGTTATATTTCAGTTCTAAATGAAATTAATTAAATATTTTAAAGTTGTTTTCGAAAAAGGACAATTCTTAAACTAAAAATTTTTATTCAGAAAAATAATTATTTTTTAGGGAATCAATTTTTGGGAAAATTTTCAATTCTTACATAAGTGTCTGAAAAATTTTTGATATTTTTAGCTTATCGTATTCATGGTATTTGAACCCCCCCCCCCTGAATTAGAACCTTTTTCGAAGGTCGTTCAAAAATAGAACCCCCGCCGGGGTGGTTCAAATACCTTAAATACGGTAATTTGATGCCTTTCGTGTCTATTGATGTATTTTTATTTCGATATTTTTCCATTTCACATTTTTGTCCATATTTCCATGCTTTGAGACTTAAAGACTTAAACATAAAACTGATTAATGCTTTTTGCAGATTATCGCTACGAAAATGAGCACCGCGACTTGCGCCGCGTGATGGGCGTTGGCATTGCGATCACTCGAGGCGCGGCTGCGGCACTGTCTGTTGATCTGGCATTAATTTTGTTGACCGTGTGCCGAAATCTGCTGACAATGCTTCGCGAGACATTCGTTGGCGAAGTGAAAATTCGGGAAATTTAAATTATTTTGGTTTTCCTTTAATTTATACAGTATTTACCGCTCGACTCGGCAATTACTTTCCACAAAATTGTGGCCATCACTGCCGGCACTTTCGCTGCCATTCACACAATTGGACATTGCGTCAACTTTTACCATGTGGCCACCCAAAGTCAGGAGGGCATCGCGTGCCTCTTTCAGGAAGTACACAAATTAATTAATTAAGATTAAAAACTTTGAAACCATAAATGTCCAAAATTTTGGGATGGGGAGGGCGAAAGTCATGTCCGGCGGTGCCGTGAAATTTATTCAAAGAGTTGTCCAAAAATGACCACTTTTTTTGCGGCATTGAGCTGTATTTTTCGGGGTCAGGGATATCGACATCAGAAAGATTTGCCTACTTTAAAAAAAGTTTTAACGGAAAATATGCGAATGATTTTTTGCGATTTTCATGTTTCACTTCGGGGGGGGGGGGGCGGCTGAAGTCAATTTTTTCATTTGAGGGTGTATTTTTTGAAATCCCGAATTAGGGGGGTGTATTTTACAAAATTTTTAGCCTATTTTCGCCAAAAAATTATTATTTTGCAATTTTGGTCTCTATTTTGCTGAAAATTTTTACTTTTTTTGGGTTCCGGGAGGGGGGGGGGGGGCTTTATCCCCATCAGCTTTGAATTTACGTAGTCAATTAGAGTTCAACTAAGAAAATTTATGGCCCTAAATTTTGCGGGCGGGACGGTGTTGCAGAAATCTCTACCCATCCCCCCCCCCCAGGCGGTGTTCGGCTCCAACTTTTTGCCATCCATCTCCTATTGGTTCTTCGGCACATTGACCGGAATCACCGGCATTTTGCTTGTCGCTGTCATGTCCATGTATGTGATCACTTTATTGAAATAGTTTTTATTTTTATTATTTAAATTAAATTTTTAGAATTTACGTTTTCTCTGCGCCTGCTGTGATGAAGCGGGCCTATCACGCGTTTCGCATAACGCATCTGCTCAATGTGTTACTGTATGCTCTTACCATACTCCACGGGCTTCCCAAACTGTTGGACGTGAGTTGACAGAGTCAAATACCGTATTTACTGAATTTGAGCTCCCCCCCCCCCCTGAATTAGAGCCTCCCTCTGAAATAAAGCCCCCCCCCCCCTTAATTAGAGCTTTCTTCTGAAATAAAGCCCCCCTCCTGAATTAGAGCCCTCCTCTGAAATAAAGCCCCCTCCCCTTTGAGTGGGGTTGAAAAATAGAGCCCCCGAGGGCTCTATTACAATAAATACGGTAATGAATAATTTAAAAAAAAAATTAAAATTCTGATTTTCAGTCACCCAAATTTTGGTACATTGTGCTTGGCCCGGTGATCATTTTTATCATTGATCGTATTATTGGCATGCGCAAACACTACAAACAGTTGCGAATTGTTGATGCCGCCATTTTACCATCAGGTCGAATTTTCTACATCAAATTTAATTTTTAATTTAAATTATAAATTTAAGTTTTCTTACCAAAATTTGTGTAATTAAAATTTTTTAAATTTATTTTCCAATTTCTTTTTGTTATGTGCCCCCGTTCAGATATCATCTACATCCAATTCAAACGTCCTCATTCGTTCAAATTCCGTTCTGGCCAATGGGTGCGCATCTCGTGCCCCGCCTTCTCCTGCACTTTCAACGAGTCCCATGCTTTTTCATTGGCATCCGCGCCACAATCGCCAACTCTTGAGTTATTCATTAAGGTGAAAAAGAAATGTTAAAATTAAAATTGAAAAAATAAAAGTTCCATTTTTTGAATTTATTTAATTTTTTGCGAGAGAATAAAATTTATTTAAAAAATGAAAACATTCAGAAAAGTGTTTTTCAAATTTTAAAAATTGTGCAAAATTTCGAACTATGCAAATTTAAAATAGGGCAGAGGTAAATGACGAGAAAAATGCAAAACATTCGCCAATTTTTTCAAGGATAAGGGAATGAAAAATGCGAAAAAGTTGGACCCAATTTTCCAAATTTAAATCTTTCTCAAAAACTTAAATTTTTCACATTGTCAAGGCGGTCGGCCCATGGACATGGAATTTGCGCAACGAACTCAGCGAGGCCAAGGACAACGCATTGCCTTACCCGGTGGTCAACCTTAGCGGGCCGTTCGGGGACGGCAACCAAGAATGGCACAACCAGGAAGTGATAATGAATAGATGGCGTTCCAAGCTAATAATTTGAAATTCTTCAATTGCAGGTCGTTGTGTTTGTTGGCGGTGGCATTGGCATAACGCCGTACGCCTCCACGCTGATGGATTTGGTGTTGGAGAGGGCGTCGGGCAACCACAGCGGCATAAAGTGCCGAAAAGTGAGTCTGATCATTTTATTTTTATTCAAAATCTTTTAAATTTTTCACGTAATCATCCACTTTTAAATCATTATTTTTAAATTAATTTCTATTTTAGGCATTTTTAAATAATACTTAATTTAAATTAATTAATGTTTTGGTTTTTCAAGGTTTATTTCCTGTGGATTTGCCCGACGCATAAGAATTTTGAATGGTTTGTCGACGTGCTGAAGCAAGTGGAACGGCATGACCAGGACGGCATTCTTGAGATACACATTTTTGTCACACAATTCTTCCACAAATTTGATCTTCGAACAACTGTATTGGTAAGCAAATGGTGCTTGTCTTGACTGATTTGATTAATTGAATCGGCTTAATACCAGTGATGCCGCGGGTTGAGAAAAATTTCGGGTTCGGGTTTCGGGTCGGGCACTCGAAAAATTTCGAGTTCGGGTTTCGGGTTTCGGGTTGAGAAAAACTTCGGGTTTCGGGTATCGGGTTTCGGGTCGAGAAAAATGTCGGGTTTTGGGTCAATTGAAAAAATTTTTATAATATGTTCAAAATCGATAAGAATTTTTTATCGAATGAAAAATCATTAAAAATTTTCTGCGTCACGCTTTTTCAATGTAAATTTCTCGAACAAGAAGACTGGCGGTGCCGATAGGCGCCGCCAGGAAAAAATTTGAAAATTTCAATTAAATTTGGTAACAGATTTTTACCAAAAAATTGCCAAATTTTTGCGCTTTAAGTTGACAAATTTTTACCTTTAAAAACGTTTTTACGGCGTTTTTCCAAAAAACTTTTGGGGAACCGGGGGGCCGGTGGTGCCGATAGGCGCCGCCGAGAAAAATTTTGTAGTTTATAATACGCTTTGTTTACAGAATATGTCAAAAAAAGATCAAAGTTTTGGTTAAATTTGCGGTTTTAGGCTGTTTAAAAAAATATAAAATAATAATTTTTAAGTTTAAATATTTTTTATTAATTTAATTTCAATTGAAATAATGTAAATAAAATGTAAAAAATATTCTATACCAGTGGGGAATTGAACCCGAGCGAAAAATAAAGAAAGGGAAAAGGTATAGCCATTACACAACATTTTCATTTGAATTCATGCTGTAAATGAAATAAATGAATTATTTTTTCTCAAAAATCTCCTTCTCCAACAATTTCCTTCTTTTTTCTCACCCAGATCCCCATTCTTACCGGTGCATATTTTTTTGCCTATGCCGCGGGTTGAGAAAAATTTCGGGTTTCGGGTCGGGCACTCGAAAAATTTCGGGTTCGGGTTTCGGGTTTCGGGTCGAGAAAAACCTCGGGTTTCGGGTTTCGGGTTCGGGTTGGCATCACTGCTTAATACCGATTTTGAACTTCATTATCAACACCCGAAATAATGACTGGATAATTCGTCGGTGAATATATATGTATTTAAAAAAAATTACATGATAATCTGCACTTTTACCTGAATTATTGGGACAAAACCTGATTTCATCAGTTTTCAAATTTCAAAATTTTACCAAGGCTAATAATATATTTTCCGAAATCTGAATTCATTAGCCACTTCAGTGCCAATTTACTAATCAAATTCACTTTTTATAATACAATAAACCACTGATAAACAAAGAATATTCTTTCGAAATAATATATCACTGATGTAATTATGCTCATTAGTCTCTAATTTGTTGAACGTATATATTTATCACATTTTTACAGTATATTTGCGAAAAGCATTTCCGCGGTGACAACAGCGGCATCAGCATGTTCACCGGTCTGCGTGCCACCAACCATTTCGGGCGGCCCAACTTCGACTCGTTCTTCAAATTTTTGCAGCAAAGTCGGCACCCGGAAGTTGCCGAGATCGGCGTGTTCAGCTGCGGGCCGGCCCAGGTCAACAAACAAATTCGACGCGCGTGCACTGAGGCAAATCGGTTCCGGAACGCGCCGTCATTTGTGCACCGATTCGAAACATTTTGATCAAAATGATTGATTGATCGGGAGTTATTGCTGATCAATCAAATTGCTTATGATTCATCAAATTGTAGATTTATTTGATTCAGAAAAAAATTGGAACGAAATGAGTGCAAATAATCGAATTCATGGTCACGGAAAATGATCATTTTTGTAGGTGCTGGGACTTTTCTTCAAATCCGTCACCATTTTCTACCATTGGAGTTTTCTTAAAATGCGCCATGGGCAAAAAATGCAAAATAAACTTGAGTTATCACTAGGGCACAAAAAATTATTGTTGAATATACGCGAAAAATGATAAATTTCTGGTTTTCTCAATGCAATTTTTTTTTTATTAATGTTGTATTGCTTTTTTTTTTGGTAATATTGGAAAATCTGGGCTCCACACAAATTTTTTGTTTTTGTTTTGGAAAGACCAACCCGGGTGTTTTCGGGGCTTCTGATCACAAATACCATATCCGATTTGCAAACACGAATTCGACGTCCATTTCTCCCTATTTCGAACCCCGAACTAATTTTTGGTCCCAAGTTACCGAAATATAGAAATGGACGTCGGATTCGTGTTCAGCAATCATCAAAACCCCTGAAAGATTTTTTAAGACTTAAACAAAAAAAAGCGCCACAAAAAGACGGTGCTAAAGCCAAAATGCATCTTTAAATGTGTGGGTTTCTTCGAAAATAGAATCCGACTTTGGTAGACCATAAATAGGGAATTGGTAAATTTTGCTATTACGACTCCCCCCCCCCCCCGTCTTTGGACTTCGTGGTGCTGTTTGTTGGTTGTCTTTCTGGATAAATTGCTTTTATCGAAAAAGCAATTTAAAAAATTGTTCTTGACGAATTTAATTTTTCTATTTTTACTTTTGTAAAACTTTCACTTTTAAAATTTAGTATGCTCAATTCAACGCCAAATACAATTGCCAAATTTTTCATGGACAACAACCATTTGCACCCGGACTACTATCATCGCAAAAAACAGACGGTGTACCATCGCTGCATTTTCGAAGGATGTCCTGCAAAGATGTGAGTTGTTTTTGCTCAATTGATAAAATTGTTTGTCAACAAATGGGTTTAGTAAAATCGCTCGCTCGGGCGCAAAATTCCCCCCCCCCCCCCGCAAAAAAAGGTTTTATACGGCTAGACTCTTCGAAAATTAGAATCTGACTTTGATTTCGGGGGGCGGGGTAGGAAATGAAATGACCCGGTAAAATTGGCAATTCCCTTTGAGAGATTGGCAAAAATGGGGGGGGGGGGAGGGAGCATACGTGAACAAGGGGTGTACCAGGGCGAGGCCCATACGACGGACGATTGGCGCAGGGGGGGTGCGCCAGGACAGATTTTTATACAAAGGCCCCCAACCCCCCCTCCCCCCCTGGGCTTCATTGCGAATGGTTAAAATAATGGGTTTTTAGTAAGCATGCTTTAGAAATTAAATTTTCTAATTTTCCTATGTAAACACTCCATTTAAAATTTTAGCATAATGTGGCACTTTACCCGTAGAATAGAGGTGCACGAGATGCCTGATTTCTTCATGGAAAGTTTTATGAATCCCGACTACTACCTCCGCAAGAAGCAGACATGGTTCTATCGTTGTATTTTCGTTGGATGCCCGGCCAAATTGTGAGTTGTTTTTTGCCCAAATGATAAAATTGTTATTTCAACAAATGGGTTTAGCAAAATTACTCAATCCGGCGGTGTTCACCGCGTGTATTTTAACGTCCCGCATATGCACCAAGGCCAGATTCACCATTAGAAGTGCCAACAGGGGAAACGAGAAGGGAAAGATTTTTAGGGCAAGGAATGCCATTCATTTTTGATATTTTACATATGTCATTCATTTTAATGTATTTACTTTGTCAATAAATTTTGATTGAAATGCCCCTTTTTGTTGTTAAATGCTCTCAATGAGTACCATTGCAGATGTGCTCCATTTTTTCTGCTTATTTTTCTTTGATATACTGTTTTTTATTGCTTTTAGAAAATTGCATTACTTTTGGCCCCTCATTTGCCCCACCCCCCCCCCCCCCTCCCTCCTCCCCTCACAAATCGCATTTATTGCCTTTTCCTTTCTCTTTGGCCCCATTTTCAATCATCCCTCTCAAGACATCCTTTCATTTTCGACCTTTTCCCCGGTCTCATAAAATCCGCTTCGCTCTGTTAGTCCAATTCCTTGAATAACTGTTGCTAAATTTCGGTGTAGAGCCATCGCTTTTCTATTGCAGAGTTTCGATTTGTTCTTGTTTCTAAGAAATATTCTGATTTTGGGGTGGCGATCAAAAGTTGTTATGATTCCTTAAACATATTCATAATTTAATTTTATGGCATATTTTCTCTATTTATCCAGAAAATAAAAGGTTTGCGCAAAATTTAGTCATTTTTTGGACAAAAATCTGTTAGCAAATCGCATTAAAAATTACGAAATTTTCCTGACGGCACCTATCGGCACCGCCTGACCCTAAAATCCTTTATTTGCTTAAAAATTTGCGCAAAATCACTAAGTTTGAATAATTTTTTGATAAATCTGTTAACAATTGAACTTAAATTTCCAAAATAAGCCCCCCCCCGCTCCCTAAAAAAGTTTTGTTTGGCCATTTACACGCCCAAAAAGGCAATAAACTAACAAGAATTTCGAATCGGTTTGTTTGCCTATGTCAAAATTCATTTTTTAAAATTTCGATATGGGGTCAAGTCACATGCCATTTCGTTGGATGTACAGAATACCGAATACAGTAAGCCATTCAGATCAAAAAGCGAGATTTTGGACAAAAACTCTACACGAAAAATTCAAATTTTTGCGAATTTCCTTCCGCAATTTCTGGCCTAAATGGATTTCCCCGTTCTTACTGTATTAGGTAATTCAGAGCCAATAGGAAAATATTCCAAAGTCCAAAAGTCATTAAAAGTTGGTTTCTCTATTTTTCTAGTGATTTTGACCACTTCTGCCATTTTGTTGAAGGTTTTGAAGATGAATTTTTAAGAAATTTTCCATTTCTCAGGGTTGTTTATATTGTATTTTTGTTAATAAATTTTGGGCAAAAAGCCAAAATAGTCTTTTCCACACATTTTCTTCAGATTTTTGACTCTAAAACCAAAATAGGCCCTAAGAACTCGAAAAGAGCTTAACAAAAACACCAAAGCGTGCGTTTGAGGCCACTGGGATCTCAGGAAAAAATAGACAAAAACCTAAAAGTTGCATCTCTATTTCTCTATTTTTCAATATTCGTACGGTAGTGATGAAAATGTTAAGTAATGTGGGCAAAAGTCGGAGACGAAGGGGAGAAATTTCTAAAATGATTTCATAAAAATTCCATAGATTGTAAAAAAAAAAAAAAAATCCCAGCGTCATCTACCGGCGGGGTCAAGGCAGTTCGTACAATGGCGTTTCGTACAATTTGAAATTGGAATGGCCATAACTTTTTTGTTCGTCGGTTGATTTCTTCAAAATTGGTATCATTCGAAAGCTCTACGTGTTTAGAAGCTATCATTAAGCAGAAGCTAAGCGATTAATCATCTCACCAAAAAGTTATGATATATAAGACTTAAAAATCCAAGAAAACCCTAATTTTTTGTAAACTATAAATCATAACTTTTCGGTGAGATGATTAATCGCTTAGCTTCTGCTTAATGATAGCTTCTAAACACGTAGAACTTTCGAATGATACCAATTTTGAAGAAATTAACTGGCGAATAAAAAAGTTATGGCCATTCCCATTTCAAATTGTACGAAACGCCATTGTACGAACTGCTATCGACCCATCTACCGGCATCGCCGAATCAAAAAAAAAATTTTTTCCTTATAAAACTGGCGCAAATTTGAAACGTTGGACAAAATCATTTAAGCAACCTTCCTGACCGGATCTTCCCCCGCCCTGTTTTTCCAAGCTTTTGAAAAAACGGGTCGCATAAAATAGGCATTGGTCAATTTTAAATTAAAAAAGCGAAAATTCATTTCAATTTTTTGTCTTGTTCGACATTTTAAAAATGCTTTTCTTTTAATACATAACCAATGTTCAGGCAATTCATTATTACCTACTTCTTCGCCCGTCTCTTTGACTGTTCGCCCGTAATCTTTGGCGTCCATCCCATTTTTGCCCGCCGTTGGCTCATCCGTTCGCTGTGCCTACCTTTTTGCGCATTTTTAAGGTTTTTGAAAAAACGCGCCGCGAAAAAGCGGTGGTCAATGTTAGCAAAAAAAAGAGCTAATTTCCGTCAATTTCTTGTATTATTTGATATTCAAAAAATGCTTTTCTTTTAATCCTTAACAAATGTTTAGGCGTCCATCCCATTTTTGCCCGCCGTTGGCTCATCCGTTCGCTGTGCCTACCTTTTTGCGCATTTTTGAGGTTTTTGAAAAAAACGCGCCGCGAAAAAGCGGTGGTCAATGTTAGCAAAAAAAAAGAGCTAATTTCCGTCAATTTCTTGTATTATTTAATATTCAAAAAATGCTTTTCTTTTAATCCTTAACAAATGTTTAGGCGTCCATCCCATTTTTGCCGCCCGCCGTTGGCTCATCCGTTCGCTGTGCCTACCTTTTTGCGCATTTTGATTGAGGTTTTGAAAATGTCCCCCCAAAAAAGTGGCGGTGTAAAATGGGAAAACGCATTTAAATGAATGGACTCTGGACTCCGAAAATTTGAGTCTGACTTTGATTGGGTCAAAAATGAGACTGTACATTTTGGTATCGTATCCGCCGACCCCAATTGTGTGGCACTTTTCGGGCGGGGGGGGGGGGGGGGGGGAACGACTCGGGGGAGGAAATGAAGTTCAGCCGGTAAAAATTGGCATTCCCTTTGAGAGGTTTTCAAAAAATTTAACCATTTTTAAATAAAAATACGCGCCATTCCCCAAGGTTTCCCCGGCGGTGATTACTTCCTTTTTGAAAGCCGTGTGGTCTCTCAGCGAAAAGTTCGGCTCCATCTTCATCAGCATTCGCCAAATTCAATACGGTTTGAAAATGTTTTATGTCTCTCGCTAAAAAAGACCCCCTTGTTTTTTTAATTTGAAAAAAATTGAAAAATTTTTAGGGGGGTCGGACTCCCCCCAGGGTTCGGAAGGCACGGAGGGGTCGCAAATTTTGGAAATTTAATTAACAATTTCATTAAAAATTCCACAAATTTTCCCCGCACCGCAAAAAAGGGTTTGAAAAACAAATCGCCTACCCCCCTCCCCCCTCGCAAAATTTTTTTCCCACTCCCTCCCCCCTTTTTAATGTATGAACATTGTCCGTTCAACTTTTCCTAAATTCCTGTTATTGTTACATCATTTTGGAAATAAAACTCTCTCATTGTCAAGCATTTTCTCTATCAAAAAAAAAAATGCACATATCTAAAATTTCAAGAAAAAAGGGAAAATTTTAATTAATTTTTGAAAATTCTTGAAAAAACTTACAAAAAGGGTTTTGAAAAATCGCACGCAAGGAATATTTTGGTGCGGGAACGTGTTGCATTTGGGGGGTGGGCGGCATACGTGAACACGGGGTGGACCAGGGCGAGGCCCATACGACGGACAAATGGCGCGGGGGGTGCGCCAGGACAAATTTTTGTACGAAGGCCCCCCCCCTGGGCTTCATTGCGAATGGTTATTTTTCCGAAAAAATAATGAGTTTTGTAGAAAAAAATGTTCTTAAAGAATTTAAGTTTTCTCTTGTTAAAACGCCATTTAAAATTTTAGATGTGGCACTTTACCCGTAGAATAGAGGAGCACGAGATGCCTGATTTCTTCATGGAAAGTTTTATGAACCCCGACTACTACCACCGCAAGAAACAGACGTGGTTCCATCGCTGCATTTTCGCAGGATGACCTGCAAAGATGTGAGTTGTTTTTGCTCACTTGATAAAATTGTAATGTCAACAAAAAAATTAGAATCTGACTTTGATTTCGGGGGGCGGGGTAGGAAATGAAATGACCCGGTAAAATTGGCAATTCCCTTTGAGAGATTGGCAAAAATGGGGGGGGGGAGCATACGTGAACAAGGGGTGTACCAGGGCGAGGCTCATACGACGGACGATTGGCGGAGGGGGGTGCGCCAGGACAGATTTTTGTACAAGAGCCCCCAACTCCCTCCCCCCCTGGGATTCATTGCGAATTGTTATTTTTCTGAAAAAATAGAGTTTTATAGAAAGCATGCTTTTTAAGAAATTACTAATTTTCCTATGTAAATACTCCATTTAAAATTTTAGCACAATGTGGCACTTTCTCCGTACAATAGAGGTGCACGAAATGGCCGAATTCTTCATGGAAAGCTTTATGAACCCCGACTACTACGACCGGAAAAAACAGACGTTCTATAATCGCTGTATTTTCGTAGGGTGCCCTGCGAAAATGTGAGTTGTTTTTTGCCCAATTGATAAAATTGTTATTCAACAAATGGGTTTAGTAAAATCACTCGTTCGGGCGGAATTCGCCGGGTGTATTTCAACGTCCCTCACATGCACGGAGGACAGATTCATCATTAGAAAATGTGCGAACAGGGGAAAAGAGAAGGGAAAGATTTTTAGGGCCCAGAATGCCATTCATTTTGATATTTGTATATGTCATTTATTTTGATGGTTTTCTTTTGTCAATAAAATTTTTGATTAAAATGTTCCTTTTTGTTCTCAATGCGTACCATTGCGGATGTGCTCCCTTTTTTCTGCTTATTCTTCTTGATATACTGATTTACCATTGCTTTTGAAAATTGCATTCCTTTTGGCACCTCTTTTGTCCCAATTTCCACCCCCTCCTCCCCTCACAAATCGCATTTATTGCCTTTTCCTTTCTCTTTGGCCCCATTTTCAATCATCCCTCTCCCTACATCTTTTCATTTTCGACATTTTTTCAGGTCTCGTAAAATCTGCTTTGCTAGGTTTTCTGGGTCGCTGAGCACGAATATGACATCCATTTCACCCAATTCCGAACCCCTGACCCGAATTGAACAAAAATCGAAAACTCAAATGTGCGTTTTTACATTTTTAGTCAAAATGGATTACCTAAATGGTTTTTTATTGAAGTAATGATGACTTTTCATTATTTTCTGTGTATTTAAGTAAACAGTTTGAACCAAAAATGAGAAACTTGGAATTTTCGTCTTTTTGTTCAAATCGGGTCAGGGGTTCGGAATTGGGTGAAATGGATGTCATATTTTTGCTCGGCGACCTCGAAAACATATTAATAAATATATTTACGATTTTATAAATTTTGGAAAAAATTTTGGTATCATCGGTACTATTACCAAACCTTTTTCCTTATAAAACTGACGCAAAATCGCAAAATTGGACAAAATAATGTTACTTTTCGGTTTTATGGAATAATTTACCCTTAAAATGGCCAAAAACCCCAGATTTTCTTGGACAGATTATTCCTTTTGTGCCACCAAAAAACTCAGTACATCTTTTGTTGGCATATTTTTCAAAATTTTGAAGTGTGTACACAAAACCGAAAAGTATAGTTTGGACAGTTTTTTGACAAATATGTTAACAATTGCACTCAAATTTCTAAAATAAGCCCCCCCGCTCCCTAAAAAAGGTTTGTTTGTCCATTACACGCCAAAAATTTAATATAAAATCATTTTTTTCAACATTTTTGGCCATAGGATTTTTTCAAATTTAACGAAACAAACGAAATTTTGCAGGCTTATTGAAAATGATTTAGGCAATCGAATACTAGCAAAAATTTCAAATCGGTTTGTTTGCCTATGTCAAAATTCATTTTTTTTTAAAATTTCGATAGGGGGTCCCAGTCACATGTCATTTCGTTGGAAGTAGCCATTAGACCAAAAAACGAGATTTTGGACAAAAACTCTTCACGAAAAATTCTAATTTTTGCGAATTTCCTTCCGCAATTTCTGGCCTAAATTGATTACCCCGTTCTTACTTTATTAGGTAATTCAGGGAGGGCCAAAAGGAAAATATTCTAGTGCAAAAATCATTAAAAGTTGGTTTTCTCTATTTTTCTAGAGATTTTGACTTCTGTCATTTTGTTGAATGTTTTGGAGATGGTTGTTAAGAAATTTTTCATTTCATAGGGGAGTTTATATAAAACGCCAAAATAGGTTTTTTTCACACATTTTTTTCTTCAAATTTTTGGCTCTAAAACTAAATAGGCCCTAAGAACTCGAAAAGAGCTTAAAAAACACCAAAGTTGCGTTTGAGGCCACTGAGAGCTCAGGAAAAAATAGACAAAAACCTAAAAGTTGTTTTCAAAACTCTTGAAAAAACGGGTCGCATAAAATAGGCATTGGTTAATTTTAAATTAAAAAAGCGAAAATTCATTTCAATTTTTTATCTTGTTCAACATTTTTAAAAATGCTTTTCTTTTAATTCATAACTAATGTTCAGGCAATTCATTATTACCTACTTCTTCGCCCGTCTCTTTGATCTTTTTCGCCCCGCCGTTGGCTCATTCATTCGCTGTGCCTTCATTTTGCGCATTTTTGAGGTTTGTGAAAAAAATGCGCCGCAGAAAAGGGGGTGGTCAATTGTTAGTTAAAAAAGGGTTCTCGTCGGTTTTACGCGTCCCATGACTTTTGTGTCCATGGCTGGGATGGCATCGCCGAACCAAAAAAAAAAAAACCTTTTTCCTTATAAATTGCAAATTTGGACAAAATAATTTAGCAACCTTCCTGACTGGGTGGATCTTCCTTCCCCCGCCCTGTTTTTCCAAGCTCTTGAAAAAACGCGTAATTTTAAATAAAAAAAGCGAAAATCTTCACTTCAATTTTTATTTTTTTTTTGTCTTGTTCGACATTTTAAAAATGTTTTTTTTTTAATATATAACCAATTCATTATTACCTACTTCTTCGCGCCGTCTTTTGGTTTTTTCGCCCGCCGTTGGCTCATTCATTCGATGTGCCTTTTTTGCGCATTTTTGAAGTTTTTGAAAAAACGCGCCGCAAAAAAAGCGGTGGTCAATGTTAGCAAAAAAAAGAGCTAATTTCCGTCAATTTCTTGTATTATTTGATATTCAAAAAATGCTTTTCTTTTAATCCTTAACAAATGTTTAGGCGTCCATCCCATTTTTGCCGCCCGCCGTTGGCTCATCCGTTCGCTGTGCCTACCTTTTTGCGCATTTTGATTGAGGTTTTGAAAATGTCCCCCCAAAAAGTGGCGGTGTAAAATGGGAAAACGCATTTAAATGAATGGACTCTGGACTCCGAAAATTTGAGTCTGACTTTGATTGGGTCAAAAATGAGACTGTACATTTTGGTATCGTATCCGCCGACCCCAATTGTGTGGCACTTTTCGGGCGGGGGGGGGGGGGGAAAGGACTCGGGGGAGGAAATGAAGTTCAGCCGGTAAAAATTGGCATTCCCTTTGAGAGATTTTTCAAAAAAATTTTTTTACCATTTTTAAATAAAACAATTATCCAAAAATAATACGCGCCATTCTCCAAGGTTGTCCCCGGCGGTGATTACTTCCTTTTTTGAAAGCCGTGTGGTCTCTCAGCGAAAAGTTCGGCTCCATTTTCACCAGCAAATGTGAGTGAATTCGCCAAATTCAATACGGTTTGAAAATGTTTTATTACTCTCGCTAAAAAAGACCCCCTTGTTTTTTTAACTTGAAAAAAAATTGAAAAATTTTTAGGGGGGTCGGACTCCCCCCAGGGTTCGGAAGGCACGGAGGGGTCGCAAATTTTGGAAATTTAATTAACAATTTCATTAAAAATTCCACAAATTTTCCCCGCACCGCAAAAAAGGGTTTGAAAAACAAATCGCCTACCCCCCTCCCCCCTCGCAAAATTTTTTTCCCACTCCCTCCCCCCTTTTTAATGTATGAACATTGTCCGTTCAACTTTTCCTAAATTCCTGTTATTGTTACATCATTTTGGAAATAAAACTCTCATTGACAAGCATTTTCTCTATCAAAAAAAAAAATGCACATATCTAAAATTTCAAGAAAAAGGGGAAAATTTCAATTAATTTTGGAAAATTCTTGAAAAAACATACAAATAGTGTTTTGAAAAATCGCACGCAAGGAATGTTTTGGTGCGGGAACGTGTTGCATTTGGGGGGTGGGAGGCATACGTGAACAAGGGGTGGACCAGGGCGAGGCCCATACGACGGACGATTGGCGCGGGGGGTGCGCCATGACTGGTTTTTGTACGAAGGCCCCCACCCACCCCCCACCCCCCCCCCCTTGATTTCGGAGGGCTGGGAGGGAAATGAAATGACCCGGTAAAAATTGGCAATTTCCTTTGCGACATTGGCAAAAATGTCTAAAATTTAATTTTCCAGCGCCATTCCCCAATGTTGTCCCCGGCGGTGATTACTTCCTTTTTGAAAGCCGTGCCGTGTGGTCTCTCAGCGAAAAGTTCGGCTCCATCTTCACCAGCAAATGTGAGTGAATTTTTTTAACTTGAAAAAAAATTGAAAAATTTTTAGGGGGGGTCGGACTCCCCCCGGGGTTCAGAAGGCACGGAGGGGTCGCAAATTTTGAAAATTTAATTAACAATTTCATTAAAAACTCCACAGATTTTCCCCGCGGCGCAAAAAAAGGGTTTGTAAAACAAAAAAACAAGTCGCCTATCCCCCCCCCCCCCCTCCCCCGCAAACAATTTCCTTTGAGACATTGGCAAAAATGTCTAAAATTTAATTTTCCAGCGCCATTCCCCACGGTTGTCCCCGGCGGTGATTACTTCCTTTTTGAAAGCCGTGCCATGTGGTCAAAGAGGATGAAAAGAGAAAGCGAAAGGGGAGAGAGTTTTTTATTTTTTTTAATTATATTTTTATATGTATCATTTTTATAATTTATTCGTCATTTTTTTAATTAATTGTTCGATAAAATTAATTATTTTTTCGGTGAAACCCATAAAAAATTTGGTAAAGTGAACTTTGTACCTCACCTTTTTTGGAAAAAAAAAATTAGAAATTTTTTTCGAAACAAAGTTGTTTTATGGTTTTTCTGGGTCGTAGAATCCGTTTCGGATATCTATTTCGGCCCATTTCGAACCCCTGACCTGGATTCGAACAAATTCGAAAATTCAGTTTTCAAAAAAATTCAAAATATACAACCAAATGCATGAAATAAAAAGGAGAATGGATAAACTATAGTGAACGCCCCGTGAAAAAATGAGTCAAATGACGGTACTATGCAGTTTACGCCACATAAAAATTTTTTTTAATGGCAAAAATGCGTTTCCAGGGGTATTCGGGGCCGCTGATCACGAAAATGACATCCATTTCGAACCCCGGGCCCGAATTCGAACAAAATCGGGAATTTATTTTTTACCAAAATCCATTATTGCCCAAAAACGATTCAAATGCGTGGAATTGCCATGAATACCCTATTATCTATTCATTTCAGTCTAATTGAATCGTTTTTGTTGGGCATAGAGGTGGATTTTAGTGAAAATGAATTTTCGACTTTGGTTCGGATCCGGGGTTAGAAACTAGTCAAATGAATGTCATATTTCGTGTTCAGCGGCCCAAAACACCCCTGAAAAGACGTTTTAATAATTAAAAAAAACAATTTTTTTAATGTGGCGTAAACTGCATAAGTACCCAAATGACATAGCAATCGATTCGTCTCAAGGAGCTAAGCATGGAAAAATATGTTTCGAGTTGCGGAAATGCCAAAAAACCGGTTTTTGAACCTGTTCAAAACTCAAAAAATTGGTAGATTTTTTTAAACGATCGAATCCCTTCGAATTTGGTATCATTCGAAAGCTCTTGACGAGCTAAGTCTAAAAATAATTGTATGAAGTCGAACCGCGCCATATAAAAACCGACAAGTATAAACCGGTTTTTGAACCGATTCAAATCTTATAGTGCCAATTCAGTACCAAACGTAATTTATAATTATTTTAATTAGCGGCGCAGGGAAACTGGTGCAAATAGGTTATTTTGGTTATTGCGCTAAAATTGTTTTTTTTCATCCTATCATTTCCTGTTAGATTAAGCTCGTCAAGAGCTTTCAACTGGTTCCAAATTTGTCTGGATTCGATCGTTTAAAAAAAGTTGGAGTGCGAAATCTCTCAATTTTTCGAGTTTTGAACTGTTCAAAAACCGGTTTTTTGGCATTTCCGCAACTCGGGACATATTCATGTGGTACTTGCTTATTTTGTCATTCCCCTGACATTTTTTTTGCTAATGATTTTTTCTAGACAAATTTTGATGCTGAACACAAATCTGACGTTTATTTTTAACCATAAAGTTTTCCAATGAATCGAACAAAAAATTGAAACTTAAATTTTTCTAGTTTCGCATTTTTTGTTCAAAACCGGATTAAATGTAGGGAATTTTCCCCTAAGGCGTCTACCGGCACCGCGAGCAAAAAAGACTTTTTTTTAAATTAAAACTGTCGTAATCACTAATTGCGGACATTTAAAGACGGTGTTAAAGCCAAAAATGCATTTTAAAATGAGTGGGTTTCTTCGAAAATTGAATCGATTTTGATAGACCATAAATAGGGAATTGGTAAATTTTGCTATTACGACTCCCCCCCCCTAGTCTTTGTACTTCGTGGTGATGTTTGTTGGTTGTATTTTTGAAAAAATTGATTTTATCGAAAAAAGCAATTTAAAAAATGTTCTTGTCGAATTTAAATTTTTCTATTTTTTCTAGGGTAGGTCGGGACAAAGAAAATGCATTTGAATTCGCAAGTCCCTGATTAAAGACAGTCTTTTTTTATATTATCTGATATAATCACTTTCAAATATTTGTCAACCAAAGCTTAAATTTTTGTTTAATTTGTCATTAATTTTTTATCGATTTTATTTTTACATTTTCACTAAACCACATAAAACCTGCGATAAGTAAAAATAAACGTCAGATTCGTGATCAGCGTCAAAAATAGCATTGAAAAAATTATTTTTAAAAAATTTCAGGGGGTTGACAAAACCCGGAAGTACCCCGGTCCCGAGCTACCTAATTTTTACTTTTGTAAACTTTCACTTTTAAAATTTAGTATACTCATGTGATATTTTCTTCAAATTATTGATTTGCAAACAATCAACAATTTATGTTTCAACACAAAATGCAATGAAATGCCTGAATTCTTCATGGAAAGCTTTATGAACCCCGACTACTACCACCGGAAAAAACAGACGTTCTACCATCGCTGTATTTTCGTAGGGTGCCCTGCGAAAATGTGAGTTGTTTTTGCCCAATTGATAAAATTGTTATGTCAACAAATTGGTTTAGTAAATCACTCGTTCGGGCGGAATTCGCCGGGTGTATTTCAACGTCCCTCACATGCACCAAGGCCACATTCATCATTAGAAAATGTGCGAACAGGGGAAAAGAGAAGGGAAATATTTCTAGGGCCCAGAATGCCATTCATTTTTATATTTTATGTATGTCATTCATTTTAATGCATTTATTTTTGTCAATAAAATTTTTGATTGAAATGCCACTTTTTGTTGTTGAATGCCCTCAATGCGAGGTGTGCCATTGCAGATGCGCTCCCTTTTTTCTGCTTATTCTCCTTGATATACTGATTTTCCATTGGTTTTGGAAAATTGCACTACATTTGGCCCCTCTTTTATCCCTCCCGTCACAAATCGCATTTTTTTATTTTCCTTTCTCTTTGGCCCCATTTTCAATCATCCCTCTCCCGACATCTTTTCATTTCTGCCATTTTTTCAGGTCTCATAAAACCTGCTTTGCTAGGTTTTCGGGGTCGCTGAGCACGAATATGACATCTATTTCACCCAATTCCGAACCCCTGACCCGAATTGAAGAAAAATCGAAAACTCAAATTTGCGTTTTTACATTTTTAGTCAAAACGGATTACCTAAATGGTTTTTTATTGAAGTAATGATGAATTTCATTACGTTTCCGTGTATTTAGGTAAACGAAAATAGGAATTTTCGTCTTTTTGTTCAAATCGGGTCAGGGGTTCGGGTTCGGAATTGGGTGAAATGGATGTCATATTTTTGCTCGGCGACCCCGAAAACCTATTAATAAATATTTTTTACGACTTTATAAATTTTGGAAATAAATTTTTAGAAAAGGTGTGGTGGTACCATCGGTACTATTACCAAACCTTTTTCCTTATAAAACTGACGCAAAATTGCAAATTTGGACAAAATAATGTTACTTTTCGGTTTTATGGAATAATTTACCCTTAAAATGCCCAAAAAACCCCAGATTTTCTTGGACAGATTATTCCTTTTGTGCCACCAAAAAACTCAGTACATCTTTTGTTGGCATATTTTTCAAAATTTTGAGGTGTGTACCAGGGATGGCACGGAATTCCGATTTCCGACTTCCGATTTCCGATTTCCGACATTTTTGGGGTCGGAATTCCGATTTCCGAAAAAATTTTGGACGTCGGAAATCCGATTTCCGATTTCCGAAATTTTTGATAAAAAGTCGGAAATTTTCGGAAATTTTTTTGAATTTTTTTTTCAAAAAATTAACAATTTTTTGCAATTTTAGTTAATAAATTGCATTGAAATTTTCAAAATTTCCCGGCGGCGCCTATCGGCACCGCCGCACCCTAAAAATCATATTTTTCTTCAGAAATTTTTGCCTCAAAATCGCTAAATTAAGTCATTTTTGGACAAAATTTGTTAACAATTTGATTAAAAATTATAAGAATTTTCCCCGGCGGCGCCTATCGGCACCGCCGGACCTCGCCCGCCGTGTTTTCAAAAATTTTGAAAAAACGCGCCGCAAAAAAAGGTAAAATTTTTGATGAAAATCATTGAATAATTTTTTAAGGCAAATATCTATTTAAATAGATCAAAAAATTTTTGAATCATCTTTTACTTGGTTAAGAATTAAAAATTTAGCCTATTATAATATTTAAAATTTTTTTTTTATTATATTTATATTTTTTGAAAAATTTCCGATTTCCGACTTCCGACGTTTTTGGGGTCGGAATTCCGATTTCCGACTTCCGAAAAATTTTTGGGCCTCGGAAATCCGATTTCCGATTTCCGAAAAATTTTGGACCCCCGGAATTCCGATTTCCGATTTCCGAAAATTTTTGGGGCCTCGGAATGCCATCCCTGGTGTGTACACAAAACCGAAAAGTACCAAAATAATTTAGCAACCTTCCTGACTACTACCAAAATGTATGTGCCATTTTCCGGAGGCTCACCGGACAAAACATTTTGCAGTTCTTCACGTCCTTTCTCCTAGGCCGGTTCCGACTAGAAAAGTAAAATAAAAAAATGGATTGTGAAAGTTTTGGGGTTTTTAAATTTGGAACTTATTGTTTGTTAAGTGGATGACGGACGATTCGTTTTTGGTCAATTCGTTTTTATTACCCCGCTTCGTTTTAGGGGCCGAAACGCGAAAATCGATGTCGAATCGGTGAAATTTCAAAGATTTTTTGACATATTTCGAGTACTTTTTATTTTTTTGTCACAAAGAAAAATAATCCACGAAAGGGAAAATCCACTTACATCGTGGACATATGCAAACATAAAATAGTGCACAAGCAAATGGATAATAAAAATAAAAAAAATCATCGTCAAAGGAAACAATAAATAAGGTCAATACATATAATTTGTAAAAACGATCAAATCACAATCATAAGCATTATCTCAAAAAATTTTTAATTTTATTTTTGAATAAGTTAAAAGAGTTTGTTTTAATGAGCTCTTTATCGAGTTGATTCCACAATTTGGTTGCCCTCCCAGCAAAGGGAATGTATTTTTTGTCTAGTTTATATTTTGTGTTATCCGTTTTTACCAAAAAAAAAAATAAAAAAAAAATTTTTAAGTTAGAAAAATATTTTTTCAAAATTTCAAAATTTGAAAATTGACGAAAACACAGTTAAAGGGGTGTGTAAAAACTGTAAATCAACTTAAAACATATTCCTAAGCTGAAATATGTCAAAAAATCTTTGAAATTTCACCGATTCGACATCGATTTTCGCGTTTAGGCCCAAAAAATGAATCGGGTTAATAAAAACGAATCGGGTCAAAAACGAATCGGGGTAAAAACGAATTGGCCAAAATGAATCGTCCTTTTACCGTTGAAGTCGACTTCACTTAACCAGACTTTGCTCAAAAAAGGGGGAAAAAAGTCTTGACTCAAACATGAAAAATCACCTTATACCTGAATGAATGACTTAATTGTTTAAATAAAATTGCCAAATAAGAAGTAAATAAAATGACTTTTGAGCTTAGCGATAAATGCCGGGCCGGGAAATGTGACAACGGCATTTTAATGGGGCAATTAACCAAAATGGTATTGACAAGATAATTAGACTGAAGCAAGCAAAAAAAATGAGCAATTAAACAATGGAGGAAATATGTATGTATTCAACAAAGAAGCAAATTCAATTTATTGGTACAATGTTCCTCCGCCGCGATTCTCGGTATTAATACGAGACCGAGACTCAAAAAATCAGTAACTCTTCAAGCGTCGTAACTCGAGATCGACTTTTCAAATATTTTTTGTTCTTACAAAGTTTAAAAACAAATGAAAAACTTTATAAAAAAAATGTGTTGCCCATATTTATTTTGAGCTTAACAATCTTTTGGGCCTATTTAAAAAAATCAATGGTTTTTGTAAATTTATAGAATTAGCTGTTTAAATGCCTTTTTTACTTTTAGAGACTATCAAATAAATTCTCTCCGTCAAATTTTAGCATTTTATTTAAAAACATGATATTAAAAATAAATAATTTTTATTTTTTCTTTTGTAATTAAAATAATTTGTGTGTCGTCCTACTTGGGCAGAAGCAAAAATGTTTTATTTATAAATTGGAAGACAGTTTCTCTATGGCAAAAAATGATCACTATTTTTGGATTGAGAAACGACAGTTTTTTGCGAATTGTTGCCAAAAACTGTCACATGCGAACAGCAACAGCCAACTGGACAATACCAAAGTGCATAATACAGTAATCCAAGGCAGTAAATTGTTAATGAGTGGAGCATATTCAACCAATTTTCCGGTGCTGATAATAAGCTAAAATATTTTTAAAAGAAACTTGTTAGACAATAAAAAAATTGGTACTTATATATAAGGGGTGGATTTTTAAGTTTTAACTTATTTTTTCTGCGGCTTTAACTCGACGAGAAATGCACGAAAAACACATTTTTTTTTATTCGAAAAACTTTCGTTTAACGCCCCTATCCGACCCTAGAAATCATTAGTTTGGATGTTCGCCTCTAAAATAAATTTTGGTTCCTATTTTGGAGTTTCGCCCTTATTTCATGATTTTTAATTTTTCAATATAAAATTCACAAATTCGTTAACAAAAATGCAATGAAACAAATTTTCTTGACGCGATCACATTTTTTGGCGACTATGTTTTCAAAAAATTTTCCACAAAATATGTTTTTTTTTCTTGGTCAAATTTTTGTAATTTATTTTCTTTCTTGACCAAATTTTGATTTTTAAATTTATTTTTTTGGTGCGATGTATTCAAAAATTTCAAATATAAATAATTATTTGCAACTGTAATCAATGAATAAAATTGTTCGGGCCAGGATGTTTTCGTACCGTCGTTTTCGTACCGCCATTTTCGTACCGCCATTTTCGTACCGCCGTTTTCGTACGGGGAACATTTTCGTACCGCCGTTTTCGTACGGGGAACATTTTCGTACCGCCGTTTTCGTACGGGGGACATTTTCGTACCGCCGTTTTCGTACGGGGGACATTTTCGTACCGCCGTTTTCGTACGGGGGACATTTTCGTACCGCCGTTTTCGTACGGGGGACATTTTCGTACCGCCGTTTTCGTACGGGGGACATTTTCGTACCGCCGTTTTCGTACGGGGGACATTTTCGTACCGCCGTTTTCGTACGAGTGGATATGCAAAAAAAATTGCATTCAAATAATTTGTTAATCTTTTTTTAATTACTTTTAATGTTTTGACAGTTAAGCTTTTATTAACTACAAAATGAACCAGCAGCAAGTAATTAAACAAAACTAAATAATGAAAATTGGTGCATGATGGTGCACAGAAAAAGAAGTATCGCGATGCCGACGCACGGATTCTTCGTCTCGTCCAACGCTATAACGATATCAATAACAATATTGTCCCTCAAAATGATCACAATTGTACCAATGTCAATGTCAATACCGAAAACCTTAACAATTTTCTTGCTGTTATTTTCCGAAACTATGAGATGCGACCTAGTTTGTCCCGGATTTTGTTATTTTTGTTAAAGTTATGAATCTTCTACAAAATTTTATGAATGGGAAACAAAAAATGATAAATTTTGGTTCTATTAGTTCTTAAGTTTTTCACATTGAATCTGACGCTTGTACAAGAACTCGTACGAAAATGTCCCCCGTACGAAAACGGCGGTACGAAAACGACCCCCCTGCGGTACGAAAACGTCCCCGTACGAAAACGGCGGTACGAAAATGGCGGTACGAAAACAACCCTGACCGAAAATTGTTGGCTTTAGCTTATAACTTATTTACAGAGAAAAAAACACCAATTTAATAAATTTCACGCCTATATTTGAAACCTTTTTGCCCCTATTTTAATTCGCGTCAGGATCAGTCAGCAGGTTGGGACAACTCAGCCTATTACAACTCAGCTTTACGAGAATTTGAAAAAATCATAAAATGAAAAAGAATTAAAATTAATAAATAAAATAAACAAATGAAGTAAATTAAAAATGTTTTTAATCTTAGTTAAGAAGAAAGTATTAATTTTTTTTAAAAATTTAACAGTTGTCTTTCAGTTTTATGACAACTTGTACACAGACTACTCGTACAATGAATTCGGCTATGCCTAACCTTTAGTCTAGGCCTAGGCTTGTTTGGGCCTAGGCTTAGGCTTTGTTTTGCAATTTTTTATTGTCCGGTTGACGATTTTTATTTTTACCTGATCATTTTTCACTGTTGATAGAAATATGCTTTTTTTCATTAATTGTAGTGACAATATTTGGGTTCATTAGCATAAATGGACTAGCGTTTAGCATTGGAAAGACGCACATAAACATAATAAAATGCTATAAATATAATTTTAAAATAATAATAATAATAATTTACCATTTTGTAACGGAATGGAAATGCTATGGCGCTAAAACGGTTCAACAAAATGTAAATTATCGCAATGTTTGCGGTTTGGAAGAAAAATGTTGGTAAGAAAAACGATAAGAAAACAAGTGCCCAATTTGGCATTGCATTGTAAATGTTTGGACCAAAATGATAAATGCGATAATAAATTCATATAATTAGCCTTTTTTGGCCTTTTTGTGATTTCATGCCTTTTTTGGCGTTTTTTATCGAAAAATTCCATAAAAATGCAATAAAATTGGGAAAATACACCCATAAAAAATGACCAGAAAAAATTTTCAGAAAATACACTCTCAAGAAATGAAAATTTTCCTAAAAAATTGATTGCCAAAATATAAATTTTAAATATAAAATTTTACTTATTCGAAAAGAATATAAAATGTTTCTTTAATAATCATTTATAAAAAGATAAAAAACTAAAATTCATTTACAATAAAAGGTCGATTTACTTAGGCTCTTGTCATAATATTTGCTTGTCATTTCATTCGTTAAAATTTAATGAATAGCATGGAGAAAATGTCGGATCAGACCAACAAATGTCACCGGCGGATGATTTTGCATTAACTTTTTTAAAATGCTAATTAGGGCTAAATAAATACACAAAAATGGACTCACTTTTTCTGAGAATTTTGTTAATAGTTTTTAAATTGATATTTTTTCGGTAACAAATAGAGTAAAATAATTGCTTCATGAATTTGTATTAGTTTTTCATGTCGTTGACGCAACTGTTGTCATTTAAATGCCACCAAATGGAAGGGCATTTGAATTTATTAAAAAAGCGGTGCTATGACGTACTCAAAAAACCATCAAAAAAAAATTTTCGACAGAAATTAGTAGGATTGTGAATTATATGGATTAACATTTTTTTTTCTGCGCATATGCTATGAAGAAAGGGGCTTAGAAATAGAATTTTGCCTTTTTAGTCCATATTTCTACCATTTTTAGCACATTTCACAAGAAAAATGTAAAAAGCGAAAAATACACCATTAAAGATAGACTTTTTTGAAATTTAAAAAAATTATAGCTCCAAAGATTCGAAACATTTGCGTTTTCGTCGTAATTTGGCAATTTTAATAAATATTTGCACCTTTTTTCGAATTTTTCTTTTTTTAAATGAGAATTTTTTTTGAAATTGGCAAACTTGGAGGTGTTTTTATACATACAATG